>VDFB02000003.1:483281800-483418204 GCA_007258455.2 Sequoia sempervirens | reverse complement strand
AAAGAAGATAGAATATCAAGAGCAAATTGTGAGTGGTGAATAGATGTTGAGGTGACATGTCATAATCCTACAAAGCATCAGTTTCCTAGAGGCATAAGCAATCAATGATTGGTTAGAGGAATTGTTGACTCAAGGTGATGAGGTGTAAACACCTAGTTAGGATGTCCTAGCTTCCAAAATAGCATTTATGACAACATGAGTTAACTTGATGCCTCTTTCCAAGTTAACTCATCCCACTAATCATGCATGTCTATTTCCACTAATTATGGATGTCTATTTTGGATTTCCACTAATTGTGGATGTCTATTTTGGAGGCACTTTTGTATTTAGACTTCTCTTTTAGTTTAGAATCAGTTAATTGAAGAAGACTTCCCAATTAACTGTTACATTACCTACTTTTAGACATAGGAATAAATCTTGCAGATTGGCAAGAACTCATTGTTAACTCAAGGAGATTTTAGGGTTGCCTACTCCTTTGAGCTTCTATAAATAAGAGTAGTATTGCTCCTTATTCTTTAACTCTAATTACTACACAAAATTGTTGTGCCATTGTGCCATCATGCTTGCAAGTCATATTTGTTCACTCTTGGATGAGAGTTGTTTGGTTTGATAAGCAATTGTATATGATTTTTTACCCTTTCTTTCCCAAATATTTGTAAAGCGTTGAGGGAGTTTGTAGAAATAAATCAAAAGGCATATGCAATTTGATCCACAATTTCAAGGTTTATCAAAGTATGTTCTCATAATCTTTTGTTTCAATCTGCTCCTTGGACAGGTGTCGTCACCTCCTTGGGAATTTGGAGATTAATGATTATTTTTTGATGTTGTTTAGTGAATGATTTTTTTTGATGTTGTTTAGTGATCTAGATTTATGCCTGCACCTTAGACAGGTGCCATTACCTCCTCAAGAGTCATGTAATCAAGTTCATTGTTATTTGTTGTTTCTAGTAAGTTGCATCCCAGCCTACACCTTGGACAGGGGTTCCTCCTCCTTGGAAATCCTGAGATTCAACTTATCATGTGAGCATTTGCTTGCATAAGACCTTATTCCAATGTAGATTTGAAATTTTAGAGCCTTCATACACATTCTGAAAGACAGTCGGCCTAAGTGATCCAACCATCCCATTCTTGCTCTATTTATCTAGATGAGATAGGATAGATTAAAAGTTAGCTTAGATGTAGTTAAGATCTATAGAAACCAGAGAAAACCTTAGCTGTAATGCAATGTGCTTTTGTACCCTTGTGTTGTGTCACTAAGTAAAAAGATAGGAACATTAGTTTAATTTATTTTTCATGCAAACATCAACAAAAAGAGGGAGATTCCCCTCCATAATTTGAAGAGAAATCATCATGCACTGTGCATAGTTTTCCATTTCCAATAAGCACTCCAAAGGTGCTAATTGAAACACCAACAATTTTTTGGTGCCCAGCGTGGGGCAACAAGGTATAAAAATTCAAGAAAGCTAATGCTTTATTTCACAAGAATAATCCTTTGAAATCTTATTGTATGATCCATATAAGAAGCAATGGATGGTAACAACAATAATGCTAGCGAGGGATGTCCACCTTCATTACCTTGGGGTAATAACATTGGAGGTTTGGCTTCTTAGGTAAATCATGAGTTACCTAAAGGGTCAAGGAAGCACTTTCCCCAATTACACAACAATGGAAGTCGACACTCAGATGAACATTTTTCTATATTCACAATTGCTTGTGCCACCTTGCATGTACAACATGAAGACATCGCGGTGCGTCTCTTTTTGGAGACTTTTGTTGGGAATGTTGTGCACTGGTTCAATCACTTGAAGCTAGGCATTATTACAAGCTGGGAAACTATGAGTGAGAAATTTCTAGCAAGATTCAAGCCCACTGAAGACAATCATTTTTTGTTTTCCCAACTCGTAAATTCAAAGATGGAGCACAACAAACACATGAGGGAGTTTGTGGAAAGATTTAATCATCTTGTTACATGACTTTCTTCTACACTCGATCCATCACTGAAGCTTCTGATGAGTTGTTTCACAAATGCTCTTCCATCAGAGATAGCCTTCTTCCTCAAGACAACAAAAGAAATAGAGTTGAAGAGTGCACAAGAAAATTCCATCAAGTTGGAGGATGATATGATCACTTCTGGCTTGATAAAAAAATATTCTATCAGATCTCTAGCTTAGCAATCGTACTAGCCAAAAAGAGACAATTTTCAGCCATGGTTTCCAACATCTCCATCAAAGCCAATGATTGAAGTTGCACACAATGCAGTATTTTTCTATTTCCATGACACTAATGCACATACCAGATTCACATGTCTAAATAATCTGAGAATGACCCAAATCATGGGATACATTGAAGCTGCTCCCAGTTCTAGTTTTGTACCAACAATAAGTTTGAACATTGTCTTACCACAGATAAACAACTTCGATGGTGACTCCGCAATGGGATACTTTGAACCTATTATTAAAAAAAAAGAAAAAGCATACCATCAGTATGCTTTCACGGTGAATCATGAAAATATTTCATCACCTATGTTCACACATGCTAAACACTTCAAGGCACAAAAAGAAGAAGAAAGAGAAAAATCAAATGAAAAGGGTAAAGAGGTGCCTCCCATTTCCAATCCCAGATCTTCACAAAAGAACACTATGCTAGTTGCTAAAGATTTGTCTCCAACAAATTTTGACATCGTAGCTTCCATGATGAAGACCAAGGTACAAACCTCTCAACTAGAATATCTTTAGGATCATCCAGAACAATTAGATCATATTTTCAATGTTTTAAAGAAGCAAGCTCTACTCAAGTCATTTGTCCTAGAGAAAATCTTGAAACAAGTCCTGGTAATTATGTGACTCTGTCAGAGATAGAAACTAAAGATCAGAACATTGCTTGTTCTAAAAAGAGACTAACAAAGGACACAAGGTCATGGACAACATAGTTTAATGGAGGTTGTTCAAATACAAATTTAGAAGCAAGGGAAATGGTCATCTCCCCTAAAGGATAGTTGCACCCATTTATGCAATTGAAATTCACTGAAGCTAAGAAGGAGGTGCTTTTGTTAGGCCTCAAAGATGCCAAAAACATGGGAATCAAGCTCGTATGTGTTAAAGGTGATCTAGAGCTGATCTATGAGCTGGTCAAAGGATATTTTCATGTTAGCAAAGATCACCTACGACATTATAGAAATTGAGTCTGGAACTCGATTGATTGGTTTGAAGAAATCAACATCCCAAGGATGGACTACAACATAACTAATGCCTCAGGGGCATCAAATTTCCCATTTGCATCATATTTTGAATTTTTTCAGAGTAGCTTTTCTTGGACATACAAATACCCAAGAATCTTCATTCCAGTGGGATTGTCTACAATTCCCACCAAAAGAGAATAAAGCCTTTCAGGCAGAAACAAAATCAATGGGAAGCTCTTTGCACTACCATGAAGTAAGAAATATTTGAAACATTTCATCCCTTTGGGGGTGGAGTGAACCTTTGTAAATAAATTTCCTTTGATTTAACGTTGTATAGTGATGTATTTCCTCATTACGTAAAGTATTGTCTTGTTTTAGGTGTTTTCTAAGGTCGTCTTGTTTTTAGGTGATTACAAAAAACTCTAATTGTTAGGTGAATTAAGAAATTAGTCTTGACTCCATTACCTAACTAATATGATTATTGGTCTATGAAAAACTAGAGATTCTGGGTTCTCCTATGACCTAATGTAGACAAGTAAAATATACCGATTGACATTGTGTATTTGATCCCGATTACTAACATCGTTTCATCCTGAATCATCCCTCAATCTAACCATTTAATCAAATTTCCTTATCTGATTTAATTCATCAATATTCCTCCCTTAATTAAATAAACCAGTTATCTAATTAAGTCTCATTTTTTAATTAAATCAATCCATCTAATCTAATTATCCCTATTTAATTAAATAATTAATTTTATTTGATTAAATTCCTAAAGTCTATCTATTAAATTAAATAAATTAAAACCTTATTTAATTTGATCTAACACCACCTCTTTTAATTAAATAAATCAAAGTATTTATTTAATTAATCTCTTATCATATTCCTCTCTTATTTGATTTAAATAAACCTATAAATTTGAGTCAAACAGGTCACATCATCTAAATCTCTTATTAAATTAATTGACCCTTGATTAATTTAATCTCTTATCATGTCCTATCCTCTGGATTTTGCAAGTTGCACTTGAAAATAGATTTAATTCATTTATTAAATCTCTATTTTCCTCACAAGGCATCTTTTGGAATATTCTCCAAGTTTGAATTCAAAAATTCCAAGTCAACATGTACATCCAACAAGGCAATAACTTCATCTTACATGTCCTTTGTCTTGAGCCAAGTGGCATTTATTGCATTTTCCCTTCCCTCTTATAAGTCATTTAAACAAATTTAAAATTCAAAAATATGCATTTATTGGCACAATCCCCAAATCTTGCACATCCTCCATCCATTCATAGATTGACAAGTGGTACCATGCCATTGGATGAGTGTTAGTCCCACATTGCTCAAATTTGGGCATTCATCCATCTTGGCATTCTATAAATAAAGAGCTCATATCCTCATTTGATCATCCACAAATTATGTAAAGTTACCATGCTAAAATGTTTAGCCATTATCATCCATCACCATTGAACCCTAGCTAGGTTTTGTAGATTTAGCTTGGAAGCATTCATCCTTCAACAACAAAGTGGATCAATCATCAACACATCTTCAACATATCAATCTTGCATCATAGGAATTGGGAAAGGGCCAATTTTCATATCAAATTGGCACCAATTCCCCCATGGGATCATGAGTTTGCAAACTTAAATTAGTATTCAATCTATTTTGTTGCTTTTATTGTGTTCCTCATTGTTTTATTTCCTAATTTGAAGTTTGTAAATGGATTTCATGGGGAATCCTTGTTCATGCTTGCAATCTCTAACTTAAGGTGTTTATTCATTGTGTTTTGCAGGTATTAGGATTGGGGTTCACACACCTAAGTATCCGACATGGTCACCGGACGGAGCTTAATGTTGTACCCATAAATTTTTTTTGCTTCAATAAGGCATTTTGCTTAAAATAAGCTAAATCATGTAAAATTGTCAAAATTCCATTTTAGGTAAAACAAAACATAG
Source organism: Sequoia sempervirens (assembly GCA_007258455.2). Classification (NCBI taxonomy): domain Eukaryota; kingdom Viridiplantae; phylum Streptophyta; class Pinopsida; order Cupressales; family Cupressaceae; genus Sequoia; species Sequoia sempervirens. The sequence continues at coordinate 483,413,072 of VDFB02000003.1, read as the reverse complement.
GATTTTTGTGGGTTTATTTCAAGGGAGATACTTGCATATTTTTGAAAATTTGAAAATTAGGGTTTCAAACCCTTGTTTTTAGGAAAACCCCTAAAAATAGGACCTTTCTAGAATTAGTTTAAAATGATTTTGATAGGATAAATTTGGCTTCATGATCACACTGGTCAAGTCAAAATCACCAAAAAGTATCTTTTACTCTGGTGGTTCTATCTTTATTTTTCAAGAGAAAAGCTAGGACCTCCATAGCCATTAATGGAAAATGGCTAGTAGAAGGTTTTGAAATCTAATCCTCAAAAGCTTCAATGAAGAATCCATGGCAAAAGATGCTTGGAAAGATGCTCTACAATGGAGGGGATTTTCAAAAGTGAAAAAAGTTGAAAATTGACTAAGTCTAGAAAAAGCACGCCTTGCTACCAGAAGGAGGCTATACAGTTGAATACCTTAGTCATTTTTCCAACACCCATACACACAACATGGTGAAGGTTATTTCTAGGATGCACATGTTCATGTTGTCAACAATAATGCTCAAACCTGTCAAGCTACATGGTTTACACGAAGTGTGAAGAGATGAATATTTTCAAAGAAAATGATGAACCTGTAGCTAAAAGCACCCCTATTGGGCAAGGGAACCCATGAAGTTAAAAGGTCAAAAGTAGTCATCAAGTTTTTTGAAGATGGCCAAATCCTTCATGTTCTACTAGCTTTCTGGTGCATCATCAAGCAAGATCATCTGATTCATCGATTGCTGACAAATGGAAGTGGAGATAGGAGATGTTGAAAGCACATATCATTAAAGAACTACAATCACATCAAGGAAAAAATGCCCCTTCTTGATAGGGGCACCCTTCATTTTGGGTCACCTGATGAACTTTTCAACATCTGCTTTCTCTAGAGTAGTCATTCAACATCTTCTCAATTTTGTGATTAATCCATTTGGACATTCATAGGACTTATCAATCATTCACAAACTAAGATCAAGTGTAAAATGTTGGAAGCAAAGGGAAGAATGAAAGACATGAGGAATTGGCTAAGTCTAAAGGAAAATGCACCTTCCTAAAAATAGGAGCACAACTTTTTGGGCAATCAAATGTAGTCTTCAAGCTCTGTCACCTCCAAGAAGTCCTTCTCCATATTGGTCAATGTCAACAATGACCCCATTAATAGGTTCAATGGATAAATTAGACATCTGACGATAAAGATCAAACTGGGACAGTTTGTGAAAGATTGCAAAGTAAGAATTACATAACCAAAAGTCAAAAGTGCTCCTACAGTCCATGGGTCCCATCTTTTGAGGCACTTAAATGAACTTTCAAGATTTGTGAAGCTAGTCATCCATCCCATATTTCAACAAGATCATCAGACTCATCAGTCATTAGTGATCTTAGATCAGAGCACCGAGGGTCAAACTGGAGGAACTAAAGAACACCAAAGAAATTGACTAAGTCTGGTGGAAAATGCACCTTCTTGGGAAAAGGCGCCAAAGAATTTGAGGCATCATATTCATGTTTTGAGCTTTGCATCTCCCGAGCACACTTCTTTAGAGTTGTTTCATCTCAGTAATGGATCTATTAGCAACACCTCAGGATCAACCAAGCAACCAAAATCAAAGATCAAATGGAGGTACTTCATCACAGAAAGAAGAATGAAAAAATTTCAACTCCTCAACTTGGATGCCTAAATTCAAACTAGGCTCAATTGACTAAAGTTGTCAATCTAAAAATCCTTTCCATGTCTAAAACATCCCATTATTGGTGGAAATCAATTCTGGGAACTCTAGGTTAGAATAATTGACTCCCCAATCATTTGTTGGCATCTAAACTTGCTTTCTTCAACATCAAATGACATATATCAAGTCCAAGCATCATAATTCATCACTTTCTTTAAAGGTTGAAGCTCAAGAACAATCATTTTTCTCCTCCAACATTTTTTTTAAAGATTTGATAGAGGATATTCTCAATGTTCTTTGTATTTTTAACAATAAGTTGCAAGGAGGGACAGTTTATAAAGTTCTACATTTCTAGGATTGATTTTCTTGAAGATTGAGAAGGACAATTTATCAAGGTTTTCAACCAGGCATGACGTTCTTGAAGGGTGAAAGAGGCAGTTATAACTTCAAAACTTATTCCCCTCTTTTTCTGTTATTCTTGTCTTAGATCTTCTTGCATGTCCAAGTAAATGACAGTTACTTGTAGATATGGTCTTCTGAGTGTGATCAACATATCATATTCAACAAAACCCATGTGCCAGATTCTATCAAAAAAAGTAGCTTGCTACCCCTTTTTTAGGGTTTCCAGAAAAAAGTCAATTTTAAAAATATGAGAAATTGGGTTTTCTTAGCTTTGAAGTGCCTAAAATACCCATGTGTTTGAATTTTTTGGGAAAAGTAAGCTTTCGGTGCCTCCAAAACCTCTACCCCGAAGGGTTCTTGCATGTACAAGAAAAAGTGACTTTTTGGATTTTCTGACGTTCTGGGTTCACTTAGAAAATTATTCCCAAGGAAACACCCATCTCAGAATTTTTCATAAAAATTACCCCTCAGTGAGGCTATTTCTAGTAGCTACAAAAAAAATTGTTTGGACATATCTGTGTTTACAGTCAATAGTCAAGTTTTTCATAATACAATACTCTCAAGTTGAAATCAAGACCAAAATGGTCCCACTTCATGAATTTCTGAAAACACTCGACACAGACGTGCATCAAGTGAAGCCCATAGTCAAATTGGACACCTTGGAAGGTGTAAATGACATCACCATTCAATGGATAGTGAAAATGTGGAAGGTAGTCATTCCAAACACAGAGCCACCACCAGTTTCTACCACACTACCTTCTACACTTCATGCCAACAAGGCTAGATGATGCAACTGCAAAGAAGATAGTATATCAAGAGCAGATTGTGAATGGTGAATAGATGTTGAGGTGACATTTCATCATCCTACGAAGCATTAGTTTTCCAAATGCAGAAGCATTCAACGACTGGTTTGAGGAATTTTTGGCTCAAGGTGATGAGGTGCAAACACCTAGTTAGGACGTCCTACCCTCCAAAATAGCATTTATGACAACATGAGTTAACTTGATGCCTCTTTCCAAGTTAACTCGTTGTCCCACTGATAGTGCATCTCTATTTCCACTAATTATGAATGTCTATTTTGGATTTCCACTAATTGTGAATGTCTATTTTGGAGGAACTTTTTTATATGGAGTTCTCTTTTAGTTTATAATCAGTTAATTGAAGTAGACTTCCCAATTAACTATTAGGTTACCTACTTTTAGACATAGGAGTAAATATTGTAGATTGGAAAGAACTCATTGTTAACTCAAGGAGATTTTAGGGTTTTCGACTCCTTTGAGCTTCTATAAATAAGAGAAACATTGCTTCTTATTCTTTAACTCTTATTACTACACAAAATTGTTGTGCCATTGTGCCATCATACTTGCAATTCATATTTGTTCACTCTTGGATGAGAGTTGTTTGGTTTGATAAGCAATTGTATATGATTTTATACCTTTTATGTCCCAAATATTTATAAAGTGTTGGGGGAGTTTGAAGAAATAAATCAAAAGGCACATGCAATTTGGTCCAAAGTTTCAAGGTTTATCAATGTATGTTCTCATAATCTATTGTTTCAATCTGCCTCTTAGACAGGTGACATCACCTCCTTAGGAATTTAGAGATTAATGGTTATTGTTTGATTTTGTTTAATGATCTATTTTTTTGTTGGATGTTGTGGTTGTGTTGCTGATATGTGGTTGTCATTGATGTCAACACTATTAGCATAAATGTATTTGAAGTTGTATATGTCAAGGATATTGAGAAATTTGAAAAGAAATGAGTTGGAGGTTGTCAGTGGTTAAGTGAAGTTCAATATAGTGGTATGTTTTGTACGTTGAATATTAGAGGTTGTGGACTAAAGGGTTTGTTGTTGAGTGTATCTAGTTAACCACATCGAGTTTTTGAGATCAACATGAAGATTTGATCGAGCTATGAAGATTTTCATTCATACAGTTTTTCTGTTTCTTCAATTAGTGTTGATGATTGAAGATGAGGTGGTATTGTTAGTTCAATTGCTACAGATGCATCTCCATTGGATCTTAATATTTGTGGATGCTTCTAGATCATGATCTATCTTTGTTGCATATCCACATTGATCCTTGTGATCATGGTTGGCAATTTTCTCTTGTGTGTTCATGTTTTTCATGTTCCTAGCCAACATGGTGTTGAAGCATGTTGTCGTTCTTCGAGGAGAATTTAATTGTAGTTTTTTCATGTTGAAGATGTTGATTTAGGTCCTCACTAGGTTATGGCTGAATTTGGTTGATACACATTGATTATTATGAATGATTTGGGCCGACAATTATATTCATTTTATTATTTCTTTGTGGATGACTTGTAGTGGTGAAATTTCTTGTTGTGGATATATAAGAGTGGTTGTTTGTTCGAATTAAAGTGTGTAAATGTGTGTGTATGTGCGAATAATTTCCTAATCATTCAAAGGCTGAGTAGAGTTTGAATAAAAGTGAAGCAGAGTGTGAAGAAAAGTGAAGAATATTGAAGAGTTATTTATGCACTTAAGTAGAACTGTGATCAGGCATTAGCAAATGCTATTTTATTAGTTCAAATCCCTAGGGATGGATTTAATCCAAATCTCTTTGTAAGACAGTGTGTCTTCATTTATATTTTTGTAGTGAGCTCTAGGAAGTGTGTCTGAATGCAAGTGCATTCCCCATATTTTCATTTTCATTATACTTTTAAGAGGGTATAATCTTGTGGACTAACCTCCACCAAGGTTTTTCTCGTAACAGGGTTTCCATGTAAAATATTTTGGTGTTATGTGTTTTATTGATGTGTTGATGATCTTAGTTTTCATTCTTAATGATCATATCTGAGTATAAATTTGATAAGACAAATAAGTTTTGAATTTTTGGGACAACTGAGTCACCCTCCCTCTCAGTTGTATGCCTTTTTTTTTCCAACAATTGGTATAAGATCTTAGTTCCTTGGAAGAAGTTTAATAACTTAAGGTGATCTGGGATGGCAAGTTACAAGAAGAATAGTTTGAGGTTTGATGGAATAAATTACTCTTTGTGGAAGACTCGAATGGAGTGCCATCTGAGATGCATTGGTGAACCCTACTAGAGAATTACAAGTAATAGGTATGTTATTCCACATAATGGTCCTACTACTTCTATTGAGATCAGAGATGCTGAGTATAATATCTGGGCTAAGGAAGCTTTGTTGAGTGCTTTAATTGATTCAAAGATGAAAAATGTTATGTATCTGAAGACTGCTTATGAGATGTAGAAAAATTTGGAAACCTTGTATGAAGGTGATGATAATGTGAAGATTGCTAAGTTGCAGAGTTTGAAAGGAAAATATGAAAGGTTGAGAATGGGTGATGATGAGAATATTAATACTTTTATGCAAAGAGTGAATGAACTTGTGTGTGGTATTAGATGTGCTGGTGGAAAGATAGAAGAATTTTAGATTGTTTCTAAAGTACTTAGATCCTTGTTTGATTTCTACAAAATCAAAGCTAGTGCTATTGAAGAGCTCCAGACTATAACAAACATAACTAAAGATATATTGTTTGGTAAGTTGACTACTTTTGAGTTGAGAAAATTTGGTGATGCCCTTCCTAAGGTCGAATCTACATTCAATGCTACTACTTCTGAAAGAGATAGACAAAGATATGAACTGGGTGAGATTTCATCTAGAAATACATTCAAGTATGAAGATGAAATCAAACAGATTGAAGAAGAAAAAGAGATGGAAGAGCTGGAATAACTTATTGTCAAAAAGGTACCAAGAGGAAAAGGTAAGTATGAAGGAAAGTTCCCTCTTAAATTTTTTTCTTGCAATAATATAGGTCATTTTGCATCAAGGTGTCCAAAAAGAGCCCCTAAACCAAGACATAACAAGCCTAGATTTCAAAAGAAATTTTACTATGCTGCTAATGAAGGTGTAATAGATGAAGAATCTGATAGAGATGATGATGAATGGGTATTTATTATTTTCAGAGAAAATAGTTTTGTACCTACTAATTCTGCTAGTTGTCTAAATTTTGAGAAAGCGTTGACTACTTGAGTTGAAGAGAAAGATGAATGGGTAATTGATAGTGGATGTTCACATCATATGATAGGAGACAAAAGTAAGTTTGTGAGCTTTGAAAAATATGATGGTGGTGTTATGAGATTTGGTGATAATACAGATGGTGTGATCCATGGAAGAGGATGGATTTCTCTTGGTGGTAAGCATAATACTGATGATGTTTTGTATGTGGAAGGCCTGAAGCATAATCTTTTGAGTGTTGGTCAAATGGTTGATAAGGGATATAATTTTCAGTTCAATGATGGAAAGTGTTGAATATTGAGCTCCAGAAATGTAATTACATTAGGTACAAATACAAAAGGTAATATCTTCCACTTGAGTGCTACTAGTAAAATTTGTTTGATTGCTCAAGTTGATGAAAGTTGGTTATGGAATAGAAGATTGTGTCATTTTAACTTTGATAATATTGTCAAGATAAGTTCTACAAAGGTTGTGAGAGATCTACCTAAGTTGGTGAAACCTACTAATGCAATATGCAAGGAATGTCAATTGGTAAAGCAAACCAGGATTTCATTTCGCAGTAAAAATAATTGTTCAAATGAATTGTTAGAGCTGGTGCATACTAATCTGTGTGGTCCCTCTAAGGTCAAAATTCTACAAGGTTACAGGTATTTCATGTTACTCATTGATGATTATGCTAGAATGGTATGGGTTACTTTCTTAAGAGAGAAATCTAAAGCACTTGAAAAGTTTAAGATCTTTAAAGCTATGGTTGAGATAGAGAAAGGTTTGAAGATTAAGTGTCTAAGATTAGATAGAGGTGGTGAATTCACTTCTGATGAATTTAATTCTTTTTGTCAAGAACATGGAATAAGGAGACAATTATCTACACTATGAACCCCTCAACAAAATGGAGTTGTGGAAAGGAAGAACATAACAATTAAAGATGCTTCTAGAACAATGATGTTGGAAAGAAATGTCCCTCATATCTATTGGAGAGAAGTTGTGAGTATTGTTGTGTACATACTCAACGGGGTACAAATCAAAGGTGATACTGGTAAGACCCCTTTTGAGCTATGGACTAGTCAAAAGCCTATTGTTAAATACTTCAAGATATTTGGAAGACTATGTTACATTAAGAGAGACGAAGACATAGGAAAGCTTGATGCTAGGAGTGATGAAGGTATATTTTTGGGTTATTCTACTAAGAGCAAGTCCTATTGGTGTTACAATAAAAGATTGAATAAAATGGTTGAAAGCACAAATGTTAAGGTTGATGAAGACTTTGGTGCACCATCAAAAACCTGTGGATATGAATTTGATGATCAGAATGACAATACAAATCAAGGAAAGCAAGATAAAACTACAAATCAAGTGCAAACCAATCTGGTAAATCAGGAGAATGAAGAAGAAGGAAACACATAAGAGAGATAAGAGGAACCTGAAGTTGAAGAACAACCTAAGGAGACTCTAAGGTATGTAGTATTGAATCATTTAGAAGATCATATTATAGTTGATAAGAACAAAGGTGTCTAGACTAGGAGAAAGATTACAGAGGAATATTGCTCGATTTAAAAAAAAGAACCTACTAGTGTGCATGAAGCATGTAAAGATGAGCATTGGGTTGAAGCAATGAAATAAGAGCTAAAATAGATTGAAAAAAATGATACATGGATTCTTGTTCCCAGACCTAAGGATAAGAATTTTATTGGAACTGTGTGAACCCGAATCCTAATACCTGCAAAACAATGAGAACGAACACCTTAAGTTAGAGATTGCAAGAATGAACAAGGATTCCCCATAAAATCCATTTACAAGCTTCAAATTAGGAAAGAAAACAATGAAGAACATAATAAAACAAGAAAATATAGATTCAATCCTAATTAGAATAGAAAACACATGATCCCATGGGGGAATTGGTGCCAATTTGATATGAAAATTGGCCCTTTCCCAATTCCTAAGATACAAGCTTCATATGTTGATGATGGTTGATCCACTTTGTTGATGAAGGATGAGAGCTCCAAGCCAAAAATCTGCAAAAACCTAGCTAAGAACTCAATGGTGATGGATGGAAATGGCTAAATATTTTAGCATAATAACTTTACATAATTTGTGGATGATCAAATGAGGATATGAGCTCTTTATTTATAGAATGCCAAGATGGATGAATGTCCAAATTTGAGTAATGTGGGACTAACATTCATTCAATAGAAAGATGCCACTTGTCAATCTATGAGTGGATGGAGAATGTGCAAGATTTGGGGATTGTGCCACTAAATGCATACTTTTGAATTTCCAATTTGTTGAAATGACTTTTAAGAGGGAAGGGAAAATGCAATAAATGCCACTTGGCTCAAGGAAAAGGACATGTAAGATGAATTTATTGCCTTGTTGGATGTACATGTCTACTTGGAATTTTTGAATTCAAACTTGGAGAATATTCCAAAAGATGCCTTGTGAGGAAAATAGAGATTTAATAAATGAATTAAATCTATTTTCATGTTTAACTTGCAAAATCTAGAGGATGGGACATGATTTAGAATTAAATTAATCAAGGGTCCATTAATTTAATGAGAGATTAGATGATGAGACCTATTTGATTTAGATTTATGGATTTATTTAAATCAAATAAGGGAGGAATATGGTAAGAGAATAATTAAATAAGGATTTTGATTTATTTAATTAAAAGAGATGATGTTAGATTAAATTAAATAAGATTTTTATTTAATTTAATAGATAGACCTTAGAGATTTAATCAAATAAAATTTATTATTTAATTAAATAGAGATAATTAGATCAGATTGACTGATTTAATTAACAAAAGGGAGAGACTTAATTAAATAACTGGTTTATTTAATTAAGAGAGGGAATAATGGTGAATTTAATCAAATAAGGGAATTTGATTAAACGGTTAGAGCAAGTGATGATTCATGATGAAACAATGTTAGTATTTAGGATCAGATGCATAATGTCAATTGGTATATTTTACGTGTCTACATTTTGCCCCTCTTTGAAGCAATGCACTTGTTGCGTTGGTTTAAAGAATAAACGATCTCGATGAAGGCCAAAATTTCTCACTTTCTAAAAAAACTTGCCCCAATGTTGTTTGGTAGGAGAAAATATGCCAATATATTGCCCCCTCAAGAGATTGGATGAAAATGTCAATTTTTGGGTGATCTCGCGAAAAAAGAGGACAAGGTGCCTGACAGGTCCGAAAAGGCTCTAGGAGGCCAAAAACATGTCTAAACGCAATAAAATGATGTAAAACAAGCATCAAATGGACAAAAACAAGTTCAGGGGTCCAAAACCCTAGCAAGACAGCCAATTAGGGTGAAAAAACCCTAATTTTAAAGCTCAAAAGGGGCCCAAGGGGTCACTTTCAAGTCATTTTCATACACTTCCATTTGCAACCTTGAGATTTGAGCTCTAACCTCCTAACGATATGGCACAATGACAACTTCCTCTACACATTTTTGATCAAGTTCAAACATACTAGTGACCACCTGGCATTGGGGCACTGGTAAGTGACCCTTACCTGAGCTTCGTTTTTCACTTATTACTTTCATTTAATGCTTTTAAAGGTCGATTTGTCTGCATCGACGCTATATAGCACCGCTCAGAAATCAAACTGCGTTGCACAGTGTGATATTGTGCCACAGCGGTGCAGTTCAGAGTTTGAAAACTCCAATGCTGAGCTTGGAACTGGCGGGGCAGTTTTGCAAAGTGCGACATGGCGATGTTGTGTTTGCCCAAAGTTCACCATTGGAAGAGAAAGTGCATCACGATGGTGCGATTTTTCTATTTTAAGCCCTAGCATTAGAGTTTGATTAGAAATCAAACTGCAATTCCTTCATGGGTTGCACTGTTGGAGAAGTTTTTTGAATGCTTGATGAAGATTTTTTCAAAAAAATTAACATGGTGACCTTCCTTGATGCAGGACACTACGAGGGAGATCTACTCTCAAGAGCACAGGTGGCGGGATTTGTTTGGCTATTTGTGGGACTTGAGCAACAGGGATCAACATTGACTCCAGATTGCGGGGTTATGGTACATTGCCTACGCATCACCCATTCACACGCACCTAGGGATGCTATCAAAATTGGCTAAGAGATGGCACAACGAGACCTTTTCATTTCATCTTCCTACTGCCAAGGCCACCATCACCCTAGAGGACATTTAGTAGATTTTGAGATTGTTGATTCACAGTCGTGAGTGATTTTTGACATGGATGAGGGATGCGATGCCTGCAATAGAGTCCTCGCCATAGAGGACATCGTCTTTTGCGAGGGGCAGATAGAGCTCAAGCGACACTGGATCTTGGAACCACCCTATCATTGGGTTATTGCATCTATTATTTTGAGTCTCGTTGCCCCTAATAGACGATGGCGATATTTCAATCTCGGCTAAGGATTTTGCTAGGAGCGGATGGTTTGAGATAGGCCAGTTCATTTTGCTTGGGAGTCAGTGCTACTTACTTATCTATACAGAGATCTACACGAGTATGTGTATATGGAAGGAAGAGCACTTGGAGTAGGTGTTACACTTCTTCACATCTGGGCATGGGAGCACATTGTTGTGCTATGCCCACATGTTTTTTTCATTCCAATGTTGCCATATGATCCCCTTATGTGGCGATATAGAGGCGGTGTGTCCTTTACACACACTAGTGAGCATGGGATCCCCTACTGGAGGAGGGTCTTAGATGAGATGAAGGTTTTGACCTGGCGACCATACCTTGGTCAGCCCAGATGGGTCCACGATGTTGATTAGTTGTTCTATGCCCGCTAGGACCATTTTATGTAGGGGTGGGAGCATACTATGATTGAGAGGTACTTGCCTGGGTGCGTGCAACGTCAGTTCGGTGAGCCCCAGGATCACCTTGATGATGACTACATAGCCGTCTTCGCCCGCTCCATGACACAAGTTTCATGGGGGCGATATATTCTTGCTTCAGAGGCAATGGACAGTTTCAGGCAGTTAGTGGTTCGGTCGTGGGCCTACAATCAGGGGATTGCAAACCCAAGCATGACATAGGCCTACAAGGATTGGTTCCAGCCTCCACTTCAGTTTTCTATTCTAGGTGCAGTTCCAAATTAGCAAAGAGTCAGAGGCAGAGGGGGAGGATGAGGCCGAAGGGGGGATGCTTGATAGGACCAACCGGTTGTGCCTCCAGTTCAGCCAACAAGACAGGTGGATTATCAGGATGCTTTGATTGCATAGTTACAGGCTCAGGTCCAAGCCGTGACAGCCAAGAGAGATCAGGCAAGGGCCGAGAGGGATTAGGCTGTTCAGCAGAGATAGGCTACAGAGCTATAGGCAGCCACAAAGCTAGACAAGAGATAGCAGCTAGAGAGCATGGTAGCCTCCTCTTCTGAGGGTACAGTGTCTGTGTGGTCCTATAGGGATGTCATCAAGGAGGCTGAGTACTATTGGAGGTACTATCATGAGGCCGTACCTAGAGCAGGACGGGTCCTAGAGTATTCAGAGCGGACCAGCTATAGACCAATAGAGGGTCACGGAGATAGGGGTGAGGGTAGCATACATGGGGATAGAGTGTGATCGAGATGCTACGATGCTTTTTGTGCCTTATGGGCTCATTTTTGATAGCCCGATGGGCCTTTTATACTGATTGACATACATGTACAGTGATCTGATTTATTCTTGTACTATGACAATTATTTGATTATATATATAAGTCGATGATGATTTTGATGTGATGTGATGTGGTGTGTTTTATTTATGCATGTATGGATGATTCTATTTTTATATGTTGTGCAATGATGTTTATGATGTGTTTATGGATGCTTTTCCTTTTGATAATGAATGCATTATGTAATAATTATGACTAACAAATCTATATTATGTAGATGTATTTATGTGATGTGCAATGATGTTGTCTATATGATTATTTATTTATGTTGATGCAAATGGTGATGTGATATGTGATAAAAATGATATGGAAATGATCTATGGTATATGCTCAAAAATGATATAAATCCTATTTATATATGAAATGATTATGAATGGATGTACACTTTGTATGTAATGAATTTTGTATGTTCCTATTTATGCTTATGATGATGTGGAATAATTTATGCAATGAATGGTTTATGATGCTATTTATGAGATGAAATGGATCATGTAATGTGAATGTGATGGTCATGATATGATGCAAATGAGATGATTCTTTGAGATGTAAATGAGATGGTTTTTTAAGATGCTTAGAATAACAAATATTATTATCCTAAACATATTAAATGATAATGTAATGAATATGATGTCATTTAATGTGATGTACTATATGAAATGATATGATAATGTTCTATGTTAAATGAATGCAATGTGAGAGATGATCTTATGATGTTATGAAATTATGTATGTGATGGATTATCTTATAATGCTTATGTGCCTATTATGTATGATTATGTGATAGGTGGTAATGTGAAATGGTTATGAAATGTAATGAAATGGATGCACCTATCTATGAAGAATGCCTATAATAACCTGTTTATATGATGATTGCAATGCATGTGTTTCCTATATGGTATGTTGATGCAATATGCAATGGCTTGTGGATGCAGGATCGATGACGATGATGATGATGATGATGATGATGATGATGATTAACTGTCATAGTACCTTGTTAGCGCGATAAGAAAGAAGAGAAGAAGTCATTTTAACAAGACACAAGATGATGAAAATGCAAATGATGATGATTATGATTACTTGCCGAGGAATTGGGATTTTCAAAGGGCCAATTTCCTTATGTTTGATAACACACGTGGTACGATGCATCAAGGTATTAGCAAACCAGGATGGCGTTGTACCTAGTGTGATGGACTTTGACTTGACAATCAGATACGAGTACCTTTGTTCACACCTAACATATGGAAACCTTGCTAGGATGTACTTTAGAAGTTTCAAACACCTCAGGCCAAAACATGAAAAGGTAATCCTTTGAATGCAATAGTCAACAAGTTGTCCAAAAACTCCTCCATAAATACCTAACAAAGCAAGTATTCACCTAGGTTATATTACAAGAACATCCAACAAGCATAGCAGACAAAAAGATAATGATTGTTGCCACATTCCTATTTCTCAAAATCCTCTTGGTCGGATATCATTGAGAAGTCTTTGGAATGAGTGCAATAAGATAAATCAAAAGATAAAAGAAAAAGTAAACAAACAAGCTGATGTTCTTCAATGTCAGTAACCAAAGGAGGATGTGTTTTCTAAGGATAAGAACCAAAATTTATTGCCAAAAGATAATGCCCATTGTAGGAAAGATTCATCCTAGGACATGTTAGTGGATGGTGGCACATCATTTCGTTTATCCCAAGCATTTCTAAATGATGATTGATATGGGACCAATTTGGATGATGAATTACCGATGCAAAGAGATGACCAACTTGTTTATGCACTGACTTAGACCTAAGATTTGACGATTTTGAGTTTTCACTGGTTGACCTACTAGACTTGTCTCTGACTGTCTTACCAAAGATTAAGGGTGACGATCGTTTATTATGAGTGTTGTTATTGGAGGTGCAAGCGAGATGAGATGGATGAATTTTTTCAAATATTTGGATGTTTTTTTATCTTTTTGGGATGTTTTGAGGTTGTTTTTGGTATTTTTTGAGATTTTGCAAATGTTTTGATTTTTGATTTTCCAAATTTTTGGGATTTTATGAGATTTTGACCAAGAGACTAGCCTAAAGACCTATCCTAGGGGCCTTAGAGGCTGATCAACAGATTAGCCTTGCCTACGTTATATACGCAGAGACCACGTAGTTCAACTAATGAGTTGACCGATTTACAGATGATGATATACATGATGAGATGCCAGTTTATTATGATGGACTCCTAAAGGATTGACCTAAGCATCTTGGGGGATGATCAAAGATCAACCTTTCCTACATTCAAGGCTCAGAGACCCGTAGTTTGACAAGAGGACTCTATTTTTGGCTTTTGGTGATTTCTGAATGTTTTTGGATTTTCTAATATTTTGATGTTTTTGGATTTTATGATCTACTGATGTTTTTGGATTTTCTGATTTGACAATTTTAAGGATATACACAAATCTAATCCAATGAGAACATGCCCCTAGCGTGATGCAATAGACTACTCCGATAAAGGCAGGACAAACTGACTTTGAGGATGGGCTGAGTAGTACTAGGAGGAATCATGATGCAAACACAGGACCAAGTTATGGTGAGGATGCAAGCCATAAAGATCCTGGTGGATGGAAAGTGCTTATTTACACAAGGCACCTGTTTGCCAGGTTTTCACCAAGGTACTTGTCCAAAGTGCCACCGAAGTGATTTTCATTAGAGGATGATTTTTCTCTTAACTATTTTTGATCCTTTTTTTGATTTTTTTGATTTTTTTTTTTGTTGTCACCAACACACTTGTTTGCCAGGTTTTCACTGAAGTAACCATTTTTTCAGGACATTTTTTTATTTTTTGGATTTTTGGTTCTATACCTTGAAAGATTTAGGCATAATTTTTTTTGAGATGAGCATTATTCATGGGCTCTTGCAGAGGTTCCCCTTTAGGTGTTGATAACTGATATGCCCGTGATTTGTAACTTGTTGTGATAATGAATGGTCCTAACCAATTAGGTTCAAAATTTCCTTTGTTGCTTGGGTTTGGGACATTCTTCTGATTTTCTTTTAAGACCAGTCCTCTGACTTGGAATGTCCTGCTTCTGATTTTCTTATTGTAGCTCATTTTGAGTCTATTTTGATAGAATTGCAAGTGATTTAAAGTATCTATTCGTCACTCATCCAGTAGCTCCAGCTCATTCAATATTGATAGTTAGTACTCTTCATTTGTGATGAGGTTTTGCAGTGATATCCTAAGTGATGGGAGCTTGATCTCAATGGGGAGTACTGCTTCAGATCCGTAGACCAAGGAGAAGGGGGTGGCACTGGTGGGTGTACAGATACTGGTTTGATAAGACCAAAGGGTGGGATTAAGTTGTAAATGCTAGTCACATCCTGTGTCATTGACTATTTTCTTGAAGATTTTTAAAATTGTTTTGTTTGTAGCTTCTGCTTGGCCATTTCCTTAGGGATAGTATGGGGTGGAGAAGCAATGTTGAATTTTGAATTTTTTGCATAAGTCACGAACCTTCTAATTCTTGAATGGTTTCCAATTATTCGAGATAATGGCTTATGGAACACCATAGTGGCAAATGAGATAGTTCAGGATAAACTTTGAAATCTTCTTCCCAGTTATGTACATCATGGGTATGGCCTTCACCCACTTAGTAAAGTAATTTGTTGTGGTTATGATGAATTTGTGGCCATTAGATGAAGTTGGTGTGATTTTTCCAATGAGATCAAGTCCCCACTGCGAAAAGAGCCATGGTGTAACACTAGGATGAAGCTCTTGAGCTGGAGCATGGATGAGATCCCCATGTTGCTGACATTGTAGACATTTTATAGCATGATCATGTGCTTCTCTTTCCATTGTGTGCCAATAATACCCCATCCTCAGCAGTTTCTTGGCTATGGTCATTCCACTCGAGTGTGACCCACAGATACCATTATGTACTTTAGTTAGAGTAGTCAATGCCTCCTCAATGTTTAAGCAATTTAGTAGGGTTCCTTCTATGCTCCTACGATATAGGGTATCTCATAGGATGACAAATCTGGATGCCTTTTTGACAAAGGTTCATTTTAGGTTTGAGGGTAGGTCGGCAGGTATGACTCCTATACGAAGGTATGTGTAAATTTCATTATACCAAGGATCACCAGGACCAATGATTTTGCACACATATTCTAATTCTGGTACCTTGAATGTAGGCACAAGAAGCTACTCAGTCAGGAGTTCATACATTGGAATGTTGTGGGGGATGTCGAGTAAGGATCCAATTGTTGCCATGGCATCTGTTGCTCTGTTGTTGGTTCTAGGAATCTGCTCAAATGTAATTTTGATGAAAGATTCTTTGAGAGTCCACCAATTTTTTGTATGGAGTGAGCTTTTCATCCTTGGTCTGGTATTCATCGTTCACTTTATTTATGATCAATTGAAAGTCTCTGTACACTTTGAGAGCTATGATGTTCCATTGTACTACTATTCTGAGACCTATAGTTCAAGCCTCGTATTCCACAATGTTATTGGTGCAAGGAAATGCTAGTTTGTATGACCTTGGTATGCAATCCCCTTGTGGAGTGATGAAGAAGACACCAACTACTAATCCATGTTTTGTGTATGAGCCATCAAAGTACAATTTCCAATGGTTAGCTACGTTGAGATTGAAAATGGATTCACCTGGAAACTCTGAGACAAGAGGGTTCTCTGAATAGATTGGTGCTTTTGCAAGTTGATCTATGATGACTTGGCCTTTGATTGCTTTCCGCTCCACATATTCAATGTCATATTCTGATAGTATCATCACCCATTTGGCCATTCTTCCTGTGAGCATTACCTTTGACAATAAGTATTTGAGAGGGTCAATTTTGGTAATGAGATTTATTTTGTGTGCCAACATGTAATGTCTAAATTTATGTGATGCAAACACTACTGTGAGGCATGCTTTCTCGATGAATGAATAGTTTAGCTCATGCCCAACCATTGTTCTACTGATGTAATAGATAGCCCTTTTTGTTCCATTTTCATCATGTTGAGCTAGAAGAGATCCAAGGGCCATTGTTGTTGCTGACATGCATAGAATAAATGGTTTTCTTGGGATTGGTGTCATTAAGACTGGTGGTGTTAGTAGATATTCCTTAATTTTTTTGAATGCCTCTTCACACTTGGTATCCCATTTTTATGCTACTCCCTTATGGAGTAGGTGAGAATATGGGTTCTATTTGTCCCCCAATTGTGCTATGAATCTTCGAATGGATTGGAGCCTACCTTGGAGACCCCTCAATTACTTTAATGTTTTTGGTGCCTCCATCTCGAGGATTACTTTTACCTTTGCTTGATCTACCTCGATACCCCTCATTGACACTATATATCCTAGCAATTTTCCCAATTGTACACTAAAGACACACTTCTTAGGGTTTAATTTAACCTTGTACTCCTCCAGTCTGTCAAAGATGGCACTTAGGGTTACTATGTGATCTTTTCTCTTTCTAGATTTGGCTAGAATATCGTTGACATAATCTTCGACCGTCTTATGGATCATGCCATGGAATATCAATGTCATGGCCCTTTGATATGTCACTCCTGCATTCTTTAAGTTGAATGGCATCATATTCCAACAATAGGCCCCCCATAGACAAGTGAAAGCTATTTTATGTTGGTCCTCTTTAGCTATCATGATCTGATTATATCCTGAGAATCTGTCCATTAGTGACATCTCATGTCTAGTTGTCATGTCTACTATCATGTCAATGTTGGGAAGTGGAAAGTCATCTTTTAGACATGCCTTGTTCAAGTCTTTGAAGTCTGTGCAGATTCTGATGTTCCCATCGGGTTTTGAAATAGGTACCAAGTTTGACACCAATTTTGGATAATCTATCGGTCAGATGAATCCTACATCTAATAGCTTTTTTAGCTCCATTTTGACTAGTAGGGCAATTTGAGGGTGCATTTTTTTGAAGATTTTGTTTGACAGGATTTGCTTTTGGATATACTGCCAAATGGTGAACCACGGTCTCCAAATCAAGTCCTGGCATGTCAGCATAGCTCCATGCATAGTTTATCTTTCTTTCTCTTAGGAAGGATGCTAGGAGCTCTTGTTCCTTTGATAGTAATGATTCCACATAGAATGTGATATGTGGGGCTTCCTCTATTCCTAGATTGACCAGATTGCATTTTTCTACCATGACTGCTGACTTTTCTTAATGAATAGCTTGGAAAGGAAGATTGAATCCCCCATCCTCAGGTGCCTCAGGTTTCCACCTTTGGATACATCCTTTCTTTTTACTTTTTTCTAGTCAGAGATTGCCACAATGTGGTTTTCACTCAAGGACTTAGATATGATTCTTAATTTTTCA
Organism: Sequoia sempervirens; assembly: GCA_007258455.2. Classification (NCBI taxonomy): domain Eukaryota; kingdom Viridiplantae; phylum Streptophyta; class Pinopsida; order Cupressales; family Cupressaceae; genus Sequoia; species Sequoia sempervirens. The sequence goes on along the minus strand of VDFB02000003.1, from coordinate 483,395,075 downwards.
CTTTTGCGATTGAGGGATTCAATCATTTCCCCATAATAGGCATGTGTATCTAGTTCAATTATGAACCTTGCTTTATGATCCCTATTTGGAATGTTATCTCACAATCCCATGAATTCCGAGAGTGCCTCATCATTTTTGAATGTATCAAGAACTAGTGGTCCTCGTTGGTCGTAGTTAATGAGTTGGGGATATACTAGGTGGATTTCATGATTTTGGTGGTCTAATTCAAAAGATAGGGTGCTAATCATGCAAAGAGTGGTATCCTCAAATAGCCTAGGTAAGTTGGTTAGGTGATCCTCATCATCACTACTACTACAGACATCAATTATATCAAATGTAAAGTTATCTATGACACGACCTATAGATACTAGTAGGCATAATTCTATTGCAGTTGGCTGAGGAGGTTTATTAACCATTCTAATTGGAGGACTTTGGCTATATATGGTTATACTCAGAGGGGTACATCCAAGGCCAAGATTTGTTATTGGTCGCGTCTCCAGCATGATAGGTATTATAAGCCCATTGTCATTTTGTCCAAGTCTTTGATTTTTGTCATAGCCCATCGCAAGCATCATTTGTAGACCCTTGCTTCTATCATCCATTGGTAAGTCAAGTACTGGTCTTTCATCTTGATATAGCATATGAGATGGATCTGTCTCAATAACTTCTCGTCCAAGATTGTTATGAAATAACTTGCACAATAGAAGAATATGATATGAAATATGCTGCAAATACTTGATAATAACTGATAATAACAAGCCACTTCGAGGGACAAACCTCCAAATATCTCTAATGAGAACACACTTCACAACTTGATGATGAAATAAGACTCAAAACCTCCTATATATACCTATTTATGCCAAGGATATCACCTAGGCCGACTTAGACACACCTATATAAGACTTAGGCCGACCTAAACAACTAAATAACAATATACTAATGATAATATGACTTAATAGAGAGTTAAGATAGCCACAAGCCGACTATTCATAACCCGATGTACAATAATATTAAGGGTGTAGCATGCCCCCTTCTTCAAAGAAGCATTGTCCTCAATGCTAATCAAGTTTGGAAACTTTTGAAGGAATTCCTCATCTTCCCATGTGGCATCTTCAACTGTAACTTCTTCCATTGGATGAGATACTCGATAGTTCTATTCCTCAACTTCTTTGTGCGTGTTTGACGAATGCACTCTGGTTCCAAAATGATTCTTCCTTCTTCATCCAGCTTGGGAAGTGTTGTTTGAGTGGGAATATTATGCCCAATTACCTTCTTCAAACAGGAAACATGAAAAACTAGATGTATCTTTGTTGTTCATGGCAACTCAAGCTTGTAGGCAACACTACCGATCTTCTACATGATTTGGTATGGACCATAATACTTTGGAGACAAATTATTATTCTTTCTTTGCTGCTTTAGTGAGATTTTCTTATAAGGCTGCAATAGCAAGAAAACCCAATCCCCAACTTCAAAACTTCTTTCACTACGATGTTGGCCTGCCTGTTGTTTCATTCAATTTTGTGCCATGGCTAAATTCTCCTTGAGTCCTGAAAGTACTTGTTGTTGATGAAGCAAGTGGTCTTCTACTGCCTGAACTCTTGGGGACACTTTAATTGATGATGTGATGGAAGGAGGATGATATCCATAAAGTGCCAAAAATGGAGACATTTTTGATGAACTATGAAAACAAGTGTTATACCACCATTCCACAAGCGGTAGCCAATCTACCCACTGAGACTGTTTCTCTGAAGTGAAACAACGTAGATATCCTTCCAAACACTTATTAACAACCTCTGTTTTCCCATCTGATTGAAGGTGGTATGAAGAGCTAAGAGCCAATTGAGTACCCAAACATGAGAATAAATCTTTCCAAAAGTGACTAGTGAAGATAGGATCATGATCACTAACAATAACTTTAGGTGTACCATGTAGCTTTTGGATATTCTCCAAAAAAGCTTTAGCCACTGCACTTGCTGTAAAAGGATGTGCTAATGCAATGAAATGTGCATATTTAGTGAGCCGATCAACTACCACCATGATGAAATTATGACCTTTAGATTTGGGAAGCCCTGTGATGAAGTCCATGGATACCTCTTCCCAACGCTGGCTAGGAATAGATAAGGGTTGCAAGAGACCTGGTGTCTTAATTGTCTCCCCTTTATGCCTTTGACACACCAAACATTCAGCCACAAATTTTTGAACATCACCCTTTAGCCCCTCCCAAAAGAAATCTTGCTTGACTCGATGATATGTCTTCAAAAATCCTAAATGACCACCCACTGGAGACTCATGCAACTCTGTGAGAATCTTGATTTTAAGGTTGGAATTCTTGCAGAGATACAAATGTTCTTTATACCAAAGAGTATCTCCCTTCCAACAAAACTTATATGAACTACTAGGATCACTTTTTAATTGCTTGATGAGATTACTTGTCGCAACATCATTTTGCCACTCTGCTTTGGCTTCTCCACCCAATTTTCTTGTAATATTGAAAGGGGACACAATAAGGCTTCATCTTTCTCATCCTTCCTTGATAGTGCATCTATGACAATATTTTCTTTCCCTTTCTTATATACATTCTCAAAGTCATATCCTAACATCTTAGTGACCCATTTTTGTTGCTCTTCAGAAGATAGTCGTTGTTCCAAAAAATATTTTAGGCTATCATGATCTGTCTTAACCATGAAATGTCTACCCAATAGATAAGGCCTCCATTGTTTCACTACATGTAGTATTGCTAGCATTTCCTTCTCATAAATAGGTTTTAGTTGATTCTTACCTTTTAATTGATGACTCTGAAAAGTAATTGATTGACCTTCTTGCATGAACACTGCTCCTATCCCATTTCCAGAAGCATCACATTCCACAATGAATTCCTTGGTGAAGTCAGGAGTGGCAAGTACTGGAGTTGTACACATAGCCTTCTTCAATCTCTCAAATGCTGTATTGGTAGGCTCGTTCCAATGAAAATAATCCTTCTTCAATAGAGTGGTGAGAGGTGCTGCTATACTACCATAATTCTTCACAAATCTTCTATAGTACCCTGTCAATCCCAAGAATCCTCTCAGTTTCTTAATGGTTTTTGGAATAGGCCATTCCATGATAGCCTTAATTTTGTTAGGGTCCACCTTTACTCCTTCATGTGAAACTATGTGTCCCAAATACTCCACCTCTGTAAGACCAAAAGCACACTTGGATGGCTTAGCATAGAGTTTATGATCTTCAAGTATTTGTAATGCTTGGTCCACATGTTGCAAATGTTCTTCCCAAGTCTTGCTATAAATCAATATATCATCAAAGAATACTAACACAAAATTTCTCAAGAACTTCTTAAAAATGGAATTCATCAAACTTTGGAATGTAGATGGTGCATTGGTAAGACCAAATGGCATCACCAAAAAATTCATAAATGACCCTCATGAGTCCAAATGCTATCTTACAAATATCTTCCTCCTTAATCCTAATTTGGTGATAACCAGATCTAAGATCTAACTTGGTAAAAACATAGCTCCATTTAATTCATCTAGCAAATCATCAATGACTGGAATTGGAAACTTATCTTTAATGGTGTACATGTTGAGCACTCTATAATCTGGACACATGCGCCAAGTATCATCCTTCTTGCATACCATTACCACAGGCGAGGAGTAAGCACTTTGGCTATGCCTGATGATTCTTGCCTCTAGCATCTCTTCAACAATCTTTTCTATCTCACTCTTTTGTATGTGTGGATACCTATAAGGCCTGATGTTTGGTGGTTGGCTCCCTGGGACTAATTGTATGACATGATCATGATCCCTCTTAGGAGGAAGTCCTTTAGGAATATCTCCAAGAACGACTGAGTGATGATCAATTATAGCTTGCAAATCTGGATGAGTAGGAGTATTAGATTGAGAGACTTCTAATGAGCATAGTTGGGCCACAAATCCATCCACTCCTTTCTTAAACAAATTTTGCATTTGATGAGAGCTTACCATTTGTGGAGATTTTGCCTTCAACCCCCTTAGCTCTACTAGCCTTCCTTCTAATTGAAATCTCATGAATAGTTCTTGGAAGTTCATCTCAATTGTTCCTAATGTAGTAAGCCATTGTACTCCCAAAACAATATCTGCTGCACCCATGGATATTGCATACATTAGGGTATCAAGTTGATAATCTCCCATGGATAATTTAATGCTATGACACTTCCCTAAACAACTAACTGTACCACTATCTACAATCAAAACTTGAAACTCTAGAGCTGGATATATGAAACAATTTAGATGAGTAGCTAACTTTTTGTTGATGAAATTATGAGTACTACCTAAGTCGATCAATACTATTACCTTTTGTTTCTTTAGGAACCCCACCACCTTGAGTGTTCATGGAGTGCTGAAACTTGAGAGTACATGACAAGAAATGATTGGTTGAGAATCATGTGATTCCTCATTTGACTTCCTTTCATCTTCTAGTATGGGTTCCTCATCTTCTTCCTCATTGGGACCTTCAATATAAAACAATTTCTTTTCACTACATTTATGTCCTCGACTGTATTTGCTATCACAATTGAAACACAAGCCTTTTTCTCTTTTCTCCTCAATTTGTTGTGGAGTCAACTTAGTAGGTTGTGTTGAATATCCTTTCTCTCTTGTCACATTAGCCCCTTTGCTTCTTAGGAATCAAATACTTCTCCTCTACCCTACGTGCTAAGATAAAAGACTCATTTATGGAACTAGGGCTAAACATGTACCTCATGTTGAATGTGATCCTTGAGACCACCCAAGAATAAGTCATTCAAGTTTTCCTCCAGAATTGTATCCACCCTTAAGGATAGATTTTGGAATTGCTGAATATAATCCTTAACTGATCCTATTTGTTGAAGTTTAGCTAGCTGGCTGAAGAAGTTGTCTGTGACGCTATTGCTATATTGTGCTTGGAGTTCCTTCGTAAAAATTGACCATCAGACGGTAAGCCCTTTTTACTTTGATGAGTGCAAATTCAACAATACCAAATGAATTGATCTGGTTCTAGATATAAGGAAGCCATCGTGACCTTTTGTCCATTTGGGATTTGGTGTACTTCAAAAAAATTCTCCATTTGGTTTATCCATGTTAGAGGATCCTTACCATCGAACTTGTGCATATCCACCTTTGGAAATAAATTCCTAGATCCCATAGGAGTACTAAAGCTTGTGTCAGTAATAGCTAACCTAGAATTTTCACATTGGCCGCTTGAGAACTCCTTTCTTGATTCAGCCATGTAGGTGCTTAACATGTCTCATATGCCCGATATATATCCTCTTAGGTCACACATATCCATCTTAATTGAGGAAATATCTTCCTTGACCTTATTTATTTCCTCATTATGAGTAATATCCTCGATTGTTTCACCATCCTTATCAGGAGTCTTCCTCGGAGTGACATTCTTTTTACCCCTTGTTGAAGGCCCCGACATGATGGAAACCACTAATGTTGAAATAAATCACACAAATGAAACTTAAATTATCTCAAATTTTTACTGTAATCTCCTTTATTATGTCTTCAAAAACCCAATAAAAATTAGACTCCAATTCAACAAGATGTGCGAGATATGTAGATTCCAAAAAAATAGTGTAGAAACCCTAATTCTGCAATAATTTGCTTAATTCTACTCCAATTATTCTAAAATATGGACTGAAACTTCTTCAATATGTTCTTCAAAAACCCTTTAAAAATAAGAAAAAAAGTCACCAAAATCTGAAAGATATGCTCTTCCCAAAATCGCCTCTAAAATTGAGAAAAACCTTGCCTCTATGGTGCCAAGATCATGCTCTGATACCACTTGTTATGAAATAACTTGCACAATAGAAGAATATGATATGAAATATGCTGCAAATAATTGATAATAACTGATAATAACAAGCCACTTTGAGGGGGAAAACCTCCGAATATCTCTAATGAGAACACACTTCACAACTTGATGATGAAATAAGACTCACAACCTCCTATATATACATATTTATGTTAAGGATATCACCTAGGCTCACTTAGACACACCTATATAAGACTTAGGCTGACCTAAACAACTAAATAAAAATATACTAATGATAATATGACTTAATAGAGAGTTAATATAGCCACAAGCTGACTATTCATAACCTGATGTACAATAATATTAAGGGCGTAGCAAAGATCTCCCCAACTTGTAAAGGTGGGATAGTTTTTAGAAGGCATTTGGGATGTGGAAGCTTCATTTATTTGTAGACGTCCCCATGATCTAGGAGATTGTGGTAACTCTCCTACAACAAAATAATTGTTAGGGAGCTTGTAGTTTTCACAATCGTTATCTTGGATGATGACCTTGATGTCAGAGATGGTAGGAATAGTGGGAGTGGCAGGTGTCTTTGTCGCAGAAGTGGATGCAAGGGTGGTTGGATCGAGGTATGGTGTAGATGGGCCCTCATCATTTTTTGGTACTTGGGGTATTTTATAGTACTTTTCTTCAAGGTTCTTGCAGTACGAGAAAGGTTCAGGATCTCCATGGATTGTAACTTCTTGTCCCTCATGTGTAAATTTCACACATTAATGAAAAGTTGATGCTACTGCCTTCATCTTATGAATCCATGGGCATCCTAGGAGGATGTTATACGACAAGTCAAGGTCCAAGACTTGACAAGTGGTCTCCATGATAGCAGGCCCTACTTGAATAGGGATTTTGATCATGCCCTGAGACACTCTTTATTGATCATCATATGCTCTTATTGTGATTCCCTTTCCTTTGTCGATAGAATCTTCTAAGATTTTCAATTTTTTGATGAGGCTAAGAGAACATATATTCAAACCCACACCTCCATCCACCAAGACCCTTTTGAATTTGCTCTTATGTACTATGAATTCTAAGTGAAGTGCATGGTTGTGAGATGGTTGAGCGGGGAAATCCTGGTTAGAGAATGTGAGGATATTTGGCAAAATGATATTTACAACCATAGCTTGGAATTGTTCTGCATCAAGATCTATAGGTACAGCGGATGAAGCCAAAGATTCTTCAAGGATTTTCCTATGAGTAGATGAGATTTTTAGCAACTCCATGATTGAGATTTGTGCGAACGTTCTCTTGAGTTGATCTAGGACATTGTAGACATTAGGGATAGATCTAGATGTAGGGACTGTTTTGTTGGTATGATCCTATGATGGTGACTTTTTTACCTCTTGTGGTGACTCCACAGTCTTCGGCATAGGTGCCTTTGATAGTGATGACCATGCAGTTTTCATATAGAAATGCAACAATTGTTTTCTACACATGATTCATGTTTGCATTGGTTCCTTTCCCTTTATCATTGTTATTCCCTTTATTGCCATGATTAGGCACTAGATTCGTGTATATCTTCAGATCTTGGTTTCTTGTTGGTTGTTCTATGTTTATAATTATTTTATCAATGAGATCTTGAACTATGTTTTTTAGTCTCATGCAACTTTTCATGGTATGTCTTTTGATTTTATGGAACTCATAGAGTTGATTCTCATTATACCAAGGAGGTTTCACATCCGGTTCTTGGTAATTCTCAAATGTAGGAGCTTTGATGAGTTTTTCGTCTATCAAATTTTTCATGATGACTTCTAGTGGCTCCCCCAAAGCAATGTATTTACGCTTGGGATAACTCTTGTTGCGTTGTAGTGGTCCCCTTTGATAATTTAGATTGTTGATTTTTGAATTTTTGTTTGGTTGTTGTATTTTGTGATGATTGTTTTGGTGTTAGATTTGGATTTGTGGTGTGGGTGTATTTTGGCAAGGGGCACTAATGACCACCTTGGTGTCAACAACTCCATCACTAATAACATTTTTGTTCCTTGCCCACATGCGAGGTTTATCGTTGTAATTGGAAGGTGAGCGGTTTTTTTGTTGTTCAGGGTATGAGGTTGATCCCACGGGTTGAGTCATAAGGGCTCATTCGATGTGGAGTGCCTTGGGGATCAACTAGTCATATGTGGTTATCCCCTAGACCTTAAGGTGAGATGCCAAGAGTCCATCAAGGTTGGCTATGATGGTGCAGACTTGTTGCTCCTCAAGCAGGGTCCACTTGCTCCGGTTGGACTTGGATTGCCATCATTGTAAGAATGAAGCAAATGATTCATTCTTACCTTGCTTTAGAGCTGAGAGTTATTCTAAACTAACATCCATTGCAATGTTGCATGCATAATTTTTAATGAATGCGTCTATAATTTCTTGGAATGTTCTAATGCCTGAAGGTAGATGAGAGAACCATTCCATAGCGTGGCCAACCAAACTCCTAGGAAATAGCCACATTAGATAAGTATCGTCATATGCAACCTCCATGCAATGAACCTGGAATTCCCTGATGTGACCTTCAGGGTTTCCCGTCTCTTAATATTTTTCAAATTTAGGGATCTTGAATCCCTTGGGAAATGGTTTCATCATTAAGCTCCTATCAAATGGGTAGGGACACAAGTTGCTTGGTGTCTTTGTGGTTTTTCCTGATTGGAGATCGAGCACTTGTTGTGAGAGAAACCTGATTTGTGATGTTACATCATTTTGCAGATCAGGGGGTGGGATGAAGGTGTTATGGGGTGTTTCAATTGTGGGTTGGATGGGTGGGTTGGTTGGTGTGTTGTTTGATGGTATCTGTATGTTCTGGCGAGCTAGGTAGGCTTCCACCTGCTATTGTATGAACAACACTTGTTGTTGATCTTGTTGTTGTTGCACTAAGATTTGTGCTTGTTGTTGTGCTTTCTGTTGTGCTTGTTGTTGTTCCAACAACAATTGTTGTGATTGTTGTTGTTCCAACAACAATTGTTGTGATTGTTGTTGTTCCAAAAATTCTTGTTGTTGGGCTTGCAATTGGGTTGCTTCTTGCTGCTCTTGATATTGCTTTATTGCTTGTTGATATGCTTGTAATTGTGATGCTTGTCTTTGTGCAAGAAGTTGTTCTTGTGCTTGTGCTTGTTGTGCTTGATATTGGGCATTTTCCTAAGCTTGAGCTTGTGCTTGCGCCACTTGTGCTTTGGCTTGTGCTTGTGCCACTTTTTTTTGTAATAGACTTTGTGCTTGAGTAGTCTTTTATGCTTGCAATAATGCTTGGGCTTGTGTGGCCTGTTGCGCTTGTAATGTGGCCTCGGCTTCTTGAGCAGCTTGTGTGGCTTGAGTGGCTTGCTGAGCAGCTAGTTGTGTGGATTTTTATTTTTTCACTTGTTGGAATCCCCTTTGGAAAGTAGCTTGCAATTTCATGTTGTATTGGCTTGATGTGGTGGAAGTTGGTGGTGGTGGGGGTGGCGGTGGATTTGGAATGGTGTTCATGAAGGTGGTGAGTGGTGATGTCATGTTAATGATTTGAGTAGTAAATGGTGTTGTTGTGTTGGTGGTAGGTCCTTGAGAAACCATGCTTTGAGATTTTAGGGGAGTGGTTGATGATGTTGTGATTGCTTGTGTGTTTGTCCCCTGTTGTTGCAATGTCGACGATAAAATTTGAGCATTTGGCATAATGCTTTGATTGATGCTTGGGATGTTGGTTTGATTGATACTTGGTAGAGGGGGAATCCCTAAGACAAGGAGTGATGTGGATGATGATAGCAATGGTGGAAGAGGTGGAAATGTGAGGGGTGTGAGTTCTTGTGAAAATGTTGTGGTGTCGAAAATTCCCACCCGGTCTGAATATGTCTCATTCCTCTTGCGAATTTGTGAGGAGAGAAGTTTGAGGTGTTTCATGGAAAAATGATGATGATGGATCATGATGGAAGGTGAGAGGAACATTCTTATGTAATGGGTTTTTGGGTATGTTTTGTTCCAAGATGGTGTTTGCATCCAAATATTGATTGTTGACAAGGGGGTGTGTTTTAATAGCATTAGAAAATGCATTTCCCTTATTAACATTGGGTTGGGTTGGAGCAAAAGATGTCGTGATTTGTGGAATGTTTTGGGTGATGTTTTGGGATGGGTGTGTGGATGAGATGGGAATGGTGGATGAGATTGTAGAAAAATATTTCTCCACTATGGTACTCACGTTGAAATCTGAAGGTAATTTGGCCCCTTGTTTTGCTAGCTCAAGCATGTATAATGAAGGGTTCATCGTGATGTTGATGATTTTATGGTTTTCTGAATTTTGGAGCATTTCAGTTATTTCTTCATGAGACATCCCAAAGGTAAGATCATCTCCTTGGTTTTCCTCTTGCGGATCTTGTCATGATGAGATGGTCAAAGGATTGCTTGATTCGACAGGATTCATTCAACATTTGTTTGGCTTATATCACTTGAAGCGGGTGTTTCTTTGTTGGCTTCCATGCTCTTCTTGTGTTGAGATCTCGTTTGAACCATAAAACAAGGATCAATTTTTCAAGAATAGGGGAGATGAATCTCTTAGTTTCTTGGATTGATCTTTACTTTATGCCCCCAAAGTAGAAAATTTTAGGATATCTTGAGGATCGAAAGGTGATATGATGATGATGCAAGAGATGGATGATGTGGATGTTATGATCTTTTGATAAATCTTGAAGGAGATACTAGGCTTTTGAGACTTTCAGATATGTTTCGGATTTTTGATTTTGATTTGATTTTGGACTTGGGATTTGTCCTTGATTTTGATCAATTTTGGTTGCTTTGATTTTGAACAAGTAAACCCTAACATGTTGGATGATTATCTAAGGGATACATTTGTTCAAAGGATGATAATTTGATTATCTGCAAGGAGAAGGATGCATCTACCCACACCTATTCAAACAAGATGATAGTTTAACTAAGCATATGAAGAAGGATTCATCTACATATACTAAGCTAAACAAGATGATTTTTGATAACTTTGACTAAGCATATGAAAAAGGATGCATCTACACATACCTAGCCAAAGATGATTTTGATAAAGTTTTCAAGGATTTAGTCTCAAGGATTTTGATGATTTTTATTTTTCCAAAAATCCTAGTATTAAGGATGATTTCAAGATTTTCCAAAAGGTGATGGTGAGATTTTTTTGTTTTGATGTTTGAAGGATGGGTGAAAAAATATTTTGATTTCCTTTGATCCTAAGATGAACCTAAAAAACACACTTTGTTTGCCTAGACGTAGGTATTTGAAAAACATGCAATGCTTCCTAGAGACCTTTATAACCAAAGAATGATTCAATTTGGACATACATTTTCAAATTTCCAACCAATAATTTTTTCTTTGGGATTTTAACTTCTTGAGAATCGTGAGGCTTCAACAGACATCAAAGTTCATTTTTTCTTAGCTTTGCTTAATGGCTTTATTTTACCACAAACACTTTCTTTGATTACTTTTTCCAAACTAAGTGTCCAATATCTTGATTTCTTTGCATCCCACAAAGTATGTTATGTGTAATTTTGATGAACTCAAGGCAATGGTTTACCTATTGTTTACTTTAATAGACAAATCAAAATGTAATCCAATGTTTAGAAACCTCTAAGGATGTGAATCCCAAGGGCAAGCAATAACATATGGATTGAGTCAATTATATTTGTCTCCTAAAGGGTTTGGAATTTTGGATGATGATGTTAAGTGTTTGTTTTCAAGATGTTTTTGATTAAGCAATGCATTTTGTAACCCAAGAATAAGTACAACCCTATAGATGTGAAAGACAGTATTTGTTGGATTCCCACTTGGACAAGTCCAGCTACGCTTATCTTTAGTGAATGGTTAGATTCTTGACCCCATTGGCTCCCCTCCATGGAACTCACTTATATAGGGCAGCCAAGCATCAACACCCATGAAACTCCCATGGAATGTTTTCCATTTCTACTAAAAGACCGTAAAAGTGTGGGGTGGCTTCAGAATGACCATTCTTGCACCAACAAATAGATTTAAGGATTTTGGCAATTCTAAAACATGGGTTTTAGTAAGGACTTTCCATTCGTGGAGATTGACCCATATGACAAGAGTCCCCTTTTGAATCCATCTTGTCGGAATCAATTGCGTGATATTGGTGTTTACTCCAATACCCACATTTATATTCCGATTGGAAATACTCTTGGCTTTAGAGTGTTACCGGTTGAGTCGTTCCCTTGGGTGAGTACTTTTTCCCCAAGGTAGGCCCTCTAAGATAGACAAAAGTGAGTAAAGACAATATCCATAACTCGATCAATCTTTGTGGGCAACAAAGAGAGAGAATGTACGCAATAATGCCCCCACTCACACTCGCACAAAATTTTGTTCAATTTTAAACCCAAATCGAAGTGTGGGGGTGATTGTTTTATCTCAACCTAAAATCATGAAAAAGGCCTTTTGATTCTCAAGATCGCTATAAAGCACGAGAGAAGCACATACGTCCTTTTTCAATGAAGTTAGTTTAAGTAAGCCTTCACAAAACAAGATAGCACATGTTTATTTTAGATCCTCAAAGAAATTGTGAATTCGTTTTAAACTACCAAAGGACAAATGATAGACATTTTGTTCAATTTGTTAACCAAAGAAACAAACTCTAGTAAGTTGTGATCCTAATGTTCATTTTAAATCCTTTGCAAAAAGAATATAAAATGAAAAGATTCTTTTTAAACCCAAAAGAAATTAGTGTCCTAAGAAAGAAGTGATAACAATTTCTTAAAAGCATTAAGCAAACACTAAAGTGTTTAAAAACACTTTGATTTTTTGGAATATCATCCTCATGCTTCTCCTCCTTTCATTTTCACTTCCAACTTACAAGAGAGAAAACCAATCAAATTCTGGAAAATACAGAGGTTACAATGCAAGAAATAGAAGATCAATTAATCATTAATCAAAAGGCACATGCTAAAATTTAATTTCCACTTTTTACTCCCTCCTAGCGGTGCAACCTATGACTGCATCAGACTTTGATTTCTCAGTGGTGTCGTCACAGTGCTGCTTACTAGTTAGTGTCACTCTGTGTCAGGATAGTGAGCTCAACTGTGTCACAGTTTTCTCCAGCATCATAGTTTGATGTTTTTGACAATTCCTACGAGTCAAATGGTCAAGTGGCAGAATTTAGAATTTAATTTTTTTTTGGGCGAGAAGAGTCCAACATCGTAATTTGAATTTCAAGCGGTGCCATATAGCGACGCTGAAGGGTTAGCGTTGCCAAAAAAGCGACACTGAGCTTTCAGCATTGGAATTTTCCTGTGTATGAACAAAAATTTGGATTTTGGTGAGAAAAGTGATAAAGAATGAGATCAAGCCCTCCTTCTAGTGCCAAATGTGTGAACCCCAATCCTAATACCTGCAAAACAATGAGAATGAACACCTTAAGTTAGAGATTGCAAGCATGAACAAGGATTCCCCACGAAATCCATTTACAAGCTTCAAATTAGGAAAGAAAATAATGAAGAACACAATAAAACAAGAAAATATAGATTCAATCCTAATTAGAATAGCAAACACATGATCCCATGGAGGAATTGGTGCTAATTTGATGTAAAAATTGACCCTTTCCCAATTCCTAAGATGCAAGCTTGATATGTTGATGATGGTTGATCCACTGTGTTGTTGAAGGATGAGAGCTCCAAGCCAAAAATCTGCAAAAACCTAGCTAAGAACTCAATGGTGATGGATGGAAATGGCTAAATATTTTAGCATAATAACTTTACATAATTTGTGGATGATCAAATGAGGATATGAGCTTTTTGTTTATAGAATTCCAAGATGGATGAATGTCGAAATTTGAGCAATGTGGGACTAACATCCATCCAATAGCAAGATGCCACTTGTTAATCTATGAGTGGATGGAGGATGTGCAAGATTTGGGGATTGTGCCACTAAATGCATACTTTTGAATTTCAAATTTGTTGAAATGGCTTGTAAGAGGGAAGGGAAAATGCAATAAATGCCACTTGGCTCAAGGCAAAGGACATGTAAGATGAATTTATTGCCTTGTTGGATGTACATGTCTACTTGGAATTTTTGAATTCAAACTTGGAGAATATTCCAAAAGATGCCTTGTGAGGAAAATAGAGATTTAATAAATGAATTAAATCTATTTTCATGTGCAACTTGCAAAATCTAGAGGATGGGACATGATTTAGAATTAAATTAATCAAGGGTCCATTAATTTAATGAGAGATTAGATGATGAGACCTATTTGACTTATATTTATGGATTTATTTAAATCAAATAAGGGAGGAATATGGTAAGAGAATAATTAAATAAGGATTTTGATTTATTTAATTAAAAGAGATGATGTTAGATTAAATTAAATAAGGTTTTTATTTAATTTAATAGATGGACCTTAGAGATATAATTAAATAAAATTTATTATTTAATTAAATAGGGATAATTAGATCGGATTGACTGATTTAATTAACAAAAGGGAGAGTCTTAATTAAATAATTGGTTTATTTAATTAAGCAAGGGAATAATGATGAATTTAATCAAAAGGGAATTTAATTAAATGGTTAGACAGAGGGATGATTCAGGATGAAATGATGTTAGTAGTTAGGATTAGATGCACAATGTCAATCAGTATATTTTACGTGTCTACAGGAATTAAATGGGTTTTTAGAAACAAACTGAATGAGTAAGGTGAAGTGATTAGAAACAAAGAAAGATTGGTATGTAAAGGATACTCACAAATGGAAGGAATTGATTTTGAAGAGACCTTTTCCCCTATTGCTAGAATTGATGTTGTAAGATTATGTCTTGCCTATGCTGCTCACAAGGACTACAAAGTTTATCAGATGGATGTTAAATTAGATTTTCTAAATTGTGAATTGGAATAAGAATTGTATGTTGAGCAACTTGATGGATTCTAGTTGAATGATAAGGAAGATATGGTGTGTTGGTTGAAGAAAGCATTGTATCGAATCAAGAAAGCCCCTAGAGCATGATATGCAAGATTGGACAAGTATTTGTTGAAGCTTGGATTTAACAAAGGTACTACTGATAGTAATTTGCATTTCAAGAATGATGATAAATATTTGATTGTTGAAGTCTTTGTTGATGAAATTATTTTTGGATGAGATGATGCTTTGTGCATGAAGTTTTCTAGTGAAATGCAAAATGAATTTGAGATGTCTATGATTGGTGAGATGAAATTATTTTTGGGATTACAAATTACTCAGTTAGATAAAGGGTTTTTTATATCTCAGTCCAAGTATGTGAAGGAATTGTTAAAGAAGTTTGGTATGAAAGATTCAAAGTCAGTTGGTACACCCATGATGACTGGATGCAAGTTGACAATAGAAGATGATTGTCCAAAATAAAATCAAACAAGATACATATCAATGATTAGTGGATTGTTGTACTTAACTCAAACTAGGCCTAATATCATGAATTTTGTATCTATTGTTGCAAGATTTCAAGCTGAACCAAAGGAATCTCATGTGACTATTTTGAAAATAATTTTCAAATACTTGAAGGGAATTGTTGATCTTGGCCTATGGTATCCTAAATATGATGATCTTACTTTGAGTGCATGTATTGATGTTGACTAGGCTGGAGATGTAAATGACATAAAGAGTACTAGTGGTGCATCATTTTTCTTGGGTAAAAAGCTAATTTCATGGTTAAGCAAGAAGCATAATGCCATTTCTTTGTCCACTAATGAGGCTAAATACATTGTTGTTGTTAACAATTGTACTCAAGTCCTATAGATGAAATAGATGTTGAAGGATATTAGAGTTATATATGTGAGCCTATTGTTATATACTGTGACAATTCAAGTGCTATTAACATTTCCAAGAATCCAGTGTTTCATTCAAAGACAATACATATATATATCAAGTTTCACTTTTTGAGGGAGAAGGTAAGTGAAAAAGAAGTCAGGTTGGAATATGTGCCTACTAAGGAGCAGATTGCAAACATATTTACCTAGCTATTTCGTAAGGATACTTTTGAGTATCTCAAAGGGAAGTTAGGGGTAATTACCCCTCCTAATCAGAACTAAGATGCAAATCAATGAATTGCATCAGTCTGTGTATTTCATAGACATATTTTGTTTTGGGTCATAGGATTATGACAAGTGTCTTAATCATATGACATGAGACATCTAATCACACTTACCTAGGTTCACATGTAGTAGTTGTCAAAGGATAAGATAACAACTAAAGACAACTAACATCTTCTAGAAAGATTCCTTCCTATGACCTAAGTAAAATTAACTAAGATGTAAATAAGTCCCCTAGTAATGAATTGACTAGGTACAAGACTTTATTTACACCAACACCCCCCCTTAAGTGCAACTTAGGGAGTAGCAAATTATTATGCAAATGACACAAAAATGCAAAGATGGGTCCTGGCTACTAGGCCATGTTAGGTACCCATGTACACACACAATGCAATCAATGCAATCTCTCACAAGCGAGGAAAGGGAGAAAACCTCATGGGAAAAACTCCCCCTCAAAAGAGAGATAAAATACAAAATAGAAATGCTCTTAATGAAGAATGAGAAGGTAAAAACACCATGTGAGGAAAAAGACCCCCCCATAAGAGAGAAGTAGAAGAGAGACAAGGTAGCCCCCCCTCAATGTTGAGTCTCTTGCAATGATGGTAGAAGCTTGGCATTGAATGCTGAAGATGATCCAATCTCGCCAAACAACATTCCTCCCCTTAGGAAGAAACAAAACCAAGGATGTATGCAGGATATCAAGATGGATGATGTGTAATGTCTCTGAAGCATGCTCAAATGTCTCCATGTCGATGCAGAAAGTTGAACCACTCCAATCAAGCATTCTAGGCCACACTACTGAAGAGTACAATCCAACATCAAGTAGAGATGAATGTAGAACATGATCCAAAGATAGATATCCCCTTTGAAGACAAAGAAGCCTCCTCCAAATGTTGTCCAAAAGAATCCACACTCACGCCAATCTGAGAAGAATGATCATGTAGAGAATGAACAAGAGGGTCAAGGTGTTCCCTCACAACAATTGAAGAAGGTGCATCTTCATCAAAGAGAAGATGAATGCTATCGATGGTGTCCTCCAAATCTGCAGGATGAGAATCCACAAATAGTTCTGAAATACCTGTCAGGAAGTCATCCAAAGTAGTCATATCGGGAAGACAATGTATATCCTATTGCACTGAATCACTAGAAGCCAAAATTGTAGAAACACAAGCATCATCAACTACAACAGTAGATGGAGGAGATGAAATGCATGGCTCAAGGACTGGATCTGATGCGAGTATTCTCAAATTCAAAAAGCCAAATGCCTCCTCTGAATCATGGTGTATGTGATCAACAGCCATAGGAACAAGGTCATCATCAGAAGCAAACTATGCAAAGGAATACAACCGAGATGAAAAGTCAACCACCCTAGTAGCAATGATATCTCTAGTCTCTAAGTCTTGAATGATCATAGAATTAGGTCTGAACTCCACAGTTCTCCCATCTCCACCATGTGTAATCTGATATATGGAAAGCAGATTGTTCATCAAATGAGGAACATATAAGGCATCCTAAAAAGTGTTGCCCCCAATGCTAATAGATCCCTTCCCTATTACAGTCATGTATGTATTGTTTCCCATCAAGATAGGAGACATAAAACAAGGCTGAAATGAAGAGAAGATAGTCTATGAAGATGCCATATGATGAGATGCTCCTGAATCTAGAAGCCATCTCCCTGATCCTGGACTTGAATGAGCACAAAGAGCTTGTCCTTTATATCCTGATATATATGTTTGACCTTTGTCCTTTTTAGACTGTTTTGAAGTAGGAGAAGAAGATTCAGACATTCTAGAAGGCAAATCAATGTGATTCTTTTTTAGAAGATTTTTCAACTCATCAATATCCTTCTTATAACAATAATGTTCTTCATGTCCATCCTTCTTGCAATATGCACACAAAGGCCTCTCCTTCTTAGATGTTTCTCCTTTTGAAGATGAGGATTCTGATTCTTTATGTGGCTTGTTCTTTTTCTTCTTTTGCTTCTTATCAAGATTCCTTGATTCTTTCTGTACCTTAGACTCATTTGCTACCAATGCTTATGGTTTGGAAGACTTGATTAGACCCATGTTCATTAATTTAGCTTCCTCTTGAATTAGGAGATTTGCAAACTCATCAAACTTATGAACAACATATGATGCTCCCATAGAAAGTCGATGGGTATGAAAGCTAGAAATAAACACTGAATACTCAGGACCAAGCTTGGATAACACATTTAGAATCAATTGTAAATCCTCTTTTTTAATAGTGCATTCTTTCAATTGTGTTCTTAGTTGCTTGAGTTTGGAGATGTAGTCTTGGATGTGGTCAAAACTTTTAGGATCAAGATTCATCAAATCATTATCAATCTAATAGCCTCTAATCTTATCTGTTTTACCATACAATTTCTCAAAAGTCTCCCATGCCTCTTTAGGTGTATTACATGATTCAATATGAAATTTCAAATCAAATGAGACTAATGAACATATGCATCCAAGTGTTTTCTCACGATCAATTTCCCACCTTGCCACTTCTTTAGCATCAGTAGGTTTTTGAATTGTGTCCTTTAGATGACCTATTAGACCTTTCATAATGAGATAGTTTGATATTGATTTACTCCATGTAGCATAATTATGTCGATTTAGGGGTTCAATTTGAGATCTCCCCATTGCAAGAACACAAACCAAGCAAAAGAATGCAAATAATAATTGCAAGATTACCCCCCCAAAATCACTCAATCAAGAAACCCCCCCAAGAAATATCTGATTTGGCACTTTATATTTAGTGCATTTACAATTGCCACTTGCCAAAAACAGCAAAGTGGTCTTTAATCTTGGTACGTGCAAACACCAAAACAAGCCACAAAATCAAGTACAATTTTTGGTACAAAATGAGATCAATCTGATCCTACCACTAAGAAGTACACAAAAAATCATGCACTTTAAAAAAAAATTCACCCAAAATTGTTACCGTAGGATCAAGATATGAGCTCCTGAAATTCCTAAAATGAGGACAAAGCATCAACACCTATGAGAATTTGCAATCTCTGGAAAAACCATGAATCAAAACCAAAAGCCAATTACACCAATGTGTAGATCACAAAAAATTAGCCCAAATAAAAAAAAATTTCTCAAAAAAAGGAGCCAAAATGACCGAGTTATGAGCCTTCAAAGTTGGACTAAAAAATGAAAACTCAAATGGAGAGGGGTACAAAAAATATGAAAAGATGTGCTGACGTCATGCTGATGCAGAGTTGATGTCAGAAAATTATTATCTTAAATTTGACGGTCTGCTGGCCATCAAAAGAAAACTTTGCATCCACTTGGAATATTCACCGGAATATGCTTCGTTGTTGCCAGATTTTTTTGTGATGACTGGTATGTTTTTCGCCGGATTCTAGTGAATGAACACCAAAATTTTCAATGTCTGCTAGCCGAAAGGGAATGTGGGAGCTGGCGTGAATAGAAGCCGGCCACGTGGAGGCTGGCAAGTGTGCAGTATGCGGGTACCAGCTGTGACAGGAGTACTGTCTGCAGTACTTTATACTATGGAAATATCCGCAAAAAAAAAAAACTTTTTTTTCTTTCGATTTTTTCAAATAAATTTTCAAATGAAAATTTTACATTGATTTTCAATTGAAAAACAAAAATTCCATAAAAAATTTTCAAAATTTTTCAATTGAAATTTTTTTATTTATTTTTTGAAAAATCATACTGTTGGTAATTATGGCGACCTGGGGGCCATACGGCTTTCGGGCAAAATTTTTTAGCCTCATTGGATGACTTGCTCTAAAATGGATGAATTGACGGTCGATCTTAGGGTTTTTGGCCCTTCTGGACGCAATGGTAGGGTCAGATTTGACCTGAAATGCTCCAAAATTGCAGCTACCTTTTGGATATGGCAACCACACTTTAGCTTCAAACCCTCATAGATTTGGCCTTGTATGTCCGATTTGGACAAAACAAAAGGCAAAATCGATTATCTCGAACCTTCCAAACGCAATGGTGAGCTCAATTTTGCACCAACAAGCTTGGATATGAACCTACAACAAAGAGCCATGAATGGAACCTCCTTAGATATGGAATCTCCCTTCAGAATAAGACTCTCCAATGGCGCCCAACCCGCTCTAATACCATGTTAGAATTGGCTATGGATGCCAAGATCTATAGACCAAATGGAAAGCACAAGAAAAGAGAGAGAGAATATGACAAGAATAAACTGTATTCAATGTCATTGATATGAGATGATTATGATTATGATTACAAATGAGAGATATCCCTTGGTTATATAGCCAAGGTGAGATGCAGGATGTCATAGGATTATGACAAGTGTCTTAATCATATGACATGAGATAGCTAATCACACTTACCTAGGTTCACATGTAGTAGTTTTCAAAGGATAAGATAACAACTAATGACAACTAACATCTTCTAGAAATATTCCTTCCTATGACCTAAGTAAACTTAACTAAGATGTAAATAAGTCCCCTAGTAATGAATTGACTAGGTACAAGACTTTATTTACACCAACAGTTGGAGTAGATTTTGGAAAGCCAAACACCCCAAGCCTCGTAATAGATAGGCTTGATGACAATGAGTTGTCTTTCATTTGCTCAGAACTATATAGATGGAACATATAAATATGGAGATGATTTCACAACCATTTGCTATGATTCCTAGCTTCAAGGTGAAATAGACTAAGGAGAAAGATATAATAAAATTTAGGAAAAATCCCAAAATTTGAAGAACTTTATCCTCTTGAAATGGTGGGAAAAGGGGGAATCAATTCAATCAATGTGGAAGGATGAAATGGTCTAGGATTCAAACACCCCTTTCCCTTGATTTCATTAGAAAAAGAGATCTCAAAGGAATAGGATTGACTTTCAACCTTAAGGTGAGCCAACCCTATTTTGGGATATGTTGTTTTCTTATGATATAAATGATTGATTACCCATATTGGGAAATGACTTAAAGTGAATTAACTAAATTAATTATATGACCTAACACTTGAAATACAAAATTCTATGATAATAGAAACAAAAATGATAATTTGCAGGCAGATATGAGAAGGGCTTCATAGTGTGCACCTATGATAAAAGTGGGTTTCAGGGCCTATAGTAGGGTTGGTTCACCCTAGTGAGAATGGGTCCTAAGTAGGGTGTCGAAAAATATTTTTTGCAATCCTCTGATCTCATATCTAAGCTTTTGATTGTTGAAGTGAGTAGCCAAAATCTTCAATCTACAACACCAAATAACCTCCATAAGAAATAGAGAGAAACAACAATGGATGATGCTATTCGACCAAACAAGAATTGCAATATGATACAATATGCAATATACTACAGTACAATACTATGTAAAATATGCTAGAGATGCCTTGCCTTTAAAGGAAAGGATGAGAGGTAGGATTAGACAAGATCATGACAAGTGTCTTAATCCTATCACATGAGACAACTAACTCATAACTACCCAAGATGTTGTGAACTCTAGATAAGACAACTAATATCCTAAGTAAAATTAACATGTGAAGTAAGTCTCTTAAGTCCCTAGTAAAGGAATTAACTAGGTACAAGACTTATTCACACCAACACTGATTTCTCCTAGTTTGACTATTGGAAAGTAAAAATAAAATATACAAGTGAGTTTTTGTAGCTTGACAATAATGAATGTAACAAATGCAACTTTGCAAAAATGCTCTTTTGATCAACTTTTAGTTCATCTTCATCTACAAATCTGCACATACAAAGAGAGAAGCAAAAAAAAATTGTTTTTGGGTGAAGGGGGGTTTGCCTTAGTCAAACCCCATGTTTGGTAATTAAACATTGATAATGAAATAATGAAAAAATGAAGGAATTGATGAATGAACACTTGCTTGTTACAACTCACCAAACCCTTAATGGTTTCCCTTAGAGGACTAAAGTAGAATATATCACTCTAAGGCTTAGATGTTGCATGAATTGACTTGAATGATTACTTGATTTGATGCTTGCTTGAATGCTTGAAACCTACATCACAATGTTAGCTCCAAAACAAGGCATGAACACACATAACTTTGACATGATACGATCTTGATTTCTATTATATATGACTAATAAATCTTCTCTTCAATGCTCTTGACAATAATATGTTCTCTTGTGAAAGTTTCCTTAATGCTAGATGTTTTGAATTGATAAAATAACTATGCATTTATAGTTGTTTATCTAATTTCTCGAAAATTAGATTCCAAAAGCTAACATTTGAAACTTGAATTTGAATCATTAAAATGCCACCAAAAATATATTAAAAATTGGGTCTTGGCACTTAAAGGGGACACATTTTCCCTTGGGCGAATGAGTCCTAGGACCTAAGTCCAAGACACTCAATTTCCAAGGTATTTTAATTAATGTTGGCAATTGTTTAATATAGGTTTCCCTTTTAGAAAATGGGAATAATAAGGCTTTGGAATGTATAATTTGTTCAATTAGAGGCTTAATTAAGTCCAATTAATTAAAGGGATACAAACATAGTGTGAAATTGTAAAGGTATACAATTTTCTACACTACACCTCTAAAACCATCCTTATAGAATTGGGTCATAAGGGCATCATTCACCCAAGGATTGTCTATATACCCACTTCCAAATGAGATCAAAGTCACATGTAGTACTGCAAGAAAATATACATTTCAAACTTAGTCAAATTTTAGTTGTTAGTAGACTCCTATTATCTTGCAAGTGTCAAAGGGTAGATGTAACCATTCAAAAGAATCATCAAGACTCCCCTTAGAAGTATGAGGACATATTTTTATGTAAGATATTTGGCAAGGATTCCAAGAAAAATGCTAAATCAAGTTCAAGAAAGTGGTAGTTCTCTAAGCATTTTTCATGAAATTTTCAAACTTGAAGACCAATTCAACTCCTTCAAATACAATCATGGAGTGAAATAAGCCACGATTGTTTCTACTATGTTGAGAGTGAGTTCCTATTCAAGAAGAGGTTAAGTAATACATTCAAGAGGCATTTAGGAGGCTCTTCCCCCTCAACCCCTGCAAGGGTATTGCCCCTTGACCTTATGAGGGAGAACTACCCTGTAACCCTTGTAAGAAGAAGTACCCCTTAAATTCATTGATTGTTGCTACCTGTCAAGCCCCTAATTTCCCATAAGAATTTCTTATGATGTAAAAAAAAAATGATAATAAATTTTTTAGAAGGAAAGATTTACCAATAGAAATTAATATTTTTTACCAAAAAAATAGCTAGTATTTTATATATATTTAGGGGGGGTTTTAAAAGTTATCATTGATGCATCTTTGCATTGTTTGTGTTGATTTACTTCTCCCTCAGTTGCAATTAAGAGGGGGTGTTGGTGTGAATAGGGGTATTGCCTTTTCAATTTCCCTTTCATAGTGTGAACAAAGCATATTATCTAACTATTTAGTAGTTAAAGCCTATTCACACATGTTTACATGTTGAGTTTACTTTTTAGAAGTTTTTAGTACACATTCGATCTTATCTTTAGTTGTCTCATGACATAAGATTAATACCCTTTTCACAATACAATTATCTTGTCTCTCAATGTTGTATTTATAAGTAAGACGTCATGTGTACATTTCTAGATAGATGTCTCACAGAACATAATTCATGTTTTGCACCATAATCAAGCAATTATTTCTCTTGCTGCATTCTCTCGTAGAAGGTAATATTTGGTCTTGCAAGTGATCTTGGGAGCTCAAGTACACTAGAAACTCTAACAATCTAGAGGTTGCTCCTAATAATCATAATATCACCTCTTTCATCAATTAAATCGCCTTTAGTAAAACACACAATTTTGAACTACTAGAATGCCCTATTTCGTACAACACAACCTATAAAGACTCTATTTTTTAGTTTGAAGCAGATGTAAGGATTACCTACAAGCTTATTATTCAAAATGGCATCAAAACCAAATTCGCAACATTCTAATCAAGTCAAAGTAGTAAAGGTTAAAAGCTATAGCATTGTGAAGCTAGGAAGGTTGAACAATAAACATGTCATAGAACCTACATTTTATGAGTTGTTATAAAATGATTTGAATCAATAATGTCCAATGTACCTAGGATTCAATTTACCATGTCTAAAATCCTTAAAACAATAAATTCACTTTTTAAAAAATCACATGATCACTATTCATGTGATAACATACATATTTTTAACCATTGCAACATAAGAATATATGAAAGATCCTAACTCCTAATCATAGAATTGAGTATACCAAATCATATTGATGATTCCAACTCAATCATTGTATCAAATGTATGACATCAGTAAAATATCATTATATTAATTTGTTTATTAAGAATAAAGTGAGTTTTAAAAAAGACTACCTTTTTTTATTAAACAATAAACTTATTACTGGCAATGTTACAAGCCATAAGAAATGAGCGTGTTATATAGACCTCCGTTGTGTCTGAAACCTCTTATTCGACTAGTAAATTAAGAAAGTGGTAGTCAATGCAAAGTCTAGAAAAGGAGGAAAGAACAAAGGAAGTCAATATTATTCCACAACCCCACTTTAACTGTTGCCTCTACTTTTTGACGTGTGCTTTCTAATTGTCATTCGATTCACACTATGTAATCAAGAAAATATTTAAACATGTACGTGGATGTCATTTTCCAATGGAAATCATATCGAAAACTTAGGCCAAGTTTAATTAATGAAATCTTTACAACTTACCATATATTAATCTAGATTAAATGTTTGAACGAAATATGAGGCTGTTTCTTTATGGGCTTACAAGTGAAGGCTTTGGTTCATGTATTTTCATACAATTTGGTTAAAGGCATTTTTTAATCTTATTCTATTATTTGGTTAGTCAATGATTATTTTACAGATGATTCAAGTTTTTGTTTGTTGGAGAAAGAAGAAAATATTAAATAAGTTTTGAAGTGTCTAAAAGTTTTTGGTAAAACTTTAAGGTTAAGTATTTACTGACAAAAAACTTAGTTCTATAGGAAATCCTTTCTTCTTAAATCTAGTTGGTTAAATTTCTATGGATGGAAATAGATTGCTCATGGGAAAATTTTCAAGTTTCTAAACATTCTCTTTGCCTTTGAAGCTTCCCCTTCCACCTTGTGGCAAGTTGTCATTTCTATAATTGAGAAAAAACTCACTTATTGAATTACTAAGCCTCTTTCATTGGCAGGAAAGTATTTTGTGTGCTCAAAAATCTTGGTCACTACACATGTTTACTATTCTTCTCGTTGAGTTCCTTTAAGGCCGCCTATTTGAAGATTTGAAAATTTCTCAAGGAATTCCTATGGGTGTCTTTTGATAATAACAAATAATTTCATCATGTAGTTTGAGATTACTATTGCCTTCCTAATTACTCTAGAGGCATTAGGTTTCTTTCAATTTAACCCCAAGTTTAATCCTTGTGTGCAAAATGGATTGCTAGAGGCCTTGGTGGTGATGAAGAATAAAAAATCTTGGTTTGGCATTGCATTTCTTCTAGTGTTCCCATTTTTTGCCTAGCTTAGAAGGGTCTTAGACTTCATACCGTTCATACCATGAAAGAATATATTTAGGCATAGCACACTTTTTTTTATAAAAAACATTGGGAAATCTTGGGAAGCCATAGTGCCATATTAGTGGGATGACAATAAACTTCATAAGAAATTGTCTATTAATCAACAATCTATTTAGCGGTCTCTAAGTCTTTCCTATAAAGATTAAAAGATTACTCACGCACAAATATTTGATGGGTTCATGCTTTGAATTTCTATAATATTGGGATCAATGCTTTGCCAAAGATCTTCTCCAAGAATTAAAAAAAAATCATTTCTTAGTCAAAATCCAAAGTAATATTTAGGCTCTCTAATTAGGATTTTGAGAGTTATTAGACAATTATTGATTTAGTTCCTCCCAACATGCCTCATAAAATTTGGGTTAGAACGCTCAAACCCTAGTGAAAATGTTGCAAATTTATCTAAACATAGCATTTTAAAATTGTATACCTCATAAGGGATATACTTGGCTTTCAACCCATCTTCCCATGGGTTCTTAGTTAAATTATAAAAGATGCCATCTCTAGTCTTCTTTGGCTACTTGACACTACATCTATTATTTCTATAACATAATGTTATTAGGGGTCATATACATTACTGTACATAGAATCTCTACATATTCCTCACCTTAGGTCATGGTGAATTTATTAGACTACTACTTTTAAGTGGTTTGTAAATAATTATTTTTATTAAATAGTTGTTGGGCCATATTTCATTACAAGTGATATAATTTACCATGAGAAATATAATTATGGACTATGATGTTTTTAATAAGATAAGCAACATTTATAGGGTGTTGTACCCTTTACACAGAAAGCCCAAAGGGCCAAAAAAGAAGCTAGTTCAAACTAGAAATGAACTAGGAAAAGAGGACAAGCCACTCATAGAAACAACTGACAAACAACCGTTGAAATACAAACTAGAACTAGACAACCCCAGAATCTGAGGGGATCAATCTGACTCCCTTAACCATAGGCTACAAAGTTGTGACAAATCGAGGGAGCCCATTCTTTCTCAACACAACAGACCTTGAAGACTTAGAATCCAAGTCCACCGAGCGAGGCAAGAGAAGTGGAACAACCGAAGCCACCAAGGGAAAAGAACCACCACACAATAGGGGAGACAACAGCGTAGGGGAGGAAACAAGATCGAACAAAGGACCATCAAAGGCAATCGAAAATGTTCGGGCAGGCTCAAACATAACAACATCAGCAGATTGAGCCAACAGTGGCTCCATAGAAAGAGCTGGAAGAGGAGCAGACATAGGTTCCTGAGAAGAAATAATAGGGTCATCCTACACAAGAAACTTTTGAAGGAGGAGAACCCACTGTGAAGTGATCTAAGAGAGCATCCTTCCACCAAGTAGCAACACACTTGCGGTTGGCTTGTGGGAAAGTAGAGGCCAAATGAGCCACAAAGAAGCATCTCCTACACCAAAAGGGGAGACCCTCATAGTCCAAGAGCTGCTTCCAAGGTCTGTCCTCCACCAATAAGACTACATCACCATGGAGAGGTTTGGAGATTTCCAAACCAACTAATATATGCGCTACCGTAGTATGCCCAAGCTCCTGAGTCATAGAGTCCAACATTAAAATGTGTCCAATGGAGTTTCCAATAGATTCATAACATAATCCTCTCAAAACTAGAGAGGGAGATTCAATAGACGGACCCAAATAGGTATGGTGTTCAATGGCTCCGTGAGGGGATTGAAAGCTTGAGACCAAGGTCAGATGGCCAGAGAATGAATCCCCCACATTCACCTCCTTTCCAACACACAGTCTTGCTCCATGGAGGAGACAAAAGTTGCTAAAAAGAAACCCCTAGCATTGGGATAGAGCTCAATCTTCCTAGAGACCACTGGCTTCTAGGAGGAAAAAACCTAGTTATGGAGATTAGGAAGGGAGAGCCATAGGCCATTAAATCTATAGACCACTCCCTACTTCAAATAGTATTCCTCATTCTTAGCAACTTCAGGTCCATAGACCACAATAGGGGAATCCCTAACATGGGGCAGAGGACAAACTCAAACACCCCTTTTAGCAGCTTCAGAGAAGGACTTCACCCAGTTTGAAGAACCCCCAACAACTAGAGAAGGAGGAGGGACATTCTATCACGTAGCAAAATAAGGGATAGAGCCCTCAACTCATGCAACATCACCAGACGGAATAGAGGAGGAGCCCCTACCCAAACCTCCAACCAAATGCTCGCAAATCCCATCAAAACCAAGCATAGCCGCGACCAAAGAGGGCACAGACACGTCCTTACGTACGGTCTTCCCATCCACAGCGGACCATTGTAGCTCATTCACAAACTTCCTCTTCCCACTCATGAACCTTTTGAATGAGTTAGGAAAATGTTTATGGACTATGATGTTATATGTCAAGATAAAGTTTGGTTCTTGACATTCACTAGAGTCTCTTGATTTGATATAATAATAGTTAAGCACAAGAGGGCATTCAATTTTATATTTAAGTAATAATTTCAATCATTTTACTATTGTAGTGGTGAAATTCGCATATCCATATCAATTCCCATTTAGTTTTGGGCTCATTTTGATAAAATGGTTCAATAAGATTACATAGCAGCAAGTGGCACACTCTTGTATTAAGTTTGTCTTATGATATAATGCTTGTATCTATCCTTCTCACATTCATTTACATATATTCATAGGAATTCATACTTAGTCCATGCTAATTTTACACACATTCCAATATATTCATGAATACCAACCATTTTTAATTAATACATATGCTACATCTATATCTACATGTATGTGTTTCCATGCATCATTTGAATTTAGTACCCTACTAGTTATCTTTGGTCAATCATGAGTACCTCAAGATTGACCCTAAATTTTTTTTAAAAATATATTGGGATTTTCCTAATAACCATTATGAACTAACAAGCACATTTGTGTGGCTTATTGCTCTTATTTGGCTTTTGAAGACATTAAATGTCTAATTAGTTCATATGTCCATTTAATGAAAAATCATTAGCACTTGCTTCAATTCCTAGGCACAAAAAGAGTTGGAATTTGCATTAAAAGTGTGTAGGCTATTTGCATGCTTGGAAATGTTGTCTTCAACTTGATGTATGCTAGTTAATACTCTAATGATGAGGCTATGAATGTATTATGAATTTTATTCAAGGATTCCTAGTTGATTTAAAAATGAATGAATGAAAGCATTTAAATACAATAAAACAATGTAAATATTAACAATTTAAATGTGCACTAGATCAAGGCCTAATGACTAGTGAAGAGGAAAACAAGGTGCAAACTTAAATTTTAAATTTTAAAAGTTTTAGGTATAAATTTCTAATTACAAAAATTATTTTGGTCAAGTTTTTTATCATAGATTTGATAGAATATGGTTAATGGGGGATCTAGGGATTAGGATCAATCTCTAGGGATGAGTAATGATGAGATTTGGATAGGGTGATTTCATGATAAAAGACAAATGAAAATTATT
The DNA here is from genome assembly GCA_007258455.2 of Sequoia sempervirens. Classification (NCBI taxonomy): domain Eukaryota; kingdom Viridiplantae; phylum Streptophyta; class Pinopsida; order Cupressales; family Cupressaceae; genus Sequoia; species Sequoia sempervirens. Next base: position 483,366,300 of record VDFB02000003.1, on the reverse strand, counting down.
AAATGATGATAAATCAATTAGATGATAAAAGATAAATGATAAATGGATGCAATTAATTATGAAGTAATTCTGATTAGGGGTGGAATAATTTAGGTTTGAACACTATATTTTCAATTAGTTCAATTATTATTTCCTTTTATGAAGCCTCAGTATTTACTTCTTTCTATATGTCTTCACCAATTGTAGTTCCATTGTTTATCTTTTTCTCTTATAATTCTATAGACAACTCTCTTTGAATTTCCTTTTCAACTTGAGCTATTATATTCAAATACCAACTACTATCAACAATTTCTTCATGCCCAAGTTTTGCTAAGTTAACTATTTCAATTTTTAGCGACGTGTCTTCAAGCACTTGAGTTGGTTGAGCAGTCAAAGTGTCTACAATAATGGATGGTGATGTTGATTAATTAACTAACATTTGTACTTCTTGAAGTACACTAGTTAAAAATATTTTCTTTGATTTGCACCATTTTCTCCATTTCTTCTACAATTTTTAGTGTCCTTATCATGGAAGGAGGAGAAATTGGTATCTTCACTTTTTTCATTTTTCATTTCCTTTATCTTGCACCTTATGGGGTGGATAATCTATCACCATTTCTTTTGAAAATGAGTGAGAGAATTTTCTCTTGGAAGACCACTAATATTCACTCACTCGCTCCAGTTATATATTTTTTCTTGCACATTTTCTTTAACTCGTGTTGCAAGATTTTTTCTCTTCTTTAAGTGATGAAGGGATAATCCACCCAACACCCACACATAACACAAAAACATGTATTAATACAAAATATGCAAGAACTTGGAAAATAACCCATTTTCTATTTCCTCCAAAAAATGGAATTACAAATTCAAAAATTAAAATGCTATAGCCACATGGACTTAACTCACTAAAAAGAAAATCAAATCTCTAAGAAAACTACAGTTCAAAGACACAATCTACACTAATAGAGTTGTCTTCCATAACCTTTGTTCACCCCTTTATTTGGTACCAATAACCACCTTAGAATGTTCTAGAAAGTCTAAATTCCCTTTTTTGGGGGTGTCCAAAGGTCCATCCATTCATTTTCCTTCCTGAGAAGTGTTGAACACCCATAATACTAAGAGAGGGGTGAATCGGTATTCCACTAAACTATTTAACTACTAACCATTCAATAATTAAAACATATCCAACTGCAACTGTAAACAAAGACATGAAAGGAATCATAACACCACATGACACATGAACACGAAGACTTTTACATGGAAAACCAAGAATAGGAAAAACCACGGTGAGGATTAGCTCACAATATATTATAACCAGTCATAAGGTATTACAAGGGCACATTTCCAGGACACACTGTCCTTGAAAGGCTCACAACTTGAAATGATTACAAAAATTGAGTGTAGCTCACTGCCAAAAAGATGAACTAATGAATACACCTTCTATATGTTGAGTTCACTTCCAATTAAGCTTTGGAATACAAAATATTGCACCGGTTTGTAGGTTCACAACAACTACCTACAACTTTATACAATATCACACTGTCGCACATCACTACTTATTACTTATTGCATATCACACACCTATATATATCTTCAATACAAAATTGTTTCATATATATATATACTATTACACCTATATGCATCGATTAGGTTGGCCTAATTGGATGTATACATAATCAGTTCAAAATAACTTGCGAGCTCAAACCAAAACTTCTTTTTCACTAAAAAAAATGTGCAAGACATAAATTAGGTTAGCCTGGACCTAAAAAATATCTCTTTAACCATCCACGAAGCGTACACCACTTATCCATGTTGGCCAGAGGAATATACAAAGCTTGTATGCTGAACTTCTATCATTTATATATTTTAGCCCATTCAACCAAAATCGTTGAGAACTTGTCCATAGATGCAATTAATAGTCCTAAACAACATATTAAAACCACATAGGTTGATCTTTTAATATGAACAATTTTGGACCAGATTACCAGATTAGAGTAACAGAAGCACTGTTTATTGAATGGACAAAAACTATCACCAAACAATGTTGGCATCAATGACAACACACCAGAGGGCTTCTTCATTCTTCCAACAATCTCCCTCTTTGTCATTGATGGAAACATGTGCCAAAAAGGGATCTTCAAAAAAATTTCTTCACTCAAGCTATGTGATCCCCCCTTTCAATTGTACACAAAACTATGCAAGACTTCTCCAAAATCAAAATTTCTCCACAATAGTGTCTTCTCCCCCTTCTTCTCATGTCCTACATAGGTTCTGATGTGTCTTCTTCACCCTTCTTCTCATGCACATGAGTTGTGAAAACATTCTTTTCTTCCTTTGTATCTTCTTCATCAGATGAGATTTCAACATTGTCTCTAGTTTCTGCTTCTTCATTACTGGTGGAAGCATTGCTTCTTCTATTCCTTTTCAACTAACTTTCCTCTTTCAATTCAAGTTCAATCTCTTCTTGTACAACATCACTTAGGTTCCTTTTTCTATTTTTCTTTTGCTTTATTCTTCTTCTGGGGGTGGTAGATGGTGCAACATGGGGTACATTTCTCTTCTTAGAAGCTCTAGTGTTGGCTCCAGAGGAAGCAATTATATTAATTGCCACTGGGGTACAATGCTCTACCTTCTTTCCTTTCACCGTTGCAGCTGCACCAAGTGTTTTAGGTAATGTAGAGGTAGTGGTGGAAGGTGCTCTTCCTGATCTTCTAGGCCCGAAGAGAACTTTAATTGATCTGGCCCTCTTCTCTTCTACAACTTCCCTTAGCCTTTCAACATCATTCTTAGAAAGTGAATGCATTTTGAAAAATGGGCCTCGACATTTTTATTTATGCTTTTAGCCATTTAAGGTGATAAAGTTTCCAAATGCACTTTTGTTCACTTCTCTTCATATGTACCATGTCGTGGTTGAGATGGATCTTTAGGGATTTTAACAATATTTCAATGAGCCCCTCAACTACTTTCTCATCAATCTCATATCCTAGAGGCTAGATCCATAGAGTTGTAGATTATGTTGCCTCTATGATGCACTCATCAATAGACATTGGGAAAGTTATCTCCTTTGCATATTTATTTACTAAGCTCCTTGGAAATCTGTCTCTTTCATACATATTGTTCTGAAAACCTGCAAAGAATGTAGTTAGACCATCACCTTGTGCCTTTAAGTTTCCAATGCTATGTAAATGTTCAAAGATTTGATGTGCGACCAGTCTGTTGGTATTCCATATAATATTTTTATTTCCAAGTAGCTCCCTCAAAAATTAAAGTAGAAAACATACTACCAATGTACCAAACGTGAATAGATATTTCTTTTTCTTAATCTATCTTAAGTTATTCATAAGTTGTTTTCAGAGCAACTCACACAAATCATAGTCTCTTCCATTTACCACCATGTCAAGTGCAACATAAATTGCAATTGTAGACATTGAATTCCCTTTGTTGGTGAAGTATATTTTCTAACCTATCATGATTGCAACATACCACATAGTCTAGGGTTTGTAATGGGTTTGGTTGTTAGTGATCTCCCATTAGATGTGGCACTAGTTAGTTTCATAACCACATCACTTTTCATAGCCTTTAGCACTAGTACAGGTCTAGTGTTACATAGACCACTCACAACTTTAATCACTTCCTTGGTAATTAATCCAGGCATACTTGACCATACAAATTTATCGTGCACTTTTCTAAGTTCTATCCTTACAAACTTTGTATCCACTCCACTACAAAAATCTAGGAACCAATTGCATACATCTAGCTTATTCTATAAATTATTTTCATATTCTGGCTTCATTGATGAATTATCTCCAATTAGCTCCTTTAGCCATATATTTATGAGTTCTTGGTGATCAAATTCTTCTAATTTCCCATGAATGTAGGTGTGTCATAGAAAAAAGGACCCTTTGCTTGACATGGGATTAATTCATGATAAAATAGACTTAATGAGGTCTTAATCTAATGTTGTTAAGCATTTTATGTGTCCACACTAGGTCTTGGACCCTTGCAAATCAAATAACATGTGTTTATTGACGTCTTGTGAAGGTGTTGTAAAGTCTTGTAAAATAATTTCACACTTTTCTAGACTTAATTAACCTATTTCTCCCTAATTCATCATTATAAAATGGGTATGTGTAGGATCATGATGGGCCAAAAAGTGGCGATATGTAATTGATATGATGGTCCATGTGGCTGATGACTTTTTTTAACCCAAAATTGATGAAACAAAAAGGGTTTTTAAAGGAGATTCTCAACTTTCCACAAAAATAAACTATGCTTTACTTTGAATTTAATAAATAATTATTATTCATTTTCTCTTTGAATTATGACTAAAGTCCTAATTGATAGGTTGATTGAAAAACATCTATAGCTTTCAAACGGTATCACATTTTTTGAATCCAAATAATGTGTCACATTCTATGCTTTGCATACTATAGGATTAAAAAAAAAAATTGAATTTTATGAAGTTTTGACAAAGTTAAGGTGGTCGACATACACATTTTTATATTTTTAAATTTTTTAATAAAAAATCATAATTAATTATTTACTTGGAAAAAATTACAAGAAAATATGCATCACATCGAGACATGAGTCCTCTACTTATATCTAAAATCTTATAAAAAATATTATCATTTTATTATGGTTAGGGTGGTTAGACAAATACCTACTTATTTTTTCCCTAAAATTTAAGTACTATTGCATTGAAATTTCAAATTTTCACCAAATAGATTTTTATTTTTTTTAAATAAACCTAGTATTTTAGAAACTACATTTAATTTTCTAAGATTCTATTCTTACATATATTTTTGAAATAGTATAGATAACTTATTCAAATTTTTATGTCAAGTTTCCTAACTCTGATTTTTCTAAATTTTTTGCCACTTAAGGGCTTGTTTTTTCCATGATGATCCTGCACATACCCAAATGTGTTTAATAAAATTATTACATCAATCTAGAAGGTTATTAACTTAAACTTAATGTTAAACTAGTGTTGTAATGTGTCTTGCACATTCACATCAGTTCTTGTGCCTTCCTAGGCTATGTGGACCTCATTTTAATGATGTAAAGTGTATTTAATCACACTTTCACATTGATTTATGTGTCCCAATCCCTATTTGACATTTATATCATCATTAATAGACCTCTATCAATTCATATTATGCATCTTGAGGCTTACATTGATCACATACTTGACAAGGTTGCAATTTAAACCTTATTTCCTTATCTCCTAGCTTCTAAGTTGTCAAATTGGCCCCTGTGGGACCCATTCGACATGCATGGTGAATCAATCCATCCAGGTGGGACCCATTCATGATGTGTGGCGAATGAGTCCTATTTGGCCCCATTTTGACCTTTGAGTCAGAAAACGTGTAATTTAAAGTTTAATTTCACTACATGTCAGCTTGTGATGAGGTATAATTAGGATACTAAGGCACAATTGTCTATAAATAAGTATTTTTATCCTCATTTTACATCTAACAACTCATTTTTACATCTCTCATCATTAATTCATCATCTATCTTCTCATCCAAGTCAAGCAACTTAGGGTTTTGTCATTGCAAGTCATTGAGAAAGATTCTAAGGACATTCAAGGGATGAATCTTCCTCCATTGCTACAAAAATTCAAGATAAATCATCATGGAAAGGTAATGAACTCCATTGTTGCATGTTTCATTGCTTTCTTTCATCATTTTGGTTTAATTACCTAAAAGGGGTTTGACTTAGGAAAACCCCCATGCCCTAACATTCAACGTATCTCTCTTTTGTCTTGTTTATATGAAGATTTAGGACTCTTGAATACTTGGAAATCATTGTAGATCAAGTTGCAAAGTCATTCAAGTCATCTCTTCATCATTCAAGTCAAAATATCAATAAAAAGTCACTTTCAAACCTGAATACGACATTTTTGGAAGTGAACACCTATAGGAAGCCAAAGTATAGATCAAAAGCCTGGGATCCCACTCTTGAATATTCAAAAATTCAAAATTGGACTCATTCACCATTAGTGGAGAATGAGTCTCACTTCTAGGGTCAATTTTGAGTTTTTTGCATTTTTGGGTACCCTTGTGTCAGAAATGGGTTCCGACCAGAATGGTGAATGAGTCCCACCAGGCCTAAAAATCAACATCAGTAGTGTTTCAATAGAAATTTCCAGTCTCCTTCAAGCTTTCAGGTGCACACTTCAAGTCTTATTCAATTCTGTTTATTTTTGCATTAATTTCTAGTTCATTGTTGCAATACACAATGTGTTTTCAAACATTACTTGCTTCTTAGGTTTTTCATTCATATTAAATTAATTTCATAGCTTAGTTGCATTCATATCATCTCATTTAGCATTAATAACTTCATACATAACACAATTTGAATGAACCCTTTAGCATTTTTGGCCTAAGCTCTCTCTTTTTAGGCAAAAAAACCTAGAAGAGTTAGAGAGTACATTGGAGCCAAAAATCAATGGTTCATTTTGGTGATCCTAATTTTAGAACACTTTATCTTTTGATTTGGCATCCATCATCACCCTAGGAATAGCTTGCATGCATTATATTTTGCATTGTTTTGCATCTAGGGTTTCAAATTTTTGCATTAGAAAAAAAGGGTCATTTAGTTTGCATTTTTGCATATAATTTCCTTAAAAATCTTTGAAATTCTACATTTTCATCTTAGGTATACATCTTGCAACATCAAACACATAAAAAACATTCAAATTCTCTAAAAATTTTGCAAAAAAACCAATACTGGGACTCATTCACCATGCTAGGCGAATCAGTCCATGTCTAGATTTTTAACTAACTGCTACAACATCAGAAACCTTGTTTATGTGCTTCCTAAGCCTCCTCTTATCATATAGTATAAGTATAGAAAGTTTATAGAATATTTATTTTATGCATTTAGCTCAAAAAAATCATTTTAGATTACTCATTCTTCAAATCACTTCATTTGCGTGCACATCCTTATATCTGAAAATACTTCTATAAAAATTGATAAAAGTACTTTTCATTTTTGCATATAAAATAGTTCTATTCATAAAGCTTTTCATTAGTTTCATATTTTAAAGTACTTTTCATTCTTGTGTATACATTGTTTACATTTTTAAGGTCTTGTATATATTTGATAAGAATGTTTTCTACATTTGCATATACATTGTCCATATTGTTGAAACATTGCATGAAATGGTTACATGTGCTTCTCATTCTTATTAAAACACTCCTAGTACCTTACATATGTAAACATGTTATGAAACACTTCTTATCCCCTCCCTATGCGAGTTTTTTAGTGAAAGAGATTACAACCTAGGCCATTCCTAATGATCATACTTGTTCTTCTCATAATATCTCTCCTCTTAGTGATGAAGATATTTTAGTAGAAGAATCAATTAATGAGAGTTTTGGGAATCCTAGTTGTTTCTCTCTTTTTACCTCTCTTAGTAGACAAAACATTCACAACCAACATAAAACAATCTTAGATGATCATGACAACAACGTTTGTCTTTCTCCTAGTATCTCTCCTAGTGGTGAAGAAGATACTTTGTTGTTAGAAAAAATAATTGACAATGGTCATGGGAATCTTCATTATGCCCATTTACCTAAAAAAACCCTTCTTCAACAAGAAAATTCAACCATTGCTCACTCTCTTACTTGTGATGAAGTCATTTTAGAAGAACCAGTCTTAGAATGTCACAAACATTCGGTTTGTAGTTCTCCTCAAAACCCTCCTCCTAGGAAGGATATCATAATGCAAGACAAGAACTGCAATAATGATATGGAATCTTACTTGCTAAGGGATGTTAACATTATTCAACCTCAACTTATCCTTTACCCCCCTTCACATCAACCTCTGCCTCAAAACAAACCTAAATTTACCCTCTACCCACCTTCACACAAACAACAAACTCAAACTAAACCACAACTTATTCTTTACCCACCTTCACATAAAATTCACCCCTCCAACCAATCCCAATACACCCTTTACCCCCCTAACACCAATGTATCACAACTTGATCTAGTAATGATATTGTTTCTCATACATATAACACTCGAAATAATCTACAACTCCACAACCAACTCCACCCTCCTTACCTTTACCAAATCTGCCTACTTCCCCTCATTACCTCCAACACACAAAGGAGTATGATCTTTTTGAACAACTAATGAATACTCCCGCCAAAATTTCCCTTTGGTATTTGCTTCAAAACTCACCAAATTATCACAACATTCTTCAAACTGCCCTAAAACAAATCGCAAATCCTCCTAGTACCACTTCGAATGATGTGGCAGTTCTCATTCACAAAAAGAATCTTGACATTACCTTCCATCAACATGAGCTCCCTCCTTTGGAGTTGCATAATCAACATGACGACTTTATGATAATTGCTCAATTCAATCACACAAGTATCAAATGCACTCTCATAGATAATGGTTAAGCCCTTAATGTGTGTAGTGTGAGTCTCCTTGATCGATTAAATGTTGATTGGTCACAAATAATACCTGATTCTGTATCTATTCGAGGATTTCATAATAAAAAGAACCACTCAGTGTAATCACTTTGCCTATTACGATTGGGGTTGTTACTTTGAAAACTCCTATTCATGTCATGCCTTATGATCTCTCATATAATCTTCTTTTAGGCAGACCATTGATTCATTAGATGAATGTAGTTCCTTTAACCCTTCACCATACAATGAAATATGTCTATAATAATAAAATTTATCACATTGAGATAGACCCTGAGCTTGAAAGTTGCTTGCACCTTGAAAAAGGAACTACAAGTCCTCTGAAAACATTGATTCCAACATCCAATATAGACCCTCTTGAAGTTGAACACAATAGTGATGAATCAATGTCTAAATTATGTAGTGACAATTAGGGATCCTTAGAATTCACACCATCATTTATTAGGTGACTAATATTCACACAAAAGCCAAATGAGAAACAAGAACTAGCAACCATCATGTCAACACAAAATTCAAACAACCTTTCGCAAGCATCCACCTCAACCACTTTAGACAATGCCACAAAGTCCACAACAACCCTTGACAAACACAACAACGAACAAACACCCAATTCCAAAGAAATGAAACAACTTTATAGAAAAGGTTATGACCTCATGAAACAACTTGGGTATAGTGGAAAAGGATGTGGTGCTCAAGAACAAGGTATTGACAACCCTATAGAGCCTAACACACAACAAACAACTCATGGTCTTGGTTATTGTAATTTGATCAAGATCAACAAATCTTCACTCAACATCAACAATATCACAAAACACCCTTCTAAACCATCCTTAACACCTAGTGGTCTTGAACATCATCCTTTATAAAATATGGAACAAACAACTACACCTTCACTTAATGTCCATGTCATCTCACAAAATGTTCATGATTTTAATTCGTTAGATTTTCTACCCTCCTATAATGGAGAAAACAACATCTCGCAATCTAGAGACACTTGTGTAAGTATTACATCTAATACTAAGCAAGATGTATCTTTGTCACATACCACAATACCACCTTCTCCTCTTGATCAAGAGGGTATCTTGTTGAGACTCCTCCAAGATCACTTGATCTTCCTCCTTGCAAGAACTCAAAATAAATGCTCTTCCAATACTTCTTTTTGTGCCTATCATAGAGTTCATGGTTGCTCCCCTAATGAATGTAATGCTTTGATTTGCAAAATCCAACATTTTTAGGATTTTGGTATGCTTTCTTTTGTGGGGGCATCTAATTCCTCCAATTGATATTATTTTCACTCTATCACACATTTCATCAACCATTTTGGCTCACCCTTTCCCTGCACTTAGTGGGGGCAAGGGGTTATGTAGCCTTGTCCTCATATGTCACTTGTCATTGCTTTATTTTGGCTAGTCGTTAATCTTTCATGAACACATAAAAGCAAGCTTTGGACGTGGATGTTGTGCCTTTAGTTGGCTCGCATGTGACATACTACCCTTTTCATGGCGTAACTTCTTGACAATATATGACTTGGAATAGGGATTTCCGAGTAAGCTCTCATGTTCTCCTTCTACTTTAAAGAAATTTCTCCTAGTAATGGTGCTTGATACTGCTTTAAAGTGGGGGCATACATCACCACTCACATTTCATTGTGCAATTTTCTCTTCTTGTGATTCCCTCTCCTGGAAGCATTAGGTACAATGTTGCCCAGGATGAGACCTTGTCATCCTCTCTTGGAGACATTGAGCATGATGTTCCCTTAGATGAGAAATTGCATGAATTAAGCAAAATCTCTTTGAATAATCCTTACATTATATTTCATTAACAATATCTATAAGCATCAAATTCTTTTTCTTTGTGGAACCTTGTTAAAGTTAAGTTATCAGGAGGTTTTAACTTTGATATGGTTGAGTGGGAAGCCCACCTAGCGGCATGAACTTTTCCCCATAGTCACCATTGTGTTTGTGAGTGCATACCAACTAGCATATGTATCTTACCTTTTTGGGATTTCTCACCTTGCGAACAACTAGTTTTGTGGCCCTAGAGTGAGTATGTTGTGAACTTCTCACCTCACAAATGACCTAAAGTTCTATGGCCCTAGAGTGAGTACATCTGTCTTTCTTTCTCATTCTTTCCATTGCATGATTTTGTATCTTGGGGACTTGACTTAGGATCTTGGATCGTGAGGGGCTTGGCCACCTCCTTTGATCTTTGTCATTCTTTGTCATCTACATCTTTACACTTGGATCTCTCTTGAATGTCTACTTTAGTGTGAGTTTGAAGTAGATACATCCTCTCACTAAAGTGGGGGCTAAATGTGTCATAGAAAAAAGGACTCTTTGCTTGACATGGGATTAATTCATGATAAAATAGACTTAATGAGGTCTTAATCTACAGTTGTGAGGCATTTTATATGTCCACACTAGGTCTTGGACCCTTGTAAATCAAATAACATGTGTTTATTGACGTCTTGTGAAGGAGTTGTAAAGTCTTGTAAAGGAATTTCACTCTTTTCTACACTTAATTAACTTATTTCTCCCTAATTCAATATTATAAAATGTGTTTAATAAAATTATTTCATCAATCTAGAAGGTTCTAATTTAAACTTAATTTTAAACTAGTGTTGTAAGTCTTGCAAGCACATTCACATAAGTTCTTGTGCCTTCCTAGGCTATGTTGACCTCATTTTAATGATGTAAAGTGTATTTAATCACACTTTCACATTATTTTTGTGTCCCAACCCCTATTTGACATTTACATCATCATTAATAGGCCTCTATCAATCCATATTGTGCATCCTAAGGCTTAAATTGATCAAATACCCAACTAGGTTGCAATTTAAACCTTATTTCCTTATCTCCTAGCTTCTAAGTTTTCAAATTGGCCCATGTGGGACCCATTCACCATACATGGAAAATCAGTCCCATCTAGGTGGGACCCATTCACCATGTGTGGTGAATGAGTCCTATCTGGCCTAGGTATTTTAACCTTTGAGTGGGAAAAAGTCAAGATTAAAGTTTAATTTCACTACATGTCAACTTGTGATGAGGTATAATTGAGATACTAAGGAAAATTTGTCTATAAATAAGTATTTTTATCCTCATTTTACATCTAACAACTCATTTTTACATCTATATCATCATTAATTCATCATCTATCTTCTCATCCAAGTCAAGCAACTTAGGGTTTTGTCATTGCAAGTCATTGAGAAAGCTTCTAAGGAAATTCAAGGGTTGAATCTTCCTCCATTGCTATAGAAATTCAAGATAAATCATCATGGAAAGGTAATCAACTCCATTGTTTCATGTTTCATTGCTTTCCTTCATCATTTTTGTTTAATTACCTAAAAGGGGTTTGACTTAGGAAAACCCCCATGCCCTAACATTCAACACATCTCTCTTTTGTCTTGTTTGTATGCAGATTTAGGACTCTTGAATGCTTGAAAATCATTGAAGATAAAGTTGAAAAGTCATACAAGTCATCTCTTCATCATTCAAGTCAAAATATCAATAAAAAGTCACTTTTAGACCTAAATACAACATTTTTGGAAGCAGACACCTATACGAAGCCTCAATGCAAATCAGAAGCCTCAGATCCCACTCTTCAATATTCAAAAATTCAAAATTGGACTCATTCACCATCATTGGTGAATGAGTCCCACTTCTAGGTTCAATTTTGAGTTTTCTACATTTTTGGGTACCCTTTTGTTAGAAACGAGTTTCGGCTTAGTTTTGTAGAACTAGGACTAATTCACCCAAAATGGCAAATGAGTCCCACTAGGCCTGGAAATTAGCATCAACAGTGTTTCAATAGCAATTTCTAGTTTCCTTCAAGCTTTCAGGTGCACACTTCAAGTCTCATTCATTTTTTTTAGTTTTGCATTCATTTCTAGTTCATTGTTGCAATACATAATGTGTTTTCAAAAATTACTTGCTTCTTAGGTTTTGCATTCATATTCAATCAATTTCATAGCTTAGCTGCATTCATATAATCTAGTTTAGCATTAACAACTTCATACATAACACAATTTGAATAACCTTTTAGCATTTTTTGCCTAAGCTCTCTCCTTTTAGGTGAAAAATGCTAGAAGAGTTAGAGAGTACATTAGAGCCAAAAATGAATGGTTCAGTAGGTTCTAGTATCCTTAGTGGGTAAGACATTATTTGGAATTTGTGAAAGCGCACCCATGGGGTCCATTTCATAAACCTTCCATGAAAACCTTCTATATTTGGTCAAGGTCACTTAGAAGTCTCAACCATAGTGGGAATGGCCATTTTTCCCTCAATTCTTTTGAATATTCTTATGGAAATTACTTCTAATTCAAACCCACAAAGTATAGATAGTTTTAAATACCTTTTTCACACTTCAACAAAAACCAAGGTTTGATGTTAGATGCTCTAAATCACCTTCAAATCACTTCAACTCTCTCTACTTTTCTTCCAAATGTGTAAAAGTGATTTAACTCAACTTAGGTTTTTACTTTATACTTTACCGATCTACCCTAATTTTGCATTTATTGCATTCAATCCACAAAAAGTTGATAAACACTTTATGAATACACTATAAACCCTAAAATGCTCTATAAATCTCCAAATTTACATCTTTTCTACCAATTTTTTTTTCAACATCTTCATAATGACATTTCACATCACATATCTTTGTGTCATTGCTTGAAACCACTTATATCAGAGGTTTATTAGATTTCTCTGTAATTGCTCCCCCTAAACCCAGTATTGGATTTAGTTTTTAGAAGTATCTACACCAAATGCAGGTACAAATGCAATTGATTCATCCTTATTCTCAAGTTCTTCCTTTTTCTTCCAAATTTTCTCCATTTCCTTTTTGACTTTAGTGGGATCCACTTTATTCACAAGTTTATTCCTTTGTTTTGGATTAGATTTCTTCCCATTTTTACTTGTGTAGAATCTTGAAATATGTCCTAGTTTGGTGCAAGTGTCACATACAAATTTTTCTAACCAAACTGATTGGAATTTAACCTTGACCTGCATTGTTTAGCTTTATGTCCAAATGCATAATATGTGTAGCAATAACCTTGAAAATATTGAATCGTTCTACCAATATTGAATCTATTCCTCATTATTTGACTTCTACACTCAACAACTCTATGTCCAAACTTTTTGCAAAAAAATCATTGTCCAAAAAAGAATACAACATTCTAATTCATTCTACTTCTACATTCTATTGTTCTATGACCAAATTTATTGCATTAAAAACAAATACCATTGAAATATGGGTACCTTTGAGCATTAGGTTGTCGAATAGGAGTTCTTTTGGTATTGCTTCTTTGATTCTTGATCTGTCTACCATTGCCTTGAGTCTTCCTTGAATTTTCAACCTTGTTAGGGGTCTATTTTTCTTTTGAGCTTTGTCCTTCTTCAAGTCCTAAACCACCTTTATCCTTAGAAGGTTTTTGAAATGAAATCAACTCATCAAGCATTGTAGTACTTGTTTTGAATTTGTCCTCATGAGCCCTTGCTTTCTCTAAATTAGACCTTAGGGTTAGCACTTCTTGTTCAAGCTTTGTACATTCATCAACCTTAATTTGAATCTCAACTTTCTGATAGTCCTTAATTATTTTCTTTTCTTCCACTTGCACCTTTAGTCTGGTGATATCTTCATTTTCTTTCTTCAATTGATCACTGACTTCTCTATGCCTTTCTTTGAACTTCTTGATTCACTCTCTTAATTTTTTTATGGATTCATTTGCTTCTTTTAAGTTCTCCTCAAAGTTTCTTTCTCATTTTCAATTATGTCTAGATCTTCAAGAGCAACATGGAGTTCTTTAGTTGCAAAGATCTCTTTTGGAGGAATAGGACACCTTTTTCATTCATGTGTTCAAACTTCAAGATCTTCCTTAAGATGTTTAAATTTTCCAAAGGAATCAATCTCTAATACAAATTGTTGAACATTGAGAATACTGATAGGGGGGGTGAATCAGTATTCTACTAAACCATCTAATTGCTAACCATTCAATAATTAAAACATATCTAATTGCAACTGTAAACAAAGAAATGAAAGGAATCATAACACCACATGACACATGAATACCAAGATTTTTATGTGGAAAAAAATGAATGGGAAAAACCACGGTGAGGATTAGCTCACAATATATTATACTGGTCATAAAATATTACAAGGGCACACTTTTAGGACACATTGTCCTTGAAAGGCTCACAACCTGAAATTATTATAAAAAGGGAGTGTCGCTCACAGCCAAAAAGATGAACTGATGAATACACCTTCTATCTGCTGAGTTTAGTTCCAATTAAGCTTTGAAATACAAAATCTTGCACCGATTTGTAGGTTCACAACAACTACCTACAATTTCTCACAATATCACATTGTCGTGCATCACTACTTAGTACTTGTCACATATCACACACCTATATATATCTTCAATAAAAAATGTTTCATATATACCATATGAATGTATATGCAGCAATCCCTTATGATATGCAATGCTTATATATATATATATATACTATTACATCTACATGCAATAATTAGGTCAACCTAACTGGTTGTATACATAATCAATTCAAAATAGCTTTTTAGCTCAAACCAAAACTTCTTTTTCACTTAAAAAAAATGTGAAAGACATAAATTAGGTTAGCCTAGACCTAAGAAAGATCTCTTTAACCATCCATGAAGTGTACACTTATCCATGTCAGCTAGAGGAATATACAAAGCTTGTATGCCAAACTTCTTTCATTTATATCTTTCATCCCATTCAACCAAAATCATTAAAAACTTGTCCATAGATGCAATTAATAGTCTTAAACAACATATTAAAACCACATAGGTTGATCTTTTAATATGAACAACTCTAGACTAGATTACCGGATTAGAGTAACATAAGCACTGTTTATCATATGGACAAAAATTGTCACAAAACAATGTTGGTGTCAATGACAACACACCGAAGGGCTTCTTCTTCATTCTTCCAACAAGAAGATATTTTATTTAAAATTTAAATTTCAGTAGCACATCTTCTTGAAGCTATAACTTTTGACTCGAAAGTCCAATTTACTATTATAATATATTGTTACAAATTTCATGAAGAGATCTACAATGTTGAAATGATCTAAAGATCACTTTTTCCACTTTTTGAGCTTTAATGAGGATTCTAAGGGCTTCAAAATTAAGTCTAAAATTTTATAGGAGAAAATACCCAAGATGAAAACTTTAATATCTCCCAAATGGTATAGGATATTGAGATGATTCTTTTACCATTCACTTCATTTTTCAATTCTACTCTTTGGGGTAAGTTTTTAGGACCATATGTGCCCATATAGGCTAAGTTACTAAAATCAAAGGTGACCATTTTTGGAATTTTTAGAATTTTAACTATCCTAGACCTTTGAAGTGTCATCATGGGACCTAAAAAAACTAAAGAAACCTACAAAAAAAAGGAGATAAATAATTTTTTTGAGTCAATACAACATTTCCCTTTCACCACTAGATGCTCTTCTATCATTAAGATGCAATCATCATAATCAGGATCATTCCCTTCTTTCCACTTTTCACCTTTAGGATAAGTAGGAGTGATATTTCATGCAGTGAGTGTTATTTTCTAGTGATTAAGCCATGCAGAAGTGTTATGCAACACTATATGATATTTTCTCTAATGTATCTACCTCAAGTTTTGTCCATTCTGAATCTAGAAAAGGTTGATTAAAAATATTATAATGTTCATAATTGAAATATAGGGTCTTTTTTATCTTCTTCCACTTTGAGTGGAACTTCATGAGTCCCTAGAGTTTGAATTTATTGGAAGGCCAACCTGTTGTAGCTTATCTTTCTTACTTTATGATCATCTGAGTAGTTTGTCCAAAAATCCTCAATGTGAGGCTCATGTTTGAGACTTGATGATACTCTAGTTTCCATTTTCCAAATGGATCATAGTTATTTTGAGCTAACTTAAACACTTCCATACTATGATTTTGAAATTTATGTTATGAAGCTTTGACACAATTGATTCTATCACATTTATACCATATGATGTTAATAGGGAATTGATCTCCAACTTTATGCTTGGACTCCAACAGGTAGTGAGATTCAATATCTTCCTATTATATTCAAGTAAGACTATTTTTTCCATATAATATCTAAGAAATTTATAAGGTTTTCTAGTGAAACCCTCCATCCTTATATAAGAAAACTTAGGGAATTGTATAAAATAGCTTTCCCTCTCACTTACTATTGTTTGTCCTTCAAGAGATAGTATTTTAGTCTTATCTCCTTCCATTATTTGTACTAGCCACATGGAAAAAGTATCAGTCACTCTAGATTTTATAATGTTTAATGAAGTTTTTTTCCAAGTGAGGATATTGATAATAGACTAATAGATCTTTCCTAGCCCTATACCTAATACTCCAACTTTTTCCAAACCATCAAAGGTCCCCATAGCTACTAATGCATATACTAGATATGAGGTCATATAAAAATTCTCACGGTCCTAAAAATTGACAATTTGGGTAAATAGGCTATCACTAATAAACCTATGCTAATACAAAATCTATTGGCTTGATTAAATTGTTTCAATGTACAAATACATCTACTCTTCAAATACAATAAAATGTGGTATTCCAAATACCCTACTCAACAAGGTCATCATATCTCTATTTTCCTTGATGAAATCACTTTTTTATAATGTCTTTAGAAACTTGAAAAATGATTTGTATGGGTTCTTCATCCATTTGATAATAATCATTCTCTTTGCATCTTCATCAAGTGCCTCTAATGCAACTATCTCTTCAATAATTTTCCATTGTATATAGAAAGGGATATCAAATATTTGCTTGAAAACATCTTTACTTAGGCCTACATAAACCTTGTCGTCTATCTTAACCTTTCTCATTTAGATTCAACAAAGATCTTCATGCATTCCAAAATGAGTTTTGGGAAATGTATAATGACTAAAAAATGTTATGGTTTTATCCATTTTAGAATTTAATATAATTTTCTCATCCCATGCAATGTTGTCTGGACTCTTCAATATTTGATGGAAATATATCATGTTTTTGAACCCTAGGCCCATATTGTTATGTCTCCATTAGTCAACTTAATTTGAGATGCCAAGGACATTCCTTTAAATTCCTCTTTAATTTTCTTAATTCTTTGCCATTGGTCCTACAAGAATATGTAATACCCTCCATTATCAAATGCGGGGATTTCTTGTCATTAATTCTAGAGTTATGGTCTTCTTGAATCATGCCTTAGATTATATTGCACACAATTCTAACAACAAAAAATGAGAAAATTACATAATTTATTACCTAAAATTTACATATTAAAAATTTGAATATGTTGCTAGAACATATTATTTTTGTTCATTCATAAAATTGCAAATATTTGTGAGAAAGCAGACCTAGGCTTCCGTTTCTATGAATGAAACCTTTTGATTGGGTTAAAATCTTCATGCACTCCTCTCTTTATCTCCTTAGTCTATGTGAATCATTTCCTTTTCAATGGCTAATTCTTTGGATTGTCATTTGATAATTATCACTCTAATTGTTGTTTGCTTCATCATGGATTTATTTTGATTTTATTTTGTGATGAAATGACCAAGTTAAATCACTTTCATCAATCTCAATTCTTCATAAATTAGGTGTAATCAATGTTCAGACAATGGTAGATAACAATTTATGGTAGTGGTGGTAGCATGCAAAAACTTGAATTGCATCAAGCTAGCCAAAAAAAGTTATGTGAATAGGAAATATAATGTTCCAATATCTCAAAATGGGAGGTGCTTTTCTACAAATGTGGGTTATTTCAAGTGATCTAGATATTCTATTTGAAGGTCATGTTTGGATGGGAAATATTGACAATGATGAACTAGCAAAAGGGAAAATGACATCATGACAACATCATCAATAAGTGATTGTGAAAATTCTCTAGCAAACTTGCTAATCACACTTGAAATGGTGAAGTTCATATGGAAGCAAATCATTTGCAAGAATTAGGTGATGTCATTATGATGTAAGCATTGTACGATTGTGGGGAATCTTAATTGATCTAGCTTATTTAGTTATTTGGGAAAGGTTGGATTCAATAGAGGTATGAACTTCCACATAAGATTAAATTTGGTTAAGTTTCATGTGAGAAAGTTCAAAGGAATTGGATGAAAGACCCTT
This sequence comes from Sequoia sempervirens, assembly GCA_007258455.2. NCBI lineage: Eukaryota > Viridiplantae > Streptophyta > Pinopsida > Cupressales > Cupressaceae > Sequoia > Sequoia sempervirens. The sequence continues at coordinate 483,347,721 of VDFB02000003.1, read as the reverse complement.
TTAATATTAGGTTCAAATGGAAAAGGTTTCCCCATAAATGAAATATTTGCTAATATGCGTCTTCTACACACCCATGCAAAAATCTCATTCACAAGTGAAATTTGTTATTTTTTTACTAAACTAGCTATGTGGAGAAAGTTATGTGAAGCATATATTAACTCAAAAAGTGGAGTTCACATGGGGGATAGATTTTTGTATTATTTAAAAATCAAATTTATAGACTCGTTGGGTCTATAAATTATAACACATTAAGGACCACATAGCTACAAAAGGCTAATGTATTAGCAACCAGAACTCCCTCAATTGTGGAGAAATACATATGAACCTAACATATCCAATTGCACTTAGAAAGTGAAGTTCAGTTGAGTACTAATCTTCTATATGGGTTAAAACAAAAGCCTCTTATAGATTGACACAAGTGAACTAGAAATCTAAAGGATTGAAAGATCATCAGTTTAAATAAGATTTAAAGCAGGCTAATTAAGCATAAGATGATTAAAGTAATAAAGACTTTTAGGAAAAATCATGTGAACCAACTATGTGGAGTAAACTTAGTGAACTGGTTCTTAGCCGGATGGGCATTCAAAGCTTGCAAATGCTTATCTTGCACATCTTAATAGATACAACAAAAGTATAAAAGGAAACCCTTGCTATTTTTTAATGTTCTATTGATTTATTATGAGATCTAGTCAAGAGACATCCTATAATTTGAAATGTTAGAAATTTGGGTAATTTTTCCTTAGATCGCCAACACATGAAAAAGTGAAAAGAAAAAAGGGTGTTCTCATTTTGCTAAAAGAAAAAGGGGGTCCTCATTTTTCTAGAAGAAAATGGGGTGTGTTGTGAAAAAACATAACAATTAGCAACTAAAGAATTTATTATAACCAAATTTCAAAATTCATGAAAAAGGAAAATTTATCTATACAATTTCCAATTTATATGAATTGAACCTATTGTCAAGCCAACCACAAAATAATATATTCAACAAGTTAACAGAGTTTTCTAAAGAAAATTAATTGTGTGCAAATGATTTTTTCATTTCCTCAAAAAAGTGAGAAGACAACAACATTTGCATTAAGATACATAGGTTAGTTTAACCTTTTAAGCCTCCCTAAATGGAGTATTGTTGCTAGTCAAGCGTCCATAACCTTGACAAAGTTATCTCTATAATTCCCCTAAACATAGCTATATTGCCAACTAGGAATCTATATCTCTGGTAGGGATATTTGGATAGCCTAAAGGGTTACGTTTCTCTTGTCTTTTGATTTTCAACATTTTCTTTTCTTTTCTTTCTTATTTTTATTTTTATAGCTCTTTTCAACTTGCAGGTAATGAAACCAACTATTATGTTGAAAATTATAGTGGTAGCAAAGGAATATGAGCATCCACACTACCCACTCGCACCCAACTAATTCAAAGAATTTTAAAGTGTGAAGATATATGATTCCTTGAATTCTTTATGTAATTATTGATGAACCGTATTTTCATGAGACATATCAAACTAGCTAAACTCATAAAAATACTAACCTATACATAAATTTACTTTTACTTCCCAAATTAAAAAAAAAAAAAACTATTTTCTAAAGTTGCAATTTTCCCTATTTCCACCCAACAAAATAAAACAAAATAAAGCACACAAAATACTATGCAAATTTACAAGTATTTTCAAAGACAACCAAAATCTACAAGAAATAAGCTAACCTAACTATGTACAAACATTATTTTGGATGAACAAAACCTTTGGCAACATAAATCTACACTCATATCTACACAATTCTCAAATTTCTGCAAAAAGTCTCAAGGTTCTGAGTCTTACAGATTTATCCTTATACTCATAACAATAAGTTTCATTTCCACTACCTTCATACTCAATTGAATGGTCACAAAAATTTAATAGCTGGTGTAGTTCATTTTGGTCATGATTAATCCATTTACATGTTTTATTTCCTAAATTTGCATAATCAAAATGATAATTATTAAAATTTATTCTAGAAAGGGGAGATGCAACCTGGGCTAGAAATATTTGTTCATCACCACCTAGTCTTTCATCTGATAATTTTGTATCTTCATTTTCAACAGGACACAATTCATTCCCTTTGCATCAAGAACATGCAAATCACAATTATATCCAAGACTTAGCAATCCATTGTAAAAATTAAAATTCTTATTCTTAAACTCTGAAGCATGGAACATTTCAACTTTTCCTGTGTATTCATGTTGCAGGAGAAATCAATCGTCAACTACCTCTTCATTAAGCTCCATTTTTATTACAGTACTTACACAATCCTCGTCTTAAATAATCATATGACTTTTTCTTCAGGAAATGTATCGATTCCTTCTTAAATTACATACATATTAAAATCATTGAAATGAGCATTTTCATCATCTAAATATAGCATTTACCTTTTTTTATAATTCAATCTATTTAATTGCAATGGAGAAATATCATTAACAAATAAATCATCTTCCCTGTTTTAACATTTTTTGATTTTGTGATTCTTCTTTCACTTGTGTCTCATCAAATTCATCTTCAATTTTAATCATTTGAGGTTCAAATAATGCATTCCAATTGACTGAAAAACTAACTAATTCCAGTAAGTTGCAACAATCCAATCATTGATCATTTATATCTAAAAAATCAGACAACACTTCGTCTATCTTATTTATTGTAGTTTATTTTATTGTTGTTTTGAAATCTTTTTTAAGTATTGCATAGTCAACTGGATCTAGTAGTTTTTGATAAGAGAAAGCAAGTTTTGAAGGGATCCCGAAACCCGTTACATCGAGAGAAGGCTGCCAGATCCTTTCTAAGTATTGCACAATCAACTGGATCTAATAGTTGATCAAACTTATTTTCATAATTAATTATATCGTTCATTTGAAAGAATGAATTTTCAAAATTTTCAGAATTTAAATAAGATCTGGAATCATTTAATTCACATGTATTTTCTTGTTTCATAACTCTAATTTGATTATTTTCAGTCTTATTGTCAAACTCTATGTCCTTACCATTATCAAATGATTCACACTTACAGTTAACCTCGTTCTCAAGTAGACTATGAGGAATTTTATTTTCACCATGGCACAATTCATTATTACTGCATATTTCTAAAATAAAATTAAAGAAAGGCAATTGCAGTTAAATTATATCAAAAATTTCTTTAGAAATTGGTTCAATTGATGTATCCTCTGGATAATTCATGACCTCTGATGTTATATGCTTTTCTAGACAAATTTCAAACTTGTACATTTCTGAGAAAGAAATTATTCCTTGTAAAGCCCAATCGAATCTTGTAAGGAAAGTTAAACAGACTATTTCACCATGCTTTGCAGTATCATGTATCTTACATCTTACTGTTAAAGAAAAGTTAGATAGATTTGAGGATGAAGTTGTTCATTTAAAATTTCTCGAAATGAGGGAATTTTAACTTGAAAATTTTCACAAATATGATTTGTTTTTCTCCTGATCTTCCATTGTAAGCTAGAATTTTTTTACTTTTTGTTTTTAATTTTCAAGTTTTTTCAGAAATTTAACAAGATCAACATATCACAGAATAAAACTCTAAACACTAACACATTTCTAAATTCAAATAATTCTTTTGAATTGTTGGATCAGATCCTCATAATAATTCTTCACCACTCCAACTTGTAAAGATCGAAATAGATTCTCCATGGCCCTCCTAGCACCACTTATGTTGATGTGGTTGTTAATCACTTAATACATATACAATTTTTACAATGGAAACCTATCTTTCTTGAAAGATTTTAAATTCATACCAAATTTGTAATCATAAGGCTTCAATTGTTACATCTTGACTTATTAGTTTCCATCAAGGTTTGTTGTGTTTGTTGTTTGTACACAAATGAACTTACGTAATGGTATTTTACTCATAGGAGTTAGAAATGTTACAATTCGCAAGGTATTTTATCTAGACTTCACAAGTTTCATCACTAAACTTACAGGATCAATAGTTATTTCAACAAATCTCATACATTGCAAGATAACTTTGATCAATTCTTCTAAGTTTGAGGAAATAGAAAATTCTTTGAACTTTGTGAAAATATTTAAACAATTTCAAAAGAATTGATCAAAGTTATCTTGCAATGTGTGAGATTTCTTGAAATAACTATTGATCTTGTAAGTTTAGTGCTAAAACTTGTGAAGTCCAGAAAAAACACCTCATAAATTGCAATATTTCTAACTCCTATTAGTAAAATACTATTATTTAAATCCCTTTGTGTAAACAACAAATACAACAAACCCTAAGAGAAACTATAAGTCAAGATTTGACAATTGAAGCCTTGGGATTACAAGTTTTGTATAAATTTAAAATATTTCAAGAGAGATAGTTCCATTGTAGAAATTCTATCTCTATTATGTGATTACCTACCACATAAACACTAATATCTTAGGTCAATCTCAATTCAAAAATTTAGACTAGGCTTTTCCTAATAACCATTATGAGCTAACATGCACATTTATGTGACTTATTGCTCTATTTTGGATTTTAAAGACATTAAATGTCTAATTAATTCATATGTTCATTTAAGGAAAAATCATTAGCACATGCTTCAATTCCTAGGGACAAAAAAGAGTTAGAATTTCCATTAGAATCATTTAGGATATTTACATGCTTGAAAATGTTGTCTTCAACTTGATGTATGCTAGTTAATACTCTAATAGTGATGTTATGAATGTATCATGAATGTTCTTCAATGATTCCTAGTTGATTTCAAAATTAATGAATGAATGCATTTAAATAAAATAACACAATGTAAACATTAACATAAATGTGCACTAGATCGGGGCATTGTGTCTAGTGAAGAGGACAAGAAGGTGCAAAATTAAATTTTAAATTTTAAAAGTTTGAGGTATAAATTTCTAATTACAAATATTATTTTGGTAAAGTTTGTTATCATAGATTTGATCGAAGGTGGTGAATGTGAGTTCTAGGGATTATGATCATTCTTTAGGGATGAGTGGTGATGAGATTTGGATAGGGTGATGTCATGAGCCAATTTCACACAATACTATGCCATGTGTAATCTATTTATTGTATTAACAACACTCCAAGGAAATTAGGTCTTCTTGGTGATCTAATTTGTAACCCCAAATCCTTAAAGTTGAATTTGTTCCTAAATGCTAGGGGTGTCAAGTTTGGTAGAAGGATGTAAACAACCACCACTCAATTACTACTATTTAAAAAAAACATTTCACAAAGTTAACTATTTTTCTTTTTAATTAAAGGTAAAATCAGAGTTTTTAAAAGGACTCCAACCCTTTTTTGTTGAAATTGAACATATAAATCAAAGACAATTTTACAATTCTCTAATTGTGAGGTGGATCTTTAAAGGACACAATATCTCGCCCATGAACAGAATAACCCCCGTCAACTATAAGGTTGTGGCCATTGATGTAGGAAGCCTCATCAGATGCTAGAAACAAAAAAGCATTTGCCACATCATCAACAGTAAGCTTCCTTCCATTGCTGGCATTCCTCTGCATTTCATCCGCAAGGACCTCCTTAGGACATTGCCCATTAGACACCTCATCAAGCCACTCCTCAATCATCCTTGTCACAATCCCAAAGGATGACACAACATTGACACGTATTCCTATCTTTGCCAACTCCACTGCACCGCTCCTCATCAACCCCAACAAAGCATTCTTGGAAGCCATGTAGCCATGAGAGGCATTATCTGTCTTGATAAGTCCCAACACACTGCAGTTGAAGAGTATGGAACCAGAGTTGCATGGAATCATGACCCTCGCAGCGTGCTTCATGCCTAACATAGACCCTGTCACATTCACAGCCATCACTCTTTCCCAAGTATCCAATGGGACCTGAGTGATGGAATTACCATGAGCATGCAACATACCCGCGTTGTTGACCATGATGTCTAGACGTCCCTTCTCCTCCATTGCTCGATCTACAACTCCTTTCACATGGCTCTCGATTGCCACATCACATTTCACAAAAGAAGAACTCCCATAGAGCTCTTGGCATACTTTAAGCCCTGCCTCTTCATCGATGTCAGCAATGTACACATAAGCACCCTCTGCCACAAATTTCCTTGCCGTGGCTGCACCTATACCATTTGATCCACCTGTCACTATTGCCACTTTGCCATCGAATCTCCTCATCCTATACAATACCCACTCAAGTTAATAAATCAACTTAAATAGATTTACACCATAAACTATGTAAACCAATCAACCATTGCTACAGAATAAGCAGAAAGCAAGAAAAGAACATAAAAACATTAAGCGATATACGCTTACCCTGAACAAGCCATAAGAAAACTCCGCCTCTATTCAAACGGTTCCTCTGCTCTTAACTTTGGCTACTTCTGTAAATTGTTTCAGAAATGAGTGTTATAAAGACCTAAGTTGTGTCTCTCTTGTCTGAAAAAGGAGGAAAGAACGAAGGAAGTCAATATTATTCCACACCCCCTTTAACCGTGGCCGCTACTTTTTGACGTATGCTTTCTAATTGCCATTGGATTCACACTACGCAATCAACGAAATATTCAAACATGGTACATGGATGTCATTTCCAATGGAAATCATATCGAAAACTTAGGCCAAGTTTAATCAAATGAAATCTTTACAACTTACCATAAATCTCTTGGACTAAATGTTTGAACGAAATATGAGGATGGTTCTTTATGGGCTTACAAGTGGAAGGCTTTGGTTCATGTATTTTCATACAAGTTGGTTAAGACATTTTTTTATCTAATTCTATTATTTGGTTAGTTAATGATTAGTTTATAGATGATTCATTTTTTAATTTAATGGAGGAAGAAGAGAATATCAAATACGTCTTTTGATTAACAAAACAAAATCATGTAGCTTGATATTACTATTGCCTTCCTCATTACTCTAGAGGCATTGGGCTTCTTGAATTTTAATTTTAAATCATGACTATTCATTAAGCATAAGCTTGCAAGATTAGTCCTGTTATAGTAGAATGATAACAACATATTTTGATCAAGTGTTGGTTTCATACCAATCATTAGTGCACAACCACATACACAACCACATAGGGTAAACATCATTCCAAAATCTAAAGCACACACAACAATTGGCTTGACATGCATCAATTATACACAAGGTGGCTAACTCATGCATACATCACACGCACAACAATGACTAGTTCATACACCCATCATGTATGTACAACAATGGCTAGCTCATATGCGCATCACGAACTTACAATAGAAACTAGCTCAAGTGTACATCACATATACCCAATGTGAATGATCGACACATACATTACATGTCCACATAGAGACCAATTGATTGAATGAAACTGGATGCAACCTTTTCTATGCATCATCCCACTACTTCGCTCACTAATATAGAAGCCTATGCATAGATCTCATCTCAAAAAGGAATGTTGGTGCATCCCATACTACATTGTGTGTCCTATCATCTTACCAATCCACTACCAGCTATGATGATAATCAAGCATCCCATACTACTTTATATTCTCACTAGAAAGGGAATAAGTATAATAGTGTTCACCATAACTAAGGCTAATGATAAGATTTACATAACCCATTAATCATCTAAGTCAACAAACCAAAATTACGTACATTGTCAAGATGTCTTATGGTTATACCATGGACCAAAGGCTAGCACCTATAGTATCAATCACATAGATTAAATAAATAATCAAACTAAAAAATCCTACCTTAGCCAAACAACATTTAGAAAGCACACATAATTCCTTTGATACACCAATCTAACTAACAAACTCTTGAAATGGGTAGATCTTGTCTTCCATCACTTGAATGCTACTATAAAAACCTATATAAACCCTATAAAATCAAGTAGCTCCTAGCATATATCACTTGCATGCTATTGGTGAAAGTCAAACGGCCCTATGAATTAGGTAGCTCTTGGAATCTATAACTTCCATGTTGCTAGATAAAGCTAAATGACCCTATGATATGGTTGGATACTTATTTCAATAGAGCACACTCCTTGACTCTTTTCAACAAGAGCAACGATAAGGTTATCTATAATCAAGTAACAAGTTTTAAAATTTGGTGATCACCCTCACTCAACCCTAGTTCCAATGCCAAGAATTTAGCTCCTATATCGATCTCAATTCAGCATCATGACATTAGAAGTACCCAGTGATGGATCTAAAGATATTGTCCAAGGGTTTATACCCTAGCCAATTAGTCTAGTTACATTACTTGAAAGGGATCATGTAACACATTGAATCCATATAAGATGGCCTCTATCCAAATATTATTTTAAATCCATGTAAACTCATAAGGAATCAAAGTCCATTTACTTCATTTAGTTATTATTTGAAAACATGTTATTTAATAAACATGGTTAAATCCACATATATATAATATTAAATAAAATTCCAACCATATTTGTAATACTTACCCTTGTAGTTGGAAAATTGCACCCATGGGAATTCAATCCTAAGCTCAACATAGATCTAAGTTTGTATTAAAAGTAGACAAACCAACAAGTGTTGTTCACACCCATAAATAATAATGGTTTAAGTCAACATCATCATTAAATACAAGTTAGTAGGTTTCAATAACTCCTATATAGCTAAATATTAAACTCCTTCATAACTAAATCATGGCCAAGTTATTCCACCATTATTTCTTGGAAGAATAGACCTCTCCAATGCATAGGGGATAACTATAAATTATGTAAATATCATGGAGCTAATACATCAAGCCATGGAGCTTAATACCCATAAATTGATTATTTTAGCTTAAAGATGCATTTTCCTGCATTCACGTCAAGACAACCATAATGACAATGACTCTACAAGTTCATCTAATGTTGTAGTTCTAGATTTTGGAAAGCCAAACACCCCAAGCCTCATAATAGATATGCTTGATGACAACGAGTTTTATTTCATTTTCTTAGACCTATGTAGATGGAACATATAAATATGGAGACAAGTTCCCAACCATCTCCTACAATTATTAGCTTCAAGGTGAAGCATACTAAGGAGGAAGAGATAATAAAGTTTAGGAAAAATCCCAAAATTTGGAGTTATCCTCTTGGAATGGTGGGAAAAGGGGGAATCAATTCAACCAATGTGAAATGATGAAATGGCCTAGGATTCAAACACCCCTTTCCCTTGATTTCATTAGAAAAAGTGATCTCAAAGGAATAGGATTGACTTTCAACCTTAAGGTGAGCCAACCTATTTTGGCATCAGTTCTTTTCTTATGACAGAAATTCATGATTGATTGGTCGTATTGGGAAATGATTTAAAGTGCATTAACTAAATGAATTATATGACCTAACACTTGAAATGCAAAATTCTATGATAATATAAACAAAAGCAATAATTTGCAGGCAGATTGAGAAGGGCATGATAATGTGCACCTATTCTAAAAAGTGGATTTTAGGGGGGTATGTGCAGAAAGATGGGGGTCCAAAAAGGGGTCTTAAGTGGCCACTTTTTTTTTCTAAAATTAGGAAATACTGACCTTGGCTGATAATTTGAGGATAGTTACACTCAAAATTTAAAGATGCAACAAAAACAATGTTCAGAGTGCTCCAAGTCTACTTTTTAAAGTAATAATTCTTTTTGAAAATGGTAGAGATTAAGGGGTTCAAAAAAGGGATCCATAACAATTGGTGTTGTTTCTATCAGAAAAACATAACATAGTGTATTTTGTGGCTCCCTCAAAAGGTTAACTCTTTTTTGGTATTTTTAAAATCGCTTATGTGAGAAATTAGCTAATAGCATGTAGTTTATGCCCAATTTTTCTAATAATTTTTTAATGAATATTTGATTTTTTACTAATTTTCAAAATGGACACATCTTGAAAAATAGAATTTTGGCTATGTTACCCCTATAATTTTTGAAAACTAATTAAAAATCATTTTTTTTAATATGTGTAGAATGGAGTCTAGTTTATAAAAGTGTAATTTATTTGAAATTTCAATGAACAATTGAAAAATAAAGTAAAAAATACCAACCATTGGTTTTTGACAAAAAATGGACACACAAACAAAAGAAATTAAAGATGGGGGTAAAAGCACGATATTGTGTCACACTTTATAAAGGAATCGGCCAACAACAAAAAAATATGAACTTCGACCACATAAAAGTGGTCTTTATGTTTTGAATTTCAAAATGATGTAAACTAATAAAATGTAGAACTTTTGATGAGTTTTCTTCCTATAATTTTTTAGATTTTTTAAAAATTTGTTTTCATTACTTTTTTATCAATTTAAGAATAGATTTTGGAATGTTGAAAATTTCAAAAAAAAGTGACTTCATGGGTCATCAAGAAATAAATTGAAAAAAACTTCATTTCTCCCTAGTTATTTTCTCCAAATAGGTAACTTCAATATCTTGTGCATGGAAATTTTTTTTCAAATTTTGATGTATATTTTTCTCACAATTATGTTTTAAAGTCAAACTTGTCAGAATTTGACAGTTTTCATGGGTTGTCAACTATTGTCTATTTTTTTAATCATTTTCAAAAAACAAATTATACCCTTTTCAATAAGACTCTCTCCTCTTATGCCCCGTATATTATTACTATTTTTTTTAATTTCTAATTAGCCTCTTTTTTAACTTTAACAATCTGCTTGGATTATTTAAAAAAATATATATATTAAAACTAATCAAAATATTAAAAAAATTACATATTTGGATTCACCACTCTGAGCTCTACAAAAGGGCATTTTTCTCTTTTTTAAAAACATCATTCTGAATAAAGAAATACTTAGCTAAAGTTGAAAGTTTCAAAAAATTCTAAAAAAAAGCTAAGTTGACTACCAACTAGGATGCCACATAGATAGTTTTGGTAGAAATGGTTTGTATAGAAAGGGTTTCGGCTGAAACCCTTTCTATAGAAACCCTGCACAATAAAATAAGCCAATTTAAGCCAATTTGAAAGTATAAAAGGGAAAAAGTTATTTCTTTTGGATTCAGCCAAAACATATTTGTCTAAAACCTTGTGTGCCATGTACAAGCCACATGGTTTCAATTGAAACATTTCTGGCCAAAAATGGTTCACTGGGAACTATTTATTTGGCCGAAAGTGTGCCACAGCTTTGTGCTTTTACCCGTGAAAGCCTTAACATTGTCAAAATGTAAGAAAATTCCATCATTAAATAGCTAATAGAGAGCCTAACATTACCTAGGTATTCAATTTACTTGACCTTGAAACACATGAAAACATGAAGGTTAGCATGAACGAGATTATGTGAAATCTTGTAGAATATGCAAAAACACGTCTTTAGACATTGGGAACTTGGCACTCCAAGCCTTTGGGTTGGAAATTCAAAGCGAATATCAACCCTAAGGCTTGGGCATTCCCAAAGCAAGATACAACACTAATATGAGCATGTTATAACATGCTTGCATTATATTTATTTTTTTTGTATTTTTCTCCTTTTTACAAAATGTTGTTGTATGTTTCTCAAGCTTGACATAATGTGAGCATGTTATAATGCGCTCATGTTATGTCTCACTTGGAATTGTTTTTGGTGCAAGTTTGTTAAGTATGTTTGATATATATATGTTAAATATAAATTTGTATGTATGTATGTATGTATGTTTGTATGTATGTATGTATGTATGCATGTATGAATGCTTGTATGTATGTATGTATGCGTATATGCTTATATGTATGTATGTATGTATATATGTATGTGTGTGTGTGTGTATGCTTGTATGTATGTATGTATGTAAGGGTTTTGGGTTTAAGGTATAGGTTATAGGGATGGTGGTTAAGGTTTATGGGTTTAGGGTTTAAGGTCAAGGTTGAGGGTCAAGGTATTAGGGCTTAAGTAATAGGTTAAGCGTATAGGGTAGAGGGTTATAGTTAAGGGATAATATTTAGCTTGTTGAGTGTATAATATTAAGTGTGTAAGGTAGATGGATTAGAGTTTAGGATATTGGGTTTAGGGTTTACAATATGGATTGAGGGTATGAGGCATAGGGTGACTTGGGTTGAGAGTACATATGGTTTAGGTTTTAAATATAGGGTTGAGGGACAATATTTAGGTTTTAGGGTATAAGGGTGAGGTTATAGGGTATACGAATGAGGGTTTGTGGGTGTAGGGTTCAAATTTTAAGGTATAGGGTTGAGGATTGAGGGATTAGGGCTTATGTATATGGTTGAGGGTATAGGGTATAGGTTTGAGGGTTGAGGGATAATGTTCAAGGTTGATTATCCAAGGTTAAGTGTATAAGGTATAGGTCCATTAGGGTTTAACATATTAGGTTGATGGATTAGGGATTAAGTATAGGGTTGAGGGTTGTTGTTGTAGATTGTAGGTTGTAGGGTTTAGGGTTTAAGGGTTGAGGGTTTAGGCATTAGGGTTGAGGTTTTAGGATTTAAGGGTTAAGGGTTGAGGGTTTAGGGTTGATGGTTTAAGGGATAATGCTTTAAGGGTTGAGTGTTTAAGTGTTGAGGTTTTAAGGGTTGAGGGATTGGGTTGAGGGTTTAGGGTTTAAGGGTTGAGGTATTAAGGTTTAAAGGTCGAGGGATTAGGTTTTAAGGGTTGAGGTTTGAGGGATTAGGGTTTATCAAGGATTGAGGGTTAAGGGATAGGGTTTAGGGTTTAAGGTTTAAGGGTTGAGGGTTGAGGCTTTAGGGATATGGTTTAGGGTTGAGGGTTAAGGGATTAGGGTTTAAGGGTTGAGGGTTTAAGGGTTTAGGGTTTAAGGGATTAGGGTTTAAGGGTTGAGGGTTAAGAGATTAGGGTTTAAGGTATTGGGTTGATGTATTAGGATTAAGGGTTTAATGTATAGGGTAGAGGGGTGAGGGTTGATGGTTGAGGGTTTACGGGTTGAGGGATTAGGGTTGAGAGTTTAATGTATAGGGTTAGGGATTTAAGGTATAGGTATGGGGGATTAGGGTTTAGTGTCTAATGTATAGGGTAGAGGATTTAAGGGTTTAAGGGTTGAGAGTCCAATGTATAGGGTAAAAGGTTGAGAATTTTGAGGGTTTAATGCATAGGGTAGAGGGTTGATGGATTAAGGGTTTAGGGGAAATAAGGGATAAATGTATTAAGTGTTTAAGGTATAGGGAAAAGGGATTAGGGCTGAGGGTTTAATGTAGAGGGTAGTGGGTTGAGGGTTTAAGAGTTGAGTGCATAGGGTTGAGGGATTAGGGTTGAGGGTTATAGGGTTGAAGTGTATAGGGTTTGAGAATTAGGGTTGAGGGTTCAATCTATAGGGTAGAGGGTTGAGGGATTAAGGTTTTAAGGGTTGAGGGGTTAAGGGTTAAGGGTTTAAGGGTTAAGGGTTAAGGGATGAGGGTTGAGGGTTTAAGTGTTTACAATTGAGGGATTAGGGTTGAGGTTATAGGGTTGAGTGTATAGGTTTTAGGGTATAAGGTTGAGGGATTAGGCTGAGTGATCCAAATGTATAGGGTAGAGGGTTGAGAACTGAGGTTTCATGGCTTGATGTAGTAGGGTAGAGGTAGAGGTTAAAGGTTTATGGGTTGAGGGAAGGAAGGAGGGATTGGAGGGATTAAGGTTGAGGGACAGGAGGGACAGTGGACATGGGTTGAGGGTTTAAGGAAGGAGGGACAGGAAGGTTAATGGTATAGGTTGGTGAGGGAAGGAGGGAAGGAAGGAAGGTGGATGAAGGAAGGGAAGGAAGGAGAGAGAGAGAGAGAGAGAGAGAGAGAGAGAGAGGTACATAGAAAGAGGGAGAGGGGAGATAGAGATAATTAGAGAGGGCGAGGGAGGGAGGGAGGGAGGGAGAGAGGGAGAGAGAGAGAGAGAGAGGTACATAGAAAGAGGGAGAGGGGAGATAGAGACAATTAGAGAGGGCGAGAGAGGGAGGGAGAGATAGTGAGGGGTGAGAGATGTGAAATAGATAAATAGATAGATAGAAGGAGACATATTGAGTGAGAGGGAGAGACCTATAATTATACCATTTACATTTATTGTCTCAAATTCAAGATCTACAAAATCATCCTTAATCATCCTCATTCCATTTCATCATTCCTAGGTCTCTTTCTCTCTTGGATGCCTATCACAAGGTCCCAAGCATGAAAGAAAATTATTGGCTCCTAAGATTCCCAACCATTATATCATTATGCTATTCAACATTATATCCCTTCTCATATCTCAACATCTATCCCATTTGACCCATCATATCATCTCCAAACATCCAGTCCCATCCCATACCCATCAACTCCTCCAATATTCTAATCCCATTTATCCCTCCTATCAATACCAATACATATCATCCTCACAACCTCCCATATCCAATTATCAATTAATAACCACCCTTCAACTTCACAAGTACTTTGGCCCAATATGTGTATCAAATAAAGTATACCCTTAAGGAAATTCAATGAGGACATCACCACATTTTGTTGTGTTTCTCTATCAAGTCAAAATGCATATTTATGTGATCATAAATGACATTCACTATCTTTTGTTGTGTTTCATTATTCAAGGATAAATGCATATTTACATGTGATAAATTACATTCACTCTTTTGTTGTGTTGAGCTATCAAGTAAAAATGACATAATGTGGTTCCTTTAGTTGTGTGTAAGTGTTGTCAAGATCCATTTAGGTATAGTGATGAGTCTATCTATGAGTGTAGGTGGGTTTTTTTAATATCAACATAAGAGTGATATTGATCAAAATATAGTTGTGGGTTAGAATAGAGTTCTTTAGGATTTTTTAGGTTTTAACTTGAAATGTATATGCATCATCCATAGTCCAAAACTAGAGGCAACAGGTACTAGAATGTATGAAATGAAAAAGTCCCTGAATCAACTAGAAAAACACTTAAAACAATCAAATAAAAGTGAATGAGATAGGTAATGTATTGACTGAAGAGATTCTTCCTACTCTTGAGAAAATGAGGAAGGTGCATGTGTAGTATGTGCAATGAGGAAATGATAATACATATAACTGGAGCAACAAGCACTAGAATGCATGAAATGAGAAAAGGAATCTTCTCTGAAAATACTTGAAAAGAAGTAGACCAAAGTTTATATGAGATTGATAACATATTGATTGATGTGATTCTTCCTACTCTTAAGAAGTTGAGGAAGGTGTGTGTGCGGTATGTGCAATGAGAAAATGGCAATGCAAAATTGGAGGTAGCAAGTGCTAAAATGTATGAAATAAAAAAGGAATTTTCTCTAAAAAACACTTGAAAAGAATCAAACCAAAGTGAATGAGATAGATAATGTATTGAATAAAGAGATTATTCTTACTATCAAGTAGTTGAGGAAGGCACCTGTGCAGTATGTGGAATGAGAACATGGTAATGGAGAAGTGGATAAAATCAAAAGGTTTTGTATTTCATAAGAATTTTTGAAGGAAAAGAAAGTGATAGATGATGATATAGGTGGATTTGAAGAAATGAATTCAAATATTCTTGAACTTAAGACTTTCATGGAGCAAATACAACTAGAAATAGATGAATTCAAATATTCTTGAAATTGAAGCAAGAAATTTGATGACTAAAATTATCCACTTAGAAAAGGAATTAAAAGATAAGAAGAAGATTTTATCGTCAAATTAAAGGAGGTTAATGTTGTTGAGAGAGAGTTGCAATCTAAAAGATAGGAAGTTGAGAAAATAAAGACAACAATGGAAGGTGTTCCTTGTGAAGAAGGGTGCATGGAGAGATTAAAAATGAGCATTTGCAAGAATTTGATGGAATTTCCAAGTTGAAGGCCAATATTGGCCCCTCTACAATAACCTCTCTCAATTTTCAATATCTCTAAGCCATTTTTCTTGTGGTGTACAATTTTCAGTTGATGGAAAAAGTGTAAAATGCATGCAATGTAAAGTTTTAAGGTGGTGTAATTTTTTTCTTTTTCATCATGCAAATTTTTTTATAGTTTCAATGCATCTAGATGGGTGGGTTTATGCTAGGAAAGGTTATGTTTTTCACCCAAACATGTTGGAACAATTTGAGCTACATTGCATTGACGATATCTCTTAAGAGACTAAAGTGTAAAAAGGTGCAAAAGTTTGACGAGGTATTTCTCAAAAATAGTGTCACTTAGAAACATTTCATCTAAAGGTATGAGATTATGTAAGACCCCTCTACAATAACCTCTCTTAGTTTTCAATATCTCCAAGCCATTTTCCCATGGTGTGTAGTTTTAAGTTGATGGAAAAAGTGCCAAATGTGTGCAGTGTAAAGTTGCAAGGTGGTGTAATTTATTTTATGCTCAATATGCAACCAAGCTAAAATTTCCAACACATTCGAATGGGTATGTTTATGCTAGACAAGGTCCTGTTTCACACCCAAACATGCCAAAATAGTCCAAGCTACATTGCATCGATGATATCTATTAAGAGACCAAAGTGCAAAATGTAGAAAAATTTGATGAGGTGTTTCTTAGAAACTGTGGCACTTTTTGTCTAAAGGTAAGGGATCACATAAGGCCCCTCTACAATAACATCTCTCAGTTTTCGGTATCTTTGAGTCATCTTCCCATGGTTTGCAGTTTTCAGTTGATGATTCAATTCATCTTCAATTTCTTTAATTTTAACCATTTGAGGTTCAAATAATGCATTCCAATTGACTAAAAAACTAACTAATTCTAGTACGTTGCAACAATCCTACAATTGATAATTTATATTTGAAAAATTAAACAACACTTCATCTATCTTATTTATTGTAGTTTATTTCATTGTTGTTTTGAAATCCTTTCTAAGTATTGCACAATCAATTGGATCTAGTAGTTGTTCACACTTATTTTCATGATTAGTTATATTGTTCATTTGAAAAAATGAATTTTCAAAATTTTCAAAATTTAAATCAGATTTGGAATCATTTAATTGACATGTATTTTCTTGTTTCATAACTCTAATTTGATTATTTTCAATCTTATTGTCAAACTCCATGTCCTTACCATTATCAAATGATTCACACTTACACTCAATTGCATTCTCATGTGGACTATTAGGAATTTTATTTTCACCATGGCACAATTCATTACTATTGCAACATTTTAAAATAAAATTAAAGAGAGGTAATTGTGGTTGAATTATATCAATTTTTTTCTTCAATAATTGGTTGAATTGTATCCTCTTGATCTATAATATTTTCATTTTCTAGAGAAATTTCAAACTTGTACACTTCTAAGAAATAAATTATTCCTTTTAAAGTCAAATCAAATCTTGTAAGGAAAGTTAAATAGTTGATTTCACCATGCTTTGCAATATCATTTATCCTACATCTTCTTGTTAAAGCAAAATTAGACAAATTTTGAGAATAAAGTTATTCATTTAAAAAATTTTGAAATAAAGGAATTTTTACTTGAAAATTTTCACAAATATGATTTATTTTTCTCTTGATCTTCCATTTTAAGCTTGGATTTTAAATTTTCTATTTTAATTCTTTTTAAATTTTAGGATTTTCTAAAAATTTAATGAGATATAACATATCGCAAAATAAAACTCTAAATGCTTAAAGCATCTTTAAACTCAAATCATTTCTTTTAACTGCTTATTGAATCCACATAATAATTCTTCATCACTCCAGCTTGTAAATATCAGAATATATTCTTCATGGTCCTCCTTCTAGGACCACTTATGTTGATGTGGTTGTTAATCACATAACACATATAATTTCTATAATGGAAACATATATCTCTCTTGAAATATTTTAAATTCATACAAACTTTTTAATCCCAAGGCTTTAATTATCAAGTCTTGACAAGTTTACTAGTTTCATTCAGGGTTTGTTGTATTTATTTTTTACACAAAGGGACTTACATAATGGTGTTTTACTCATAAGAGTTATAAATATTACAATTCACAAGGTATTATATCTAGAATTTAGACATTTCATCACTAAAGTTACATGATGAATAGTTATTTCAACAAATTTTATACATTTCAAGATAACTTTGATCAATTCTTGTAAATTTGAGGAAATAGAAAAATTATTTGAACTTTGTAAAAATATTTAAACAATTTCAAACGAATTGATCAAGGTTATCTTGCAATGTGTGAGATTTGTTGAAATAACTATTGATCCTGTAAGTTTAGTGCTAAAACTTGTGAAGTCTAGATAAAACACCTCATGAATTGCAATATTTCTAGCTCCTATGAGTAAAATACTATTATGTAAGTCTTGTTGTGTAAACAACAAATACAATGAACTGTAAGAAAAACTAGTAAGTCAAGACCTGGCAATTGAACCTTGGTATTACAAATTTGTATAAATTTAAATTTTTTCAAGAGAGACAAGTTTTCATTGTAGAAATTATATGTGTTATGTGATTACCAACCACATCAACTCTATTATCTTAGCTCAATCTCAAGTACCTCAAGATTGACCCTAAAATTCAAAAATTTAGACTAGGATTTTCCTAATAAACATTATGAGCTAACATGCACATTTATGTGACTTATTGCTCTGTTTTGGATTTTAAATACATTAAATTTATAATTAATGCATATGTTCATTTAAGGAAAAATCATTAGCACATGCTTCAATTTCTAGGGACAAAAAGAGTTAGAATTTTCATTAGAATCATTAAGGATATTTGCATGCTTGGAAATGATGTCTTCGACTTGATGTATGATAGTTAATACTCTAATAATGATGAGCTATGAATGTATCATTAATATTCTTCAATGATTCCTAGTTGATTTCAAAATAAAATAATGAAGTATTTAAATAAAACAAAACAATGTAAACATTAACATAAGCATGCACTAGATTAGGGCACCATGGATAGTCAAGAGACAACAACGTACAAACTTAAATTTTAAATTTTAAAAGTTTGAGGTATAAATTCTTAAAATTACAAAAAAAAATTGGTCAATTTTTTATCATAGATTTGATCAATAGTGGTGAATATAAGATCTAGGGATTATTCAATCAATCTCTAGGGATGAGTGATGATGAGATTTGGATAGGGTGATGCCAAAATCCAAATTCACACAATACTATGCCATGTGTAATCTATTTATTGTATTAATGACACTCCAAGGAAAGTAGGTCTTCTTGGTGATCTAAGTTGTAAATCCCTAAAGTTGAATATGTTCCTAAATTCTAGGGGTGTCAAGTTTGGTAGAAGGATGTAAACAACCACCCCTCAATTAATACTATTTTTAAACAAAATCATTTCACAACTATTGACTTAATTGATGAAGAATCTTCCATCTAGATTATAACTGTTGACTTCATAAGTTCTCTAATCATCACGGTGGCAACAAATCTATGCCACTACTTATATGCTTGCACTCAAAAGTGGTAAGGTCCCAATTTTTAGGGTCATCCCTAGACCTAGACCTTGACCTTAGCCTCGAGGATTCATTTTTGTTGACCTATCCTATGTATCCCCTTTGGTAATTAGAGGCTTTGTAGTCTCTCCATCAATGCTAGAGAAAATTTATCCTCTCCTCTTGCATGAGATCTCATATCTCAATTTTTAATCATGAATATTCATTAAGAATAAGCTTGCAAGATTAGTCCCATTTCAATAGAATGGTAACAACATATTTTGATCAAGTGTTGGTTTCGTACCAATTGTTAATGCACAAACACATACACAACCACATAGGGTAAATATCATTCTAAAATCCCAAGTTCACTCACAATGATTGGCTTGGGCATGCATCACTTATACACAAGGTGGCTAACTCATACATACATCACAAATACAATAATTACTAGTTCATACACACATCATATGCACAACAATGACTAGCTCATATGCACATCACGAGTACAATAAAAACTAGCTCAACTATGCATCACATATATCTAGTGTGAATAATCCACACATACATTACATGTCCATATCTAAGACCAATTGACATAATGGAAATGGATACAACCTTTTATATGCATCATCCTACTACTTGGTTCACTAATAGAGAAGCCTATACATAGGTCTCATCTAAAGAAGGAATGTTAGTGCATCCCATACTACATCATAGGTCCTATCCTTTTACCAATCCACTACCAGCTATGATGATAATCAAGCATCTCATACTACTTGTTATCCTCACTAACAAGGGCATAGGTATAATAATGTTCATAATAACTAAGGCTAGTTATAAGATTTCTATAGCCCATTAATCATCTCGATCATCAAACCACAATTATGTTACATAGTAAAAATGTCTTATTGTTATAGCATAGACCTAAGGCTAGCACATCTACTATCAATCAGATAGACTAAATTAATAATCAAACTAAAAATCCTACCTTAGCCAAATACCACATTGAAAACACACAACTCCTTTGATACACCAATACCAATAATAAACTCTTGATATGGGTAGATCTTGGCCTCCCTCACTTTCATGCTACTATAAAAACCTATCTAAACCCTATAAAATTAGGTAGCTCCTAGCATCTATCCTTTGCATGTTACTAGTGAATTTCAAGCAAGCCTACGAAACTAGGTAGCTCATGGACTCTATCACTTGCATGCTACTAGTGAAAGATAAATAACCATATGATATGGTTGGATACTTATTTTAATAGAGAAAACTCCTTGACTCTTGTCACACTAGAGAAATGATAATGTTATCTATAATAAAGTAATAGGTTTAAAAAAATTGGTGATCACCTCAAGATGATTGGGACAACCTATGTTAAAAAAAAAACCATCCTCTACATATACCCTTGTAGAGTCCCTCACTCAACCCTAGTTTTGATGCCAAGAATTTAGCTCCTATACTGATCTCAATTCAACATTGTGACATTAGAAGAACCAAGTCATGGATCTAAAAAATATTGGAAAGGTTTATACTCTAGCCAATTAATCTAGTTACATTACTTGAAATGGATCTTGTAAAATATTTCATTATTTTATAAGTTTGTGCCCATCAATTTACCAACACATATGTAAAAATTTGAATCCATATAAGATGGTCTCTATCAAAACATATCTATAAATCCATTCAAATTCATAAGGAATCAAAGTCTATTTACTCCATTCAATTATTATTTTGAAACACTTTGTTTAATAGACATGATTAAATATGCATATATAATATTAAATAAAATTCCAACGATATTCAAGGTCATAATACTTACCCTTGTGGTTGGAAAATTCCACCCATGACAAATCAATCTTCTTATCAACATAGATCTACGTGTATATTAAAAGTAGAATAACCAACAAGGGTTGCTCACACTCATAAATACTAATGGTTTAAGTCAACGTCATCTGTAATGCCCCGTCATAATAACCTAAGAACGTTGCAATTGTGCTGTAAAAGTGTAATAATTTTTTTTTTTAAATATTAATATTAAGTTAATTAATTGCATACATTCTTAGGTTAAACGACGTTACACTACTTTGAGTATTCCATAAGCGACTTAAGTATTTCACATCGCACATATTAAATCATAACATAAAATATTCATTGCATAATAATAAAATTTCCATTCAAGATATAATGAAGTACAAACATTTTTCCATACATTGCATTGATATGATATTACATTACTCATCCATCTGATGAGGTAGTTCAAATAACAAATACACCTACAATTACATTGATCACCTCCTATACAATAGAGGGATGTTTTCAAATACATGTTTACAATATACAATGATGAAAGTATAGAAGAAATCCATGTACGAGCTCTCCATCCATGAAGCGCTCGATGCTACAATCAAACTAGGGACCCAACGGAGTAAGGTGCACGTTCCACCCAACCATGTGGTATCCATAGGTCCACCCCCTGTGCTAGGAGATAGTAATAAGGTTACCTAGACCTAATCTACTAACCCTAGACACTAGTACATACAAACTATTGGTTACGTTGCTTCCAGATTTTGAAAATTGATTTGAAACACAAACACAAGGTTTAACTATTATTCTAGGTGGAGTGTCATCACAATGATGCAAAGGTTACCCTGGTGTTTCTTCCTAGGTCCCGGCCCCCAATCCTTGGGTTACCCTGGTAACCTCTTATGAAACCCGGCCCCTATTGCATACTGTTGCAGAATCAAATGCCTTTTTAAGGGAACAAGACATTGATTTTTCCATTCCAGGCCTTCTCATCTTATACTCAAGACTATGGAAGCTCAAGAGTCATAAGTGAGGCATGTACCTCTTGTTAAGTGTTTTTAACTCTATCTAATGTGTCATTTAATTATCACTGACTTAATTAACTATTTGTAAGTTACCCTGACACCACTTTGTGTGTCAGCCCTTACAAATAGCCACTCCCCCATCATAACAAGGTTTCTAAGTTTTCATGACTAGGGTTTACCATGTGTACAAATTATGACTCACAATAACATATATTCCATAATAGTATCAAACACCATGTTTTACTCTTGTACAACCCAAGTCAATAAGAAATACTTTAAAAACAATAATACCCCCATTTACCCAATTTATTCTGGAAGACTTGAACAATTTAAAACTTTCCCATTTTGCCCAGAAAACACAATAATGCAAATCAAGGAAATTGAATATCTATATTTCAGATATATTAAATCCTCTCAAGCAAAAGACTAAAAATAACAGAATTATCAATCTACAATTTCATTCATTTTCCATTCAAACAAGAACTAGAGGTTTAACATTTAACCAACTAATACAATTTTTTTTTTTAAATAAAAAGAATTCAAATCTACAAATATCCCAATTTCAAGATCATATTCAATAATAAAAATTTATTCTTATTCTACAAAATACATTTCATTATAAATATCTATTCTTAATTTTCACATTCTATTTTCATTATTTCATTCTTTAATTAAGTAATGAAATTAGAATAAATAAAAGTATTTTATGATCATTAATTACACAAGTAATATAAATAAAAATAATAATATTAAATATCATTAAAATTTATTCATATTTCTCTCACAAAAGAAACTATATATAAATATATTAATGTTTATACATTACATATATATATATCATATATTTTTATTAATATATAATATATATATAAGTAATATATAAATATACATGTTATATTTATATTTTAAAGAAATTTTGATTTAACCGTAATTTATAATAAATAAACTCTATTGGGCAGGGCCCGGCTACCCACACAGCCGAGCCCTCCATGGGAGGGCATGGCTGTGCCGGCAGCGCTGGCGCTGCATGTGAAGGCAGCGCTGGGCGCTGCCCTCATAGCCACCTCCCCCATGGGGGACGGCCGTGGGGGTAGCCCCCCCTGTGGCAGTCTCAAAAAAATAACCTTAGGTTTAAATAAAATCTTCCTACAATTTCTTGCGTTTAAAATTTATTTCAAAAATATATTTCCATACGAATTTCGACGGAAATCTAAATCAAAAAAATTCACAAAATAAATCTCTTCATTATATATATATATATATATATATATAAAGTTTTCAACAATAATTCAAATACTATGTTAATATAATTTCTGGCATGGGTTTTTTTTAAATCCTTTCAGGAAGATAAACAAATCTTTACACAAAATTCACAGACAAATCTTTTATAGAAACAGATAAACAAAATTCACCAGAAAAATACCTTTATCTTGTGCTTTGAAAATTTACTGGAAAGGAGATTCCTATATCTTCCAATTCCTTCCCACAAAGCCAATCCAAAATAACCAACCACTAAGATCCTTTGAAGGATCTTCCACAAGAAATAACAACCCAAAATCACAGAGAGATAACAACTTCTAAGAGAAATTCAAAATTTTACACACAGAGAAAGAATTTTTGCCAGTGCCCAAAAAATTTCCCAGAGGCAATTGAATAAGCCCGTGCAAAATCCCAGATCCTCAATAACCTCCGTGAGAAAATCTCAACAACCTTTTGCAATTATGGCACTCATACACATGTCGAGAAGTTGTTGAGAAAATATCTTCTCCACTTCTCGGCAAATTTTGCCATTTCAATTTTGCATGCCAATTTAATTAATTTATTTAAATTTAAAACTTAAAAATCAATTTTTCAAATCACATGCAATTTATTTTATTTTATTTTCTAATTTTCTAATTCATTTAAATACAATATAATTTATGCACTTAATAATTTAATTTAATTAATTTATTTATTTAATTAAAATAGTTAAATCCTTTTAAGACCAACTATTTAACTAAATAAACTAACTAATGTATTAAATAATCAAGTAAATAAATTTCAATCATATTTAAATATTAATTAAATAACAATAAATAAAGCACAATAACAAACATTTAAAATTAACCAATTTTTACCTTTCAAAAATGATTTAACCAACAAAAACACAATACAACCTATGACTCAAAACTGAAAACTGACAATGTACTAAGACTAAGGTTAAAGACCGGACTAGGATAAACCTAACTACTATCTCCCGTTCAACATTTCCGTTGAGTCTTGACATGCTCAGATCTGATTACACAGGTGGAGTCAGTGTCATATACCTGCAAATCCTGCAACCAAGCAAATAATGTGCGTACATTTATATATATATATATAAAGCATTAAACAGACACACCGTGCGGAGAAAATCATAGATATCATAGGGCACTCGCAAGCAAGTGATGCGATTCTATTCTCCACACCAATACACTCATAGAAAACTAACGAAATAAATGTTGTTAGTCCATCATAAGCATGTGCATAGCAATAACAACTGAAAATAAACATCTACGCTAAATCATAACATGTCTGAAAACAATAATCATCACACAAAGTATCATTATGTCACAGAATAATCCACCATCGCTCAAAACCAGCGATCAAAATATCCAACAAAATATCATAGGTCTAACAGTATGAAAGAGTACCAACAGAAAGCATAAGCATAAACGGAGGGGTACTACATCCTCCCCCCCTAGGATCAGGCTTACTCCTGGAAGCCTGCTAGTAGCAAACAAATAATACATACACATTTAAAATAGGTCCTTCCATGAAATGAAATACTAGCCACTAAGATCCCTCTGAATCAGTACTCAGTCAACGTCTTGACCCCTGAGGATCAACTCCTGATGTAGATGGACGTGCACAGTTCCCAAAGAACGATGTTGGTCCTCCATCAGGAACCTCTCCAACTGCACCTTGGTGCTCATCCTAGTGGTTACCCACCACGGTAAACACTCTATGTGATCTGCCTGCATCTCCCACTGTAGGCTCTGAAACTGTAGGTTGAGGCCCAAAACCAGAAGAACCTCTCATCAGACACTGCCTAGCTATGTGTCCTTGCTGCCCACATGAATAACATCCTGTACCTGTGCCTCTACCGAATCCCCTGCCACCCGAAGGTGCATTGTACTGTTGAAAACTACCCCTACTGACAATAGGTTGCACACTCTGAGGGCTATTATCTTGCTGTGGTTGTGGGCTAATATTCTTTTGATTTGTTCGTTGCTATTGCTGCCCACCCTTTTTGGGTGTCTGTTGGTTCTTGGAAGAACCACCAGTCTGTGCCTGTCCACCCCGTGGACTAAAACCTACTGTAGGAGCACTGCCAATTTTCACTCCTGTGTGCCCACCTAAAGCCATAATAAGGTTCTCCTCAACTATACGTGCCTTCTCCACCGCGACTTCCATAGTCTTTGGTTCAAAGACTCAGACACCACCACTGATGCAGGTATTTAAACCCCTGATAAAGTGCTGTACTAGCATAGGCTCATCATCACCAATACCAGCATACTACTTGAGTTCATAGAACCTACGTTCGTATTGCTCTACAGAAAGAACTAACTGGCATAGATCATGGAACTCGTCAGCCCTACGTTGCCTCCAATGTTCTGAAAGGAACCGAGCTCTGAACCTCTCGAGAAACATCTCCCAAGACACAGAACCAATATCTATATGGAGCTTTTGCTCCTCTAGGCGCCACCAGGTAGAGGTGAATCCTCTCAAGAGCATAATAGCGCATCTGGCATGGGTATTACTACCGTAAGGGTGCATGGCAAAGCATCTACCCAAATCCAGTAGCCAGGTCTCTGCCTCTAAACCTCCTCCTGAACCATCAAAGGTAGGAGGACGTGCTCTCAGTAAATCCCTCATGTGACCAGCAATGATAGCATCCTAATGTGCTGCGTCATCTACTCTCCTAGGGGATCTATCCCTCTCTCTCACAACCTCCTGCTCATCTACCTATCTAGGTCCAAGATGAGCTAGGACCTCCTCTAGTAATGGACGTATCTGAGAACCCTCTACTGCTGACTGTTCGGGATTCTGTCCCTCATTCCTCTAACCCATCTGTTCTGCCTGAACACTGTGATGAGGGCTCAAAGGGGGAGTAACCTAAGGGATTGGCCCTCGGCCTCCACCTCGACCTCTACCACGACCCCTTCTTCCTCGCCTAGGCATGTTCCTACACAACAATTACGAGTCTTAGATTCTATTCAACTAAGGTTATCAGTTGCGACACTACGTACTAGGTCAACCAAATGGGCTCTAGATTACCCAGAGCGTCCAGTGTTTGTAACCTTGGCTCTGATACCAATCTGTAATGCCCCGTCATAATAACCTAAGAACGTTGCAATTGTGCTATAAAAGTGTAATAATTTTTTTTAGAAAATATTAATATTAAGTTAATTAATTGCATACATTCTTAGGTTAAACGACGTTACACTACTTTGAGTATTCCATAAGTGACTTAAGTATTTCGCATCGCACATATTAAATCATAACATAAAATATTCATTGCATAATAATAAATTTTCCATTCAAGATATAATGAAGTACAAACATTTTTCCATACATTGCATTGATATGATATTACATTACTCATCCATCTGATGAGGTAGTTCAAATAACAAATACACTTACAATTACATTGATCACCTCTTATACAATAGAGGGATGTTTTCAAATACATGTTTACAATATACAATGATGAAAGTATAGAAGAAATCCATGTGCAAGCTCTCCATCCATGAAGCGCTCGATGCTACAATCAAACTGGGGACCCAACGGAGTAAGGTGCACGTTCCACCCAACCATGTGGTACCCGTAGGTCCACCCCCTATGCTAGGAGATAGTAATAAGGTTACCTAGACCTAATCTACTAACCCTAGACACTAGTACATACAAACTATTGGTTACGTTGCTTCTAGATTTTGATAATTGATTTGAAACACAAACACAAGGTTTAACTGTTATTCTAGGTGGAGTGTCATCACAACGATGCAAAGGTTACCCTGGTGTTTCTTTCTAGGTCCCGACCCCAATCCTTGGGTTACCCTGGTAACCTCTTACGAAACCCGACCCCTATTGCATACTGTTGCGGAATCAAATGCCTTTTTAAGGGAACAAGACACTGATTTGGCCATTTCAGGCCTTCTCATCTTATACTCAAGACTATGGAAGCTCAAGAGTCATAAGTGAGGCATGTACCTCTTGTTAAGTGTTTTTAACTCTATCTAATGTGTCATTTAATTATCACTGACTTAATTAACTATTTGTAAGTTACCCTGACACCACTTTGTGTGTTGGCCCTTACAAGTAGCCACTCCCCTATCATAACAAGGTTTCTAAGTTTTCATGACTAGGGTTTACCATGTGTACAAATTATGACTCACAATAACATATATTCCATAATAGTATCAAACACCATGTTTTACTCTTGTACAACCCAAGTCAATAAGAAATACTTCAAAAACAATAATACCCCCATTTACCCAATTTATTCTGGAAGACTTGAATAATTTAAAACTTTCCCATTTTCGGTCACGTTAAAAAGTTTACCAGGCGCACTGCAGTTTATAGGGGGTCGTGCTACCCGATTCCTGCAGTCTAAAAAAAAAAAAAAAAAACTTTCCCATTTTGCCCAGAAAACACAATAATGCAAATCAAGGAAATTGAATATCTATATTTCGGATATATTAAATCCTCTCAAGCAAAAGACTAAAAATAACAGAATTATCAATCTACAATTTCATTCATTTTCCATTCAAACAAGAACTAGAGGTTTAACATTTAACCAACTAATACAATTTTTTTTAAAAAATAAAAAGAATTCAAATCTACAAATATCCCAATTTCAAGATCATATTCAATAATAAAAAATTATTTTTATTCTACAAAATACATTTCATTATAAATATCTATTCTTAATTTTCACATTCTATTTTCATTATTTCATTCTTTAATTAAGTAATGAAATTAGAATAAATAAAAGTACTTTATGATCATTAATTACACAAGTAATATAAATAAAAATAATAATATTAAATATCATTAAAATTTATTCATATTTCTCTCACAAAAGAAACTATATATAAATATATTAATGTTTATACATTACATATATATATCATATATTTTTATTAATATATAATATATATATAAGTAATATATAAATATACATGTTATATTTATATTTTAAAGCAATTTTGATTTAACCGTAATTTATAATAAATAAACTCTATTGGGCAGGGCCCGACTGCCCACACAGCCGAGCCCTCCATGGGAGGGCACGGCTGTGCCGGCAGCACCGGCCTTGCCTGTGAAGGCAGCGCTGGGCACTGCCCTCACAGCCGTCTCCCCCATGGGGGACGGCTGTGGGGGTAGCCCCCCCTGCGGCAGTCTCAAAAAAATAACCTTTGGTTTAAATAAAATCTTCCTACAATTTCCTGCGTTTAAAATTTATTTCGAAAATATATTTCCGTACGAATTTCGACAGAAATCTAAATAAGAAAAATTTCACAAAATAAATCTCTTCATTATATATCTATATATATATATATATATATATATATATATATATATATAAAGTTCTCAACAATAATTCAAATACTATGTTAATATAATTTCTGGCATGGGTTTTTTTTAAATCTACAGAATAATGGAGAAATTTTCTCTGTAACAATTTTTTTTTTTTTCCAGCAGATTGTAACAAGTTTTAAAATTCTTTTCTACAATTTTTTTTTTAAAAAAAATAGAAGACTTCAAAGATTCTGATTTAAAATTCTTTCTACAAAGAATAGAGTAAATAATTATTTTCTGTACAATCTATTCTCAAATGGTAGTTCATCTATAGGGTATTTTACAAATAAAATAACAAAACCCCTATATTTTAACCAGATTTTAACAAAGAATCAAAATAGAAATCCTTTCAGGAAGATAAACAAATCTTTACACAAAATTCACAGACAAATCTTTTATAGAAACAGATAAACAAAATTCACCAGAAAAATACCTTTATCCTGTGCTTTGAAAATTTACTGGAAAGGAGATTCCTGTAGCTTCCAATTCCTTCTCACAAAGCCAATCCAAAATAACCAACCACCAAGATCCTTTGAAGGATCTTCCACAAGAAATAACAACCCAAAATCACAGAGAGATAACAACTTCTAAGAGAAATTAAAATTTTTACACACAGAGAAAGAATTTTTGCCAGTGCCCAGAAAATTTCCCCGAGGCAATTGAATAACCCCGTGCAAAATCCCAGATCCTCAATAACCTCCGTGAGAAAATCTCAACAACCTTTTGCAATTATGGCACTCATACACATGTCGAGAAGTTGTTGAGAAAATATCTTCTCCACTTCTCGGCAAATTTTGCCATTTCAATTTTGCATGCCAATTTAATTAATTTATTTAAATTTAAAACTTAAAAATCAATTTTTCAAATCACATGCAATTTATTTTATTTTATTTTCTAATTTTCTAATTCATTTAAATACAATATAATTTATGCACTTAATAATTTAATTTAATTTATTTATTTATTTAATTAAAATAGTTAAATCCTTTTAAGACCAACTATTTAACTAAATAAACTAACTAATGTATTAAATAATCAAGTAAATAAATTTCAATCATATTTAAATATTAATTAAATAACAATAAATAAAGCACAATAACAAACATTTAAAATTAACCAATTTTTACCTTTCAAAAATGATTTAACCAACAAAAACACAATACAACCTATGAGTCAAAACTGAAAACTGACAATGTACTAAGACTGATGTTAAAGACCAGACTAGGATAAACCTAACTACTATCTCCCGTTCAACATTTCTGTTGAGTCTTGACACGCTCAGACCTGATTACACAGGTGGAGTCGGTGTCATGTACCTGCAAATCCTGCAACCAAGCAAATAATGTGCATACATTTATATATATATATAAAGCATTAAATAGACACACCGTGCGGAGAAAATCACAGATATTGCAGGGCACTCACAAGCGAGTGATGCGATTCTGTTCTCCACACCAATACACTCATAGAAAACTGACGAAATAAATGTTGTTAGTCCATCATAAGCATGTGCATAGCAATAACAACTGAAAATAAACATCTACGCTAAATCATAACATGTCTGAAAACAATAATCATCACACAAAGTATCATTATGTCACAGAATAATCCACCATCACTCAAAACTAGCGATCAAAATATCCAACAAAACATCATAGGTCTAACAGTATGAAAAAGTACCAACAGAAAGCATAAGCATAAACAGAGGGGTACTACATCATCATTAAATACAAGTTAGTATGTTTCAATAACTCCTCCATAGATAAATAAAAACCCCTTCATAACTAAATCATGGCCAAGTTTATTGCACCCTTATTTCTTGGAAGAATAGACCTCCCTAATGTATATGGGATAACTATATATTCTGTAAATATCATGGAGCTAATACACCAAGCCATGGGGCTTAATACCTAGAAACTAATTTTTATCTTAGATGCATTCTCCCACATTCATGCCAAGAGAACAATAATGGTAATGACTACAAGCTCATCAAATGTTGGAGTGGATTTTGGAAAGCCAAAAAATTCAAGCCTCATAATAGATAGGCTTGATGATAGTGATTTTTATTTCATTTTGTTAGACTTATATATAGATGAAACATATAAATATGGAGGAAAGTTCACAACCATCCGCTACAATTCTTAGCTTCAAGGTGAAGCATACTAAGGAGAAAGAGATAATAAAGTTTAGGAAAAAAACCCAAAATTTGGAGTTATCCCCTAAACCACCCCCTATAGACTTGGGTCATAGGGGCATCCTTCACTCAAGGATTGTCTACATACCCACTTCCAAATGGGATCAAAGTCACATGTAGTAGTGCAAGACTATATATTTCAAACTTAGTCAAATTTAGTAATTAGTAGACTCTTATTATCTTGCAATTTTCTAAGGTTAGTTTTAACTATTCAAAAGAATCATCAAGCCTCTCCTTAGAAGTATGAGGATCTATTCTTTTGCAAGAGACTTGGAAAGGATTATGAGAAAAATACTAAGTCAAGTTTAAGAAAGTGCTAGTTCTCTAAGCATTTTTTCATGAGATTTTCAAGATTAAAGACTAGGATACTTCTTTAGAGAAAATTATGGAGATAAATAAGCCATGATTGTTGCTACTATGTCCAAAGAGAGTGCCTAGTCAAGAAGAGGCTAAATACTACTTTCAAGAGGAATTTAGGAGGCTCTTCCCCCTCAACCCCTACAAGGGCATTGCACCTTGACCCCATGGGGAAGAACTACCCCCCAACCCTTGTAAGAAGTACTATCCATTAAAATAGTTTATCTTTGCCACCCCTCGGGCTCCTAATTTTCTATAAGAATTTATCATGTTGTAAAAAAATTACCAATACATTTTTTCAGAAGGAAAGGTTCACTAATAGAAATTAATATTTTTTACCAAAAAATAAAAAATTGCTAGGACTTCATATATATTTAAGGGGGGTTTCTTAAAGTTATCGTTGATGCATCTTTGCATTCTTGCATTGATTTACTTCTACCTAAGTCACACTTAAGGGGGGTGTTGGTGTAAATAGGGGTATTACCATTTTAATTTCCCTTATGTAGTGTGAACAAAGCATATTATCTAACTATCCATTAGTTAAAGCCTATTCACATATGTTTACATGAACTATGAATTTTTTGGATTGAAACTGTCTATTTTTTGAATCAATGTTTCATATCAAACTCCATGATCCATCATCAAGATACTATGCATGCAACAAGAGAGAAAAATAATAGAATGAGATAACAAACTTAAGAGGATAAATAGGTGAGGGGTTGAGAGGACTAGAGGCACCACATTAAAAATTGACCAAAAAACAATTAATAAAATGTAATAAACAATATTCCTTAGTAATAATATAAAAAGAGAACAAGGAAACTGAAAGACAAAAATCATAAGGAAACATGAAAGGAAAGAGAATTGATAAATACAATGAAACAAAAAAATGAAAAGAAATGAAAAGGAAAAAATTATGGTCAAATGAGAAAAAAAGAAGAATAAGCATTTAACTAATATATTCTTAAATAAAATAATTATTAAAAATAAAGAACTAAGACTCCAAAAAGTAAAGACTCAAATAAATAATCAATTTTAATAATTAGAAGACTATAAACAATAAAAAAAAGTTTAAAAATAATATTGCACTTTAAAAAAACTAAATATTGAAAGGAATTAACAAACACCCAAAGAATAAAAAGAAATGAAATTAAAGAAGGAAAAGGATGAAGAAATAATAAAAAGAATAAAGGGGAATAAAGAATTATAGTTGAAGAAAGGTCAATAATTTTTCTTAAAGAAAAATAGAAGGATAAACTATTTCTAGGAAGAAATATAAAGGAAACTCAAGAAATTAGAAAGATAAATAAAGAAATGTATGTTATTAATGATATTATATATTTATATATATATAAATTATGCTAAAAATATCATGAGAAAACAAATAAATCATTAAAAATATATTTATAACAAAATACTGCACCAGGAATTAAGAGAAAAGAACACATTAAAAAAGAAAAAAAAATAACATTATATAAATGTGGAAAAATAAGATTAAAATTATAGAACCATATAACTATATAGCCATATGATAAACCAATTAATTAGCACTCTAAAATAAGAATAGAAAGGAAGGAAAAATAAAACCTTATTATCAATAGAACCAAAAAATATTAATGGTAGAACTAAAAATGTTATAGAAAATAAGGAAAAAAATTAAAGAAAATAAAATAAAGAAGTTAAATAAGGAAGAAAAAATAATAACATAAGAACTAAAATACTAAAAAGAATTCTATAGAAACAAAAAAAAAAGAGGAAAAACCTAAGAGCTAAAGAAAAACTTTAAAATAGAAACCAGAAAACTGAAAATTAATCAAGGAACTAAAAATATACGAAAAAATAAAGAGAGCTTGAATAATTTAATCTTGTTGCATGCATATTATCCTAATGATGGATCATGGAGTTTGATTCGAAACATTGATTCAAAAAATACACACAGTTTCAATCCAGAAAATTAACAACTCATTATCATTGAAAATTAAGTTTATTTTTTAGAAGTCTTTAATACACATGTGATCTTATCTTTAGTTGTCTCATGACATTGGATTAATACCCTTGTCACAATCTTGTCTTATCTCTCAATGTTGTCTTTATAAGTAAGCCCTCATATGTACATTTTTAGATAAATATCTCATAGAAAATAATTTATTTTGCACCATAATGAAGCAATTATTTCTCATCGCATCCTCTTGTATAAGGTAATATTTGGTCCTTCAAGTGATCTTGGGAGCTCAAATACACTAGAAACTCTTAGTGATCATATATCACATCTTTCTTAGTTAAATTCTATTCACACATGTTTAAATCATGTTAAGTTTACTTTTTAGAGGTTGCTCCTAGTGATAATAATATCACATTTTTCATCAGTTAAAATGCCTTTAGTAAAACACACAATTTTGAACTACTAGAATGCCCTATTTTGCACAACAAAACCTCTAAAGACTATTTTTATTTTAAAGTAGACATAAGGATTACCTACAAGCCTACTATTCAAAATGACATCAAAACCAAGTTCACAACATTCTAATCAAGTAAAAGTAGTAAAGGTTAAAAACTATAGCATTCTAAAGCCAAAAAGGTTGAACAATAAACATGTCATAGTGCCTTCATTTTATGAGTTGTTATAAAATGATTTGAATCAATAATTTCTAAATGTATCTAGCATTCAATTTACCATTTCTAAAACCCCTAGAACCATAAATTCACTTTAGAAAAAATCACACGATTACTATTCATGTGATAATATGTATTTTTAACCATTGTAACATAATAATATATGAAGGATACTAACTCCTAATCATAGAGTTGAGTATATCAAATGATATTGATGATTCTAACTTAATCTTTGTACCAAATGTAAGACAC
Source organism: Sequoia sempervirens (assembly GCA_007258455.2). Classification (NCBI taxonomy): domain Eukaryota; kingdom Viridiplantae; phylum Streptophyta; class Pinopsida; order Cupressales; family Cupressaceae; genus Sequoia; species Sequoia sempervirens. The sequence goes on along the minus strand of VDFB02000003.1, from coordinate 483,313,680 downwards.
TAGTAAAATATTATTGCATTGAATTTTTATTTTTTTTATTAAGAATAAAGTGTGAGTTTCAAAAAAAACTCCACCTTCTTTTAATTAGAAAAGACCTCTTATTCGAATTGTAAATTAAGAAAGTCTTAGTCAATTCAAAGTCAATATTATTCCACAAATTAAAAGACCTCTTATTCAAATTGTAAATTAAGAAAGTCTTAGTCAATTCAAAGTCAATATTATTCCACAACCCCACTTTAACAGTGGCCGCTACTTTTTGACACATGCTTTCTAATTGCCATTGGATTCACACTATGTAATCAATGAAATATTCAAACATGGTACGTGGATGTCATTTTCCAATGGAAATCATATCGAAAACTTAGGCCAAGTTTAATCAAATGAAATCTTTACAACTTACCATAAAAAAATCTAGACTATTTATGTTTGAATGAAATACGAGGATGTTTCTTAATGGGCTTACAAGTGAAGGCTTTGGTTCATGTATTTTCATACAATTTGGTTAAAGGCATTTTTTTTTATCTAATCTATTATTTGGTTAGGCAATGATTATTTTACAGATGATTCAATTTTTTTATTTGTTAGAGGAAGAAGAGAATATCAAATAAGTCTTGAAGTGTCTAAAAGTTTTGGTTAAAACTTCAAGGTAAAGCATTTAGTGACAAGAAACTCAATGCTATAGGAAATCCTTTCTTCTTAAATCTAGTAGGTTAAATTTCTATGGATGGAAATGGATTGATCATGGGCAAGTTTTCAAGTTTCTCTACATCCTATTTTCCTTTGAAGCCTCCCCTTCTACCTTGTGGCAAGTTGTCATTTCTATAATTGAGAAAAAGCTCATAAATTGAATTGATAAGCCTCTTTCATTGGTAGGAAAAGTTTGTGTGCTCAAAAGTCTTGGCCACCACACATGTTTACTACTCTTCTTGTTGGGTTTCTTTAAGGCCTCCTACGTGAAGATTTAAAAAATTCTCAAGGAATTTCTATGGGTGTCTTTTGATAATAAAAATAATAATTTTATCATGTAGCTTGAGATTACTATTTCGTTCCTCATTACTCTAGAGGTGTTGGGCTTCTTGAATCTCAATTTTAAAGCATGACTATTCATTAAGCATAAGCTTGCAAGATTACTCATGTTATAGTAGAATGCTAACACCACATTTTTATCAAGTTTTGGTTTCATACCAATCATTAGTGCACAAACACATGCACAACCACATAGGGTAACTATCATCTTGAAATATAAAGCACACACAATGATTAGCTTGAACATGCATCAATTATACAGAAGGTGGCTAACTCATACATACATCACATGTACAACAATGTCTAGTTAATACACACATCATGTATGTACAACAATGAATATCTCATATGCTCACCATGAGTACAATAGAAACTAGCTCAAGTGTACATCACATATACCCAATGTGTATGATCCACACATACATTACATGTCCACATAGAGACCAATTGATAGAATGAAAGTGGGTGCAGATTTTGGTATGCATCTTCCCACTACTTGGCTCACTAACATAGAAGCCTATACAAAGATCTCATCTCAAAAAGCAATGTTTGTGCATCCTATTCTACATTGTGGGTCCTATCCTCTCACCAATCCACTACCAGCTATGATGATAATCAAGCATACCATACTACTTGATATCCTCACTTGAAAGGACATAAGTAAAATAATGTTCATAATAACTAAGGCTAGTAATAATATTTCCTTAACCTATTAATCATTTAGGTCAAAAAGCCACAATTATGTTACATAGTCAAGATGTCTTATGGTTATACCGTAGACCCAAGGCTAGCACCTATACTATTAATCACATAGATTAAATAGATAATCAAACTAAAAAATTCTACCTTAGCCAGACACCATATAGAAAACCCACACAATTCGCTTGATGCACCAATATAAATAATAAACTCTTGAGATGGGTAGATCTTGGCCTCCATCACTTGCATGTTATACTATAAAAACCCATATAAACCCTATAAAATCAAGTAGCTCCTAGCATCTATCACTTGCATGCTACTAGTGAAAGTCAAATGACCCTATGAAATTAGGTAGCTCTTGGAATCTATCACTTGCATGCTTCTAGTGAAAGCTAAATGACCCTATGATATGGCTAGATGCTTATTTCAATAGAGAACACTCCTTGATTCTTGTCACACTAGAGCAAAAATAAGGTTATCTATAATCAAGTAATAGGTTTTAAAATTTGGTGATCACCTTCACTCAACCCTAAATCCAATGCCAAGAATTTAGCTCCTATATTGATCTCAATTCAACATCGTGACATTAGAAGTACCAAGTGATGGATCTAAAAGGTTTTATACCCTAGCCAATTAATTTGGTTATATTACTTGAAAGGAATCTTGTAAACTATTCAATTATTTCATACATGTGGGTCATTTTACCAACAAATATGTAACACATTGAATCCATATAAGATGGCCTCTATCCAAATATATTTAAAAATCCATGTAAAATCATAAGGAATAAAATTCCATTTACTTCATTTAGTTATTATTTGGAAACATATTGTTTAATAAACATGATTAAATCCACATATAATATTAAATAAAATTCCAACCATATCCATAATACTTACCCTTGTTGGAAAATTCAACCCATGGGAATTCAATCCTAATCTCAACATAGATATAAATGTGTATTAAAAGTAGACAAACCAAAAGGGGTTGCTCGCACCCATAAATAATAATTGTTTATGTCAACATCACTATTAAATACAAGTTAGTAGGTTTCGATAACTCCTCCATAGCTAAATATGAAACTCCTTCATAACTAAATCACGGCCAAGTTTTCCCACCCTTATTTCTTGGAAGAATAGACATCCCCAATGCATAGGGGATAACTATAAATTATATAAATATCATGGAGCTAATGCACCAAGCCATGGGGCTTAATACCCATAAATTGATTATTTTAGCTTAGATGCATTCTCCCGTGCATTCACATCAAGACAACCATAATGACAATGAATACAAGTTCATCTAATATTGGAGTAAATTTTGGAAAGCTAAACACCTCAAGCCTCATAATAGATAGGCTTGATGACAATGAGTTGTCTTTCATTTTCTTAGACCTATATAGATGGAACATATAAATAGGGAGGCGAGTTCACAACCATTTGCTATAATTCTTATTTTCAAGGTGAAGTATACTAAGGAGTAAGAGATAATAAATTTTAGGAAAAATCCCAAAATTTTGAGTTATCCTCTTGAAATGGTGGAAAGAGGGAGAATCAATTCAATCAATGTGGAAGGATGAAATCCCCTAGGATTCAAACACCCTTTTCCCTTAATTTATTAGAAAAAGAGATCTCAAAGTAAAAGGATTGAATTTCAACCTTAAGGTGAACCAACCCTATTTTGGGATCTATTGTTTTCTTATGACATGAATGATTGATTGGCCATATTGGGAAATTATTTAAAGTGTATTAGCTAAATGAATTATATGACCTAACACTTGAAATGTAGAATTCTATGATAACAAAAATGGAAACAATAATTTGTGGGCAGATTTGAGAAGGGCTTGATAGGGTGCACCTATGATAAAAAGTGGGTTTCAAGGAATGTAAGAAAACTGATTTGTGCTAAGATGAATGTAATGGACCACTAAAGACATCCTGTCTCAAATTAAGCATTTATTTTAACTTCAAGTCTAGAAGTGATATACATATGGATAGTCACACTAGCATGACTTAATAGCTAACATTACTTTCACTTAAAGTATAACTGACCTCATCCAATTAACAAGATCAACTTTATATCATCATCAAATCAGAATAAAATTAAAATATTAACAAATAATTATATACAACAAGACATTAATATACATCTGACAACCAACTACACAAGGCGCTATCTTAGGCAAGAATCATTCTATATAGAATATTCATTAACCACACTAGTCATAATTTCCATACTTAAACTCATAGTAAAATATTAGTTAAATTATAAATATCTATATATCAGGCATGAATTGTGTGCACCAAAGGGAGATTTCAATTAAAGAAAGAAAAACTCAACTTCTTGCTTGCATGGTGCTAAAAATAAGAAGAGACTTAAGTTTTTAAAGCAAAGTCTCAGCTTTCCAAAAGAATGTGAATCTAATTTCATGGCTGATTAAGATGGAGGGACTAATCACTTAAGTAAATTTTCTAATCATTCAATAACTAGATACTATTTTCAAGAAACGAAGATCATTACACTGGAAAGATAGATTGTACAGTGGTAACAATAACTAATTAAAAAAATTTCTTTTAACAAAATAGGTATATAGAGGGTGAGTAAGGAGAATAAAAAGCTAGTCTATCCATGATGAATGTTATAAAGCTTTAATCTCCTATATGGTGATGAGCTATAGGAAGAAAATAGAGTACAAAATAAAACAACGACAAAGGGATATTTCGGTCATATAAAACCCAGTTCGGTTATATGGAAATCAAGAAATATTTTAAGAAGACAATGAATGGCTTAATTTAACATAGCGACCTTGTATGCTTTAACATATATAAAGTAATATGATGAAAGATCATGCACCTACAAAATGTAATTAGACAAACTAAACCATAACTAAGTTCAAAGTCGTTGTCCCCAGAAGAGATTCACAATCTAAGGAATAAATTCAATGCTAGTCTCCCTAAAGAAATTTAACAAGGAATATGGAGTGATAAGCTTGAGAAATTTGCAAAGTATCTACTTCATTTCCATTGTATGCAAACAATTACTATAAGATTCAAAAAATTTACCTCACTCCATACTCTCCCATGTTCATATATTTCTGTTGTAATAGGCAACATAAGGAATCAAGGAGGAAATAAAAAATAACTATAATTTCAACAAACAAACAAAAAAAAAAGAGGAGTGGCGTAATAGGATCAAGAAGATTATATTCCCTATCACACTTATTTGATTCTAAACAAATGAAATTTATAAGTGGGGGTTGGCCAAACAAAAGGATACAATTAGTATGTTACCAGCGTATTGAGTTTATTAAATTTTTAGAATACCATAATGCAGTAGTGACACCGTGGTCAAGAGGAAATAAAACCTTCTTAAAACAAATAAACAATCTGAAACTGTATCCCCGAATACATACTAACAAAATCTTCACAGTTATTCTTAAAAATTCAGATTTGGTATATGGGTACATCACAGATTTTGCCTTGATTTATTAATTTCTCAATTTCATACATTCAGAATTATTTCACAGCCAAACTAAAATGAATTCTAATCTGGAACAGTATAATTTATAGAATAAGTTTTTATTCCTTTTTTTTTTTAAATTTCAAATATTCTTCTAATTTATTTCTTTATTGTTTATGGAGGTTCAACAAAATAATTCTTTTATAGAGCAACAAAAATTTCAACATCATATTCTCAAAATTCAGCACAAGAATTTTAAAACCAAAGAAGAAAAACCCGTTTAAAGTTTGATGGTTGGCTGGGAACAAATTCTGAAGCTTATGCCAATTCTGCTTAAATTCACCAAATCTTGAAGAAGTAATCCAAGACAATCCAACTCCTAATTATTCTTGCTAACAGAATCTCAAATAAAAAATTTTCCAAAACAATTTTTGTGCAAAATATTCTAAAAACTGTTGCTGTGAAAATTCTTCTAGAATATTGCCGTGTATAAAAATTGCAACCCCAAAAGATTTTAATGCATTTAATTAACTCTCAATCATGAAGCTTAACTGATAGTCAATTATGCATTCAAAATTGATCAATCAATTCTAACTTACCATTTTAACAACAGATCAAATTCTCAACTCCAAATCCAAGAATCTATAACATATTGAAAACAACATCTTTTAAAATATCCGCTTTCCATGTAAATCCCATTTGCACAACTAAGTCAACAATTATATTTAATTAAATAATTTACGAAATTAACTTTCACTTTTAAAGTACATAAATTATTTAATTTAAAATAATAAATTAAACCACAAACATAACCATAAGAATTTAATCAAATATAAATATATTAATAGATAGTCATTGAACTTAAATACTGAATTCCCAACCAAACAATACAAAAAAGAATGACACAACAGAAACAAACTAGACAACAAGGAAGGGTAACAAATACGTACTCATTCAATAAAGAACGATGGTTCAATAAGGACCTGTCATTACCTCTGGATCAACATAATTTCATTGAATTAGGGTATGCTTAGACCTGACAAGTAGGTGGAGCCGATACCCAGTACCTGTATCTACATAAAACATCACTGTTAAAACATATAAACTTATATCAAAAAACACACCATGAAGAAGAATCACATCGTAGTAGGGTACTCACGAATGAGTAATGCTACACTATCTTCTTCACTAAAACTAACGAGCATCATATATCATGAACAACCATTTCAACATGCTAACCACATAAAAAATCATAAGCAAATAAACCATATAACGTACATGTCTATCTCAATATCATCACAGAAACACAACTAGATGATTAGGATGCCAAAAGTATCATCTACGAAATATAAAAACAACATAATATCAGAGTCATATCTGAAAATGAACAACATAGTACCATAATCAACTAAAGCATCTATCTAACAAACTGAATTAAACTAAAAAAGAGTGTCATAACTGGGACACTACATCCTCCCCCCAAGGATAAGACTTACTCCTGGAAGCCTGCAAATAGATAAGGATAAAGCTCATGCATGCGTGTCGCATCCTCCCAAGTAGCTGATTCCTCATCACTAGGATCCCATTGGACCCTTACCTGATCAATGTCTCGACCCCTAAGGGTGAGCCTCTGACACTAAAGAATACCCACAGGCTTCAAAGCCAGCTGCCTATCCTCTACCTATAATGCATTCCAATCGAGCACATGCAAAATGTCAGGATGATAAGGTCTAAGAACTGATACATGAAAAACATCATGATGTGTGATAAACTAGGTGGTAATGCAAGTTGATATGCCATAGGACCAATCCTCTCAAGAATCTCGAATGGTCCAACAAATTGAGGTGCAAGTTTAGAGCCTTTTCCATAACTGATTGGACTCTTACGTAGTCCGATTTGAAGAAAAACCCTATCGCCAACTAAGAACTATCCATCCACTCTATGCTCATTGGCATATTTCTTCTGTCTATCCTGTGCCACTACCAAATTCTCTCCGATGTGATCAACTTGTTGCTCCATATTGTGAAGCATCTTAGGATTGAGTAGAACTCTATCCTCAAGTCGAACCCAACTCAATGGGGTACGACAAGGATATCCATACAGTGCCTGAAAAGGGAGCATACCTATGGAACTTTGATACCCATTATTATAGGAAAATTACACTAAGTATAAATAGTCTTCCCAATGAGATTGTCGATCCATCACATACATTCTGAGCATATCTTCGAGAATCTGATTAACTCTCTCTATCTGACCATCAGTCTCTAGATGATAGGCTAAACTGAAGTTCAACTGAGTACCCAAAGCATGCTGTAATGATGTTCGTAAGGCTGATGTAAATACAAGATCCCTATTTGAAATGATTCTATAAGGAATCCCATGCAATAAAACAATACCCTCCATGAATATTCTAGCCACAGAGGAAGCATTGTAGGATGATTGAACTAGAGAAAAATGTGCTACCTTAGTTAACTTGTCAACAGTAACCATGATGGCATCATGTCAATGCAATGACATAGGTAATCCAACAATAAAATCAACTGATATAATATCCCATTTCCATTCAGGAATGAGATGTGGCTGTATTAAACTGGCAAGATGTTGATGCTTAGCCTTAACTCTCTGGCACTCAAGACATCTCGAAACAAAATCAGCAATGTCACGTTTCATACCAGGCCAAAAGTACAGCTGTTGGAGATTTGCATGCATCTTCTTAACACCAGGATGAGTTGAGTATGGTACTCGATGTGCCTCTGTCAAAATCAGAGTACGAAGACCTTTTGAAGGTGGTACAAAGATACGACCTAGATGTCGCAACAAACCATCTAACTCAAGAGTATACCCTGAAAACCTTCCCTCTAAGGGTTGGCCTGATCCAATCTCCATCTTCACTTCCTGATGCAATCTATAGTAGGAAGTGCTGCTAAAATCCGGCTCCTCAACTCAACTCCAAGTGTCATAGCAAAAATATCATGTCTGAGCCTACTAAGAGCATCAATCACTATGTTCTCCTTTCCCTAAACATATCTCACCTCAAAATCTTATTCACATAAGAACTCCATCCAATGTCTCTGCCTAGCATTAAAATTAGGCTGTGTGAATATATATTACAGACTACGGTGATCACAATGAAGCTCAAAATGGTGCCTCAACAAGAAATGTCTCCATCGAACCAATGCATGAACAACTACAGCAAGCTATAAATCATGAGTGGCATAATTTTGTTGGTGATCCTTGAGTTTACGAGACTCATAAGTGATCACACATCCATCCTGCATCAGTACAACTCCTAAACCCTCCAAAGATGCATTAGTGAAAACAACAAAATTCTTTACAGGTTCAGGAACAACTAAGATAGGCTCACTAGTCAGCTTATCCTTAAGTATCTGAAAAGCCAAATGACATTAATCTATCCACATAGTTTTTTTTCCCTTTCCTCTGAAGAGAAGTAATGGGATGTCCAATCCCAGAAAACCCCTAAACAATTTTTTTGTAGTATCCTGCAAGTTCCATAAAACTATGAACCTTTGCAACATTAGTAGGCATGGGCCAGTCAATGATAGCTTGAATCTTTGTAGGATCCACAACTATACCCTTTCTAGAAATCACATGACCAAGGTATTTCACCTCGGTTTGGAAGAATTCAAATTTCTTCAAGTTTGCATACAATTGATTCTCCCTCAAGCACTATAGTACCTGTCTCAAATGCTCTTCATGCTCCTTCATATTTCTCGAATAGATCAAAATATCATCAAGAAACATGAGAACAAAACAATCAAGATATGTGCAAAAAAAACCATTCATCAAACTCATGAAAATTGATGGTGCATTTGTTAACCCAAACAGTACTACTGTGAACTTGTAGTGCCAGTAATGAGTTTGGAATGTCATTTTATGGATGTATGCTTCTGCAATGCACAATTGATGGTAACCAGATTTGAGATCAATCTTAGAGAACACATTTTCTCTCTTGATCTGATAAAAAAGATCATCAATTATGGGTAAAGGATATTGATTCTTAATCATCACTTTGTTCAATTGATGATAATCGATGCACAATCTGAGAGATCCATCCTTCTTCTTCACGAAGATGATAGGTGCTCCCCAAGGGGAAACACTCGGATGAATAAAACCCTTTTCCAAGAGTTCCTCCAATTGGATACATAATTCTTCTAGTTCTTGCGTGGTCATTCTATATGGGGCTCGAGATATAGGCTCAACTCCAGGAACTAGGTCAACTCTAAAATATATGTCACGCTTTGGTGACATACCAGGAATATCACTAGGAAAAAAATCTACAAACTCCATAAGAATAGGGTGATCATCAAGTGATATCTCTTGACTCTCCCCTAACTCTAAGTGATTAACCGTTGTTAGAAATAACTGACATCCCTGATGAAGACATCTCTTCAACTGCATAGCAGAAATTATCCGCAAAGAGATGGGTCTCTAAACACCAAAGATTTCAGCCTCTGTACCAACGTCATCAATACAACACATTGTCTTCTATCGACAGTCAATCACTGCATGATGAGATTCTAACTAATCCATTCCCAAAACAATGTCATATTAACCTAGAGGTGTGACTCAAAGATCTACTAAGGTAGATAATGATTCAATCCTTAGTCCACAATTGCGAACGAGAGATTCTACTACTACCTTTGCCCCATAAGAAAATTCTACCTACCACCTATGGCCTTGCTTTACTGCCATAAGTCCACATCGCTTAACAATAGTAGGTGAAATAAATGAATTAGTAGCTCCAGAATCAAAGAGAATAGTAACATTGGTACCCTATAACTAACCTGATGACTCAACCATAGTGTTTTGATGATCTGCTTGGCAGTTATTTACCACAACAAAAACTGTATGTGAATGACCTACATCTCGAACTGTCGACTCTGAAACTACCGGTCACTGACCAAATCCCAAAGTACCATGCATAGGACACTGCCTAGCAATGTGACCCTACTGTCCACATGAGAAACAACCAGTACCTCTGCCAAATCGTCTACCACCCAAAGGTGCATTGGATTGCTAAAAGCTGCCTTTGCTCACTGTAGAATGTGCAATTTGAGTTGGTTGATCTTGTTGATTGCGCTTATTGCTCCACCAGTTACAGTTCTTTCCTAATTGTGAACTATTACCCTACTAAAACTGTGAATTCTTATTCTTTGGTGGATTACACTACTGCTGTTGCCAACCCTTAGCGGGTGCTTGTTGGTTCCGAGAGGAACTACCTATTTGTATCTAACCACCTCACAGACCAAAACCTAAAATAGGCACTCCCTATCTAAACTCCTATGTGTCCACCTAATGCCATAGTCAGATTCTCTTCCACAATACATTCTCCACAACAACCTCCATAGTCTTCAGCTCGAAGACTTTGAATCCTCTACTAATATGGGCATTTAAGCCCCTAATGAAGTGTTGCACCAACATCACCTCATCATCCACAATCCCAACATACTATTTGAGCTCATAAAACCTGCACTCAAACTGCTCAACAGAAAACCATCTGACATAGATCATGAAACTCATCCGCATGTCGTTGTCTCTAATGCTCAGATAGGAAACATGCTCTAAATCTCTCCAAGAACATATCCCATGAGACTGCACCAATCTCCAGATGGAGCTTTTGCTCCTCTAAATGCCACCAAGTAGAGGCAAAGCCTCTACTATGCATTATGGTGTAGTGAGCTTAGGTATTGCTACCATAGGGATGCATAGCAAAGCATCACCCCAAATCAATCAGCTAAGTTTCTACTTCTAAACCACCACTAGTGCCATCACAAGTAGGAGGGTGTGCCCTCAACAAATCTCGCATATGCCCAACAATAATGGCATCCTGCTGCACAGTATCATCAACTCTCCTCGAAGATCTATCATGTTCCACTTCATGTCTTGGTCCAAGTTAGGAAAGGACCTCTTCCAATAGAGGGTGTAACTATGCTCCCTCTACCTCTAACTGTTTCGAGATCTGTTCCTCGTTTGCCTGATCCAACTGAGGACCCAATTGTTCTGCCTGTTCGTTCTCATGAGAGCTATGAGGGGGACTAACCTGGCGGTTCAGCCCACAACCACCACCTCAGCCTCGACCACGACCTCTACTATGACGTCTAGGTATGGTCCTACACAAAATCAAGAACAGGTCTTGTTATAAGACATGCAAAAAAAAAAGGAAAACACATCAACAAAATCTAACGTCAAAGTCAAACTAATGGGCTCACAAAACCAGAGTACCCAACGTTAGAACCTGGTTCTAATACCAATCTGTAATGCCCCACCATGGTTTCCATTAAAACAAAACATGAAGAATAAATTAACCGAATAATTTTATTTTTAAGAGATTCAATAACATAATTGTCTTAAGGATACCAAGATGACGTTACATAAATAAGATTAATGCAACAAAACATAAAAAAATAAGTACAATTTAAATCTATGAACTATCTAGTTCCCATAACTTTATACAATCAGGTTACAAATATACCTAGATTACATCAAGTGAGGTTCTCATAAATCTCAATACATCATAATGATGATACAATGAGTACTCTCATATATATGAGGTAAATATACAAGGAGGGTAATGATCACATTATAAATAACCTTCATGTTCACGGACAATGAAGTATCTGGAACCAACTATAAGTATAACATCATCTATAAGAATATCCAAGGAAGGTATAACACTATTTCCTCCCAACCACGTGAAACCCAAAGGTTTACTACCTCCATGCTAGGAGATAATGACAGGTCCACAAATAAGAAGACAGAACATTACACTTACTTGGCTTACATTCACCTAATGGCATAACAATTTCAAAACTAAACCGAACAAAATTTCAGAGGAAAAACACAACTAGAGATAACTCACCACAAGAGAAACATTCATGTAATAGGCAAGAGTGTCATCACACAGTCATGATAGGTTACCCTAGTGAATCTTCCTAGACTACTGACCCTCTCCAAGAGTTACCCTAGCAGTCTCTACCGATTCCCGACCCTTATGCAAACTAGTGTGTAGTCATTCCATCTTTGAAGAAGACAAGATAGGTGACTAGCCATTCCGAGTCTTCTCAACCTTACCATAACCTAAACGAGTGTCAAGGTGAAAGGTGAGGTATACTTTTATTTGAGTTAATGTTTAATTCTACCCAACCCCTAGTATATTGGTTAGGTTTCCACTAGATTACAAAACCTACGATAGGTTGCCCTGACGACCATTTAGGGTTTCAGCCCCTACCATAAGCCACTCTTTCTATAACATGACTTCACATCAAAAGACAAGGAGTAGCCATCAAACACAATTAACAAAATCACAATTGTTTACATCCCTATCTAGACATAAATTATAATCTCCAAAATACTACATAGACAACAACAAATTATGCAAGGCAAAGTCCCCAAACCATAAATCTGCAATGTAATATAAGATATACATATAATTAGTCAAACACCATAAAATTACACCTCTAGCCTCTAGAAACAAAAGAAATTATAACCCGAAAATTTACTCAAGGTTATAAACAATAAACTATTGTTCATCACAAATTATCTTTAAAACTTAATAAAATAAACAATTCAATTTCTTTATGAACCATTGCATGATGAAATTTATAAAGAAAATACCAAGTAATTCCTTTCACATAATAGACCACTAAAGAGATCCTGTCTCAGATTAAGCATGTATTTTAACTTCAAGTCTGGAAGTGATATACGTATGGACAGTCATGCTAACATGACTTAATAGCTAACATTACTTTCACTTGAAGTATAATTGACCTCATCAAATTAACAAGATCAAATTTATATCACTGTCAAATCAGAATAAAGTTAAAATATTAACAAATAATTATATACAGCAAGACATAAATATATAACATCTTATGTGCCAACTACAAAAGTCGCTATCTTAGGCAAGAATCATTCGAGATAGAATATTCATTAACCACGCCAGTCATAACGTCCATACTTAAACTCATAGTAAAATATCAGTTAAATTATAAATCTCTATATATCAGGCATGAATTGTGCGCATCAAAGGAAGATTTCAATTAAAGAAAGAAAAACTCAACTTCTTGCTTGCATGGCGCTAAAAAGAAGAGACTTAAGTTTTTAAAACAAATTCTCAGCTTTCCAAAAGAATGTGAATCTACTTTCATGGCTGATTAAGATGGAGGGACTAATCACTTAAGTAAATTTTCTAATCATTCAATAACCAGATACTATTTTCAAGAAATGAAGATCATTATGCTAGAAAGATAGATTGTACAGTGGTAACAATAACTAATTAAGATTTTTTCTTTTAACAAAACAGGTATATAGAGGCCGAGTAAGGAGAATAAAAAGCTAGTCTATCCATGATGAATGTTATAAAGCTTTAATCTCCTATATGGTGATGAGCTATAGGAGGAAAATAGAGTACAAAATAAAACAACGACAAAGGGATATTTCAGTCATATAAAACCTAGTTCAGTTATATGGAAATCAAGAAATATTTTAAGAAGACAATGAATGGCTTAATTTAACATAGCGACCTTGTATGCTTTAACATATATAAAGTAATATGATGAAAGATCATGCACCTACAAAATGTAATTAGACAAACTAAACCATAACTAAGTTCAAAGTCGTTGTCCCCAGAAGAGATTCACAATCTAAGGAATAAATTCAATGCTAGTCTCCCTAAAGAAATTTAACAAGGAATATAGAGTGATAAGCTTGAGAAATTTACAAAGTATCTGATTCATTTCTATTATACACAAATAATTACTATAAGATTTAGAAAATTTACCTAACTCCATACTCTCTACCATGTTTAGATATTGCTGCTCTAAGAGGCAGCATAAGGAATCAAGGAGGAAATAAAAAAAACTATAATTTCAACAAACAAAAAAAAAAAGAGTGGCGTCATAGAATCAAGAATATTATATTCCCTATCACACTTATTTGATTCTAAATAGATGAAATTTATAAGAAGTAGGGGTAGGCCAAACAAAAAGATACAATCAGTATGTTACCAGCTTATTGAATTTATTATTTTTTTAGAATACCATAATGCAATAGTGACACCATGGTCAAGAGGAAATAAAACCTTCTTAAAACAAATAAACAATCTGAAAATGTATCCCCAAATACATATTGACAAACTCTTCACAGTTATTCTTTGAAAATTCAGATCTAGTATATGGGTACATCACAAATTTTGCCTTGATTTATTAATTTCTCAATTTCATGTACATTCATAATTATTTCACATCCAAACTAAAATGAATTCTGATCTGGAACAGTATAATTTACAGAATATGTTTTTATTCCTTTTTGTTTAAAAATTTCAAATATTCTTCTAATTTATTTCTTTATTGTTTATGCAGGTTCAACAAAATAATTCGTTTATAGAGCAACAAAAATTTCAACATCATATTCTCAAAATTCAGCACAAGAATTTTAAAACCAAAGAAGAAAAACTTGTTTAAAGTTTGATGGCTGGCTGGGAACAAATTATGAAGCTTCTACCAATTCTACTTAAATTCACCAGATCTTGACGAAGTAATCCAAGACAATCCAACTCCCAATTATGCTTGCTAATAGAATATATAATAAAAGCTTTTACAAAACAATTGTTGCACAAAATATTCTAAAAATTGCTACCATGAAAATTCTTTCAAAATATTGTCGTGTATAAAAATTGCAACCCCAAAATATTTTAATGCATTTAATTTACTCTCAATCATGAAGCTTAACTGATAGTCAATTATGCATTCAAATTTAATCAATCAGTTCTAACTTACCCGTTTAACAACAGATCAAATTCTCAACTCCAAATCTAAGAATCCATAACATATTGCAAACAACATCTTTTAAAATATATTCCTTCCATGTAAATCCCATTTGCACAACTAAGTCAACAATTATTTTTAATTAAATACTTTACAAAATTAACTTTCACTTTTAAAGTAAATAACTTATTTAATTTAAAATAATAAATTAAACCGTAAACATGTATAACCATAAGCATTTAATCAAATATAAATATATTAACAGATAATCAATGAACTTAAATACTGAATTCCCAACCAAACAATACAAACAAGAACGACACAACAAAAATAAACTAGACAACAAGGAAGGGTAACAAATAGGTACTCGTTCAATAAAGAACAATGGTTCAATAAGGACTTGTCATTAACTCCAGAATCAACATAATTTCATTGAATTAGGGTACGCTCAGACTTGACAAGCAAGTGGAGCCAATACTCAATACCTGTATCTACATAAAACATCACTATTAAAACATATAAACTTATATCAGAAAACACACCGTGAAGAAGAATCACAACATAGCAGGGTACTCACGAATGAGTAATGCTACACTGTCTTCTTCATCGAAACTGATGAGCATCATATATCATAAGCAACCATTTCAACATGCTCACCACATAAAAACTCATAAGCAAATAAACCATATCACGTACGTGTCTATCTCAATATCATCATAGAAACACAACCAGATGATTAGGATGTCAAAAGTATCATCCAAGAAATATAAAAACAACATAATATCGGAGTCATATCTAAAAATGAACAACATAGTACCATAATCAACTAAAGCATCTATCTAACAAATTGAATTAAACTAAAACAGAGTGTCGTAACTGGAGGGACACCTTAAACACACATAACTTTGACATGATGATATGATCTTGATTGCTTATATAGATGACTAATAAATCTACTCTTCATTGCTCTTAACAATAATATTTTCTCTTGTGAAAGTTGTCTTAATGCTAGATGTTTTGAATTGATAAAATAACTATGTATTTATAGGGGTTTATCTAATTTCCCAAAACTTAGATTCCAAAAGATTACATTCAAAACTTGAATTTGAATCATTAAAATGTTGCCAAAAACATATTAAAAATTGGGTCTTGGCATTTAAAGGGGACCCATTCACCATTGGGTGAATGTGTCCTAGGACCTAAGTCCAAGACACTCAACTTCCAAGGTGTTTTAATTAATGTTGGAAATTGTTTAATATAAGTTGAACCTATTCAAAAAATTGGAATAATAATGCTTTAGAATGCATAATTTAGTTAATTAGAGGCTTAATTATGTCCAATTAATTAAGGGGATACAAACATAGTGTGAAATTGTAAAGGTACATACAATTTTCTACACCACCTCTAAACCCTTCCTTATAGAATCCGGTCATAGGGGAATCATTCACCAAAGGAGTTTCTACATGCCCACTTCCAAATGGGATCAAAGTCACACATGTAGTAGTGTAAGACAATATACATTTGGGTGAAGCCACAATAGTGGTCTACAATTCAAGTGAGGAAGGAAAACTCAAAAAAAATGACCCCAAGGAAAAAAATGTGATTTTGGGGGTCCGTACGAACCTATTGGTTTGACTGAACCCATAAAGGGTTCACTTGAACCAAGGTTTGAGTGAACCCCTTTGAATCTTGTCCACCAAAAATGCAAAAAAAGATGCATAGAAAGGGGTTCGAGTGAACCCCTTTGAAGAGGTTTGCTTGAACCCCTAGGGGTTCGTATGAACCCCCCTTATCCCTCATCCCCCCTTAGACATAAAAAAAATAAATTTTGGCACTTTGGAGCTCGGGTTAAGGATGAAAATGGAGGAATTTTCACAAACCCAACTAGAATTAGGTAATCCTAGGAACGAGCTATCTAACAAATATAATTTTAATATGTTTTGGTTTTATTATGTATTTGTTTTTTTAGTTTTATTAAACATAGGTTTTTCATCAAAAATCAAGGTCTTTGTTCTGCACGTGGAAAAATAGAAAATTATGATTTTTTTTTTGAAAAATATGAATGCACTAGATATTGAAGTCCTTGATCCAACAAAAAATTTGAATTTCGATATATACAAAAAAAGTTACACATTATACTGTCACGCTATGCCTAAATTGTAATTGGTTTGACTTTGAAACTTGATTAAAGAAAAAATATTCAATAAAAAACTATCAAACCAAGTGGAAGCACTAGATATGAGAGTTACAAATCTAAATTCGAAAGAATTAGAATTTTATCCTTCATGAAAAAAAGGTTATGTGTTATATGGTGTGCGTCAGTTTTTAAAAATGTTGTTTTCTAAAAAAAAAAAGTTTTAGTGGGAGATGGAAAAAGAAGTGCAATCTAATTCCAAATTTTTTTAAAAATATATTTTTAGAATCTATAGACAAAATGTGATGAGACTCTAGTTTGCATCATCTTCAAATTCCTCATGGTTTAGCCACTATAGGTGCCCTAATGTGAAGATTTAGTTAAAAATAATATTTTCAGTGTCTAGTTTGGCCAAAAATTGTAAACCGCTATTGTGGGATCACCCATTTCAAAGTTAGTCAAATTTCAATAGTTAGTAGACTCTTATTATCTTGCAAGTGTCAAAGGGTAGTTGTAACTATTCAAAATAATCATCAATACTCTCCTTAGAAGTATGAGGACCTATTATTATGTAGGAGATTTGGAAAGAATTCCAAGAAAAATACTAAATCAACTTCAAGAAATTGGTAGTCCTCTAAGCATTTTTCATGAGATTTTCAAACTTGAAGACCAGGTCACCTTCTTCAAATAAAATCATGGAGAGAAATAATCCGTGGTTGTTGCTAGTATTCCCAAAAAGAGTGCCTAGTCAAGAAGAGGTTAAGTACTAAATTCAAGAGGCATTTAGGAGGCTCTTCCCCCTCAACCCTTGCAAGGGTGTTGCTCCTTAACCCCATGAGGGAGAACTACCCCCTTAACCCAAGTTGTAAGAAGCACTACCCCTTAAATTTATTGATTGTTTCCACCTCTCAAGGCCCTAATTTCCCATAAGGATTTCTTATTATGCAAAAAATATTAACAATACAATTTTTAGAAGGAAAGATTTTCCAATAGAAATTAATATTTTGAACCAAAACTAAATTAAAAATAGCTAGTATTATATATATATATATATATATATATATATGTCATGAGACAACTAAAGATAAGATTGAATGTGTAGTAAAAACTTCTGAAAAGTAAACTCAACATGTAAACATGTGTGAATAGGCTTTAACTATTGAATAGTTAGATAATTTTCTTTGTTCACACTACAAAAGGAAAATTGAAAAGGTAATACCCCTATTCACACAAACACACCCCAGGAGAAGTAAATAAATGCAAAGAATGCAAATATGCATTAGTGATAGAAAAATTGTAATAGAAAAATATAATAGCAGTAGAAATAGAGAATGTAATTGAAAATAAACTTATTCACTTATATTAATCAACAACAATACATATTTTATAGTTGCAAACACTCAACAAACTTCCTATAATCATGCTAACTATGATGACAACTAATTGGAGTTGTTCAACAACAACTGGACATCTAATGATGATAAAATGAACTTAACTAAACATAATGGACACCTAAACATTATTTGATGACACATACACAACATATATGCAATTTTGTTATGACTTATTTTAACATTTAAAAATTATGTTGGAGTGTATATTCCAACAAATATAAGTTCTTAAGAAGGCTCCAAATGAAAATATAACTTATAAACAATGTTACAATTCTTTAATTGTCAGGTGGATCTTTGAAGGACACAATATCTCTCCCATGAATAGAATAACCCCCATCAACTACAAAGTTGCAGCCATTGATGTAAGAAGCCTCATTAGATGCTAGAAACAAGAAAGCATTGGCCACATCATTGATGGTGTTCGTCTCAATCTCATCCTCAAGGACCTCCTTAGGAAATTTCCCATTAGATGCCTCATCAAGCCACTCCACCATCATCTTTGTCACAATTGTATAGGATGAGACAACATTGACATGTGTTGATGTCTTTGTCAACTCCACTACACCACTCCTCATCAACCCCAACAGAGCATTCTTGGAAGCCATGTAACCATGAGACTCATTATCAGTCTTAAGAATTACCAACACACTACAGTTGAAGAGTATGGAACTAGGGTTGTGTGAAATCATGACCCTGGAAACGTGCTTCATCCTTGGGTAGTCCCACAATAGTGGTTTACAATTTTTGGCCAAACTGGACACTAAAATAAATTATTTTTAACTAAATCTTCACTTCCAGGCACCTATAGCGGCTAAACTGTGAGGAATTTGAAGATGATGCAAACTAGAGTTTCGTGAAATTTTGTCTGTAGATTCTAAATATTTTTTTTTCAAAATTTTTGGAATCAGATTGCACTTCTTTTTCCATCTCCTTCGAACACTAGTTTTTTTCATAAAGCAACATTTTTAAAAAGAGATGCTCAACATATAATGCATAACTTTTTTCCATGAAGGATAAAATTCTAATTCTTTTGAATTTAGATTTGTGACTCTGATATCTAGTGCTTCCACTTGGTTAGATAGTTTTTTATTGAATATTTTTTCTTTAATCAAATTTTGAAGTCAAACCAATTACAATTCAAACATAGCATGATTGTATAACGCATAACTTTTTTTTTATGTATTGAAATTCATTTTTTCTTTTCTTTTCGAATTGAGGACTTCAATATCTAGTGCACTCATATATATATATATATATATTTTTTGATAATTTGATATTTTTCAACATGTGTAGAACAAAGAGATTGATTTTCGATGAAAAACCTACATTCACAAGAGATAAAAAATAAATATAATAATCAAATTAAATTTTATCAAAATTATACTTTTTTGGAAGCTTATAATAGGGACTACATACTTAAAAAAAAAAAAATGAATTCATTTGATCCCGCAAAAGGTAAATCAAAAGTGGTTTTTTATCAGTATTTTGATAGGTGTAAAGGAGACTCTGTTATAGGTATGGTTTAAAACTAGAGGGGTTCTATCCAAGGGGGCTTGGTCTAGGGTGGTTTGATCAAACCCTCTTCAATTGGAATCATTTAAATAGAACATTTCAAGGCTTAAATCATTATATTTTCTAAAAATATGTGATTTTAGCAAAAATCAAGATCTCCCAGAAATTGTAAACCACTATTGTGGCAACACCCCCCTAACAATGACCCTATCACATTCACTACCATCACTCTTTCCCAAGTGTGGAGTGGGACCCGAGTGATGTAATTACCATGAATGTGCAACATACCCACATTGTGGACTGATTATTATGTTCATTTTTAATGACTATTCACATTATACATGTGGATTTATTTTCAAAGGCACAAATCTAAAAGTTAGCAAGTTTAAAGATTTTAAGGTTCTTGTTGAAATTTACATAGATCAAAAAATAGAAAGAATTAAGTTTAGATAATAGAGGACAAATGTTTCTCTAGAGGATATGATGAATTATGGAAACATGTACATATTGTGAGGTAGGAAGCAATTTCATATAAGCCATTGAGGAAAGGCATCATAGAGAGGATGAATACGACTTTAATAGATAGAACTAGAAGCATGCTAAGTACTAATCGATTGGATGCAACTTATAGAAAATAGTAATAGAAAAATATAATAGCAACTTAGAGATAGAGAATGTAATTGAAAATAAACTCATTCACTTATATTAATCAACAACAATACATATTTTATAGTTGCAGACACACAACAAACTTCCTATAATCATGCTAATTATGATCAAGCTAATTGGAGTTGTTCAATAACAAACTGGACATCTAGTGACAACAAACTGAACTTAACTAAACATAATGAACACTAAACATTATTTGATGGTCCACATACACAACATATGTGTAGTTTACATTATGACTTATTTTAACAATTAGTAGTTATGTTGGAGTGTATATTCCAACAAATATAAGTTCTTAAGAAGGCTCCAACTGAAAATATAACTCCGATGTTACAACTCTCTAATCATCAAGTGGTTCTTTGAAGGACGCAATATCTTGCCCATGAAGAGAATAATCCCTGTCAACTATAAGGTTGTGGCCATTGATGTAGGAAGCCTCGTCAGATGCTAGAAACAAGAAATCTAGTGCTCGCTAGGGGATCTTGGTGTGGGACTTTGTTTATTCTTGGTTCATCTACTTATTATAACTTAACCTATGCAATTGGAAACTCATATTCATGTATATAATGACACGAGACATTGGGCCACCCTAGTGAAAAAAGGATTAAGATTATATTTAATAAAATTATAATGGATGGTTTATTTAGTTATTTTGTAGATTTTGATTTTGTGAGCATTATGCATTTGTAAAATAAAGTTTAATTCTTATAGAACTAAAGCAAAGGGATTATTAGAGGTTATTCATAGTGATATTTTTGGATCATGTGGATGTTTCTTCAATTAGAAAATCTCATTATTATGTTCATTTTTAATGACTATTCACATATATGTGGATTTATTTTTTAAGGCATAAATCTAAAAGTTAGCAAGTTTAAAGAATTTAAGGTTCTTGTTGAAATTTAGATAGATCAAAAAATAAAAAGTATTAAGGTTAGATAATAGACACAAAATATTTCTCTAGAGAATTTGATGACTTATAGAAGCATGCACATATTGTGATGTAGAGAACAATTCGATATATGCCATAGAGAAAAGGCATCATAGAGAGGATGACTAGGACACTAATAGATAGAACTAGAAGCATGCTAAGTACTGATTGATCGGATACAACTTATAGAAAATATAAATTCTTAAGAAGGCTCCAACTGAAAATATAACTTATAGACAATGTTACAACTCTCTAATCGTCAAGTGGTTCTTTGAAGGACGCAATATCTCGCCCATGAAGAGAATAACCCCCATCAACTATAAGGTTGTGGCCATTGATGTAGGAAGCCTCATCAGATGCTAGAAACAAGAAAGCATTGGCCACATCATCAACAGTAAGCTTCCTGCCATTGGTGGCATTCCTCTCAAACTCATCCTCAAGGGCCTCCTTAGGACATTGCCCATTAGATGCCTTATAAAGCCACTCCTCCATCATCTTTGTCACAATCCCATAGGATGAGACAACATTGACACGTATTCCTATCTTTGCCAACTCCACTGCACCGCTCTTCACCAACCCCAACAGAGCATTCTTGGAAGCCATGTAACCATGAGACTCGTTATCAGTCTTAAGAAGTGCCAACACACTGCCGCTGAAGAGTATGGAACCAGAGTTGTGTGGAATCATGACCCTCGCAGCGTGCTTCATGCCTAACATAGGCCCTGTCAAATTCACTGCCATCATTCTTTCCCAAGTGTCTAGTTGAACTTTCGTGATGACATTCCCATGAGCGTGCATCATAGCCGCATTGTTCACCATGATGTCGAGATGCCCCTTCTCCTCCATTGCTCGATCTACAACCCCTTTCACATGGCTCTCGAATGCCACATCACATTTCACAAATGAACAACTCCCATGGAGCTCTTGGCATACTTTAAGCCCTGCCTCTTCATCGATGTCAGCAATGTACACATAAGCACCTTCTCCCACAAATTTCCTTGCCATGGCTGCACCTATACCATTTGATCCACCTATCACTATTGCCACTTTTCCTTTGAATCTCCTCATCCTATACCATACCCACTCAAGTTAATAAATCAACTTAAAAAGATTTACACCATAAACTATGTAAACCAATCCACCATTGCCACAGAATAAGCAGAAAGCAAGAAAAAAACCATAAAAGCATTAAGTGATATAAGCTTACCCTGAGCAAGCCATAAGAAAAATCTGCCTCTACTCAAAATGTTCTTCTGCTCTTAGCTTTGGCTACTTCTGTAAATTGTATAAGAAATGAGTGTTATATAGAGACCTCCTATTCAACGGTCTCTTACATCGCCAGTGATATTTGACTAGTAAGTGAAGAAAGTCGTATTCAATTCATAAGTCTAAAACAGGGGAATGAACAAACAAAGGCAATATTATTCCAGCAGCCCACTTTAATCGTGGCCGCTGCTTTGTGCTGTCACTATCGTGTGTTTTCTAATTGTCATTGTATTGGAAATACCGTTATCCAAAGAAAATCATATATATCTACACTTTATTTAGGCCTGCTCTAATCAAATGAAATCTTCAACTTACCATAAATCAATGATGCTAAATTTTAGAACGAAATATGAGACTGGTTATTTATGGGCTTGCAATTGAAGGTTTTTGCTCATTTATTTTTCAATATTGGTTAAAGGTATGTAATTTCATTATTTGGTTTATTGGTCATTTTGAGGATGATTTATTTTTAAATTTGCTATATGAAGAAGAAAATATCAAATAGGTCTTGTAGTGCTTAATTTTAGAAAAAAAAATTTAGTGTCAAGCATTCAGTGTTAAAAATTAAACTTAGTTGGTCAAATTCCTATAGATGGAAATGAATTGATCATGGGATTCAAGTTTTCAAGTTTCTCAATATTCCTTTTTTCTTTGAAGCCTCCCCTTCCACCTTGTGGCAAGTTATTATTTCTATAATTGAGAAAAAGCTCAAGTATTGAATTACTAAGCCTCTTTCATTGGTAGGAAACTTCTATGTGTGCTCAAAAGTCTTGGTTACCACACATGTTTACTACTCTTCTTGTTGGGTCCTTTTAAGGCCTCGTAATTGAAGATTGTTCAAAATCTTCTCAAGGAATTCCTATGGGCACCTTTTGATAATAACAAATAATTTCATCACATAGCTTGAGATTATTATTGCCTTCCTCACTACTCTAGAGGTATGGGGCTTCTTTCAATTTGACCCCAAGTTTTATCCTTATGTGCAAAATGGATTGTTAGAGTCCTTGATGGTGATGAAGGCTAAAAAGTCTTGGTTCAATGGCATTACATTTCTTATAGTGTGCCCATTATCTTCCTAGCTTAGAAGGGTCTTCCAGACTTCATACGCTTCTTATCATGAACAAGTCTATTTATCAATAACATACTTTTGCTCTAAAAAATATTGGGAAATCTTGGCAAGGTACCATGACATTAGTGGGATGGCAATAAATTTCACAAGGAGTTTTCTATTAATCAACAATCTATTTGGTTGTCTCTAGTTCTTTACTATAAAGACTATGGCATCAAGCAAATTCACCACTAGCAATTCACTGCCAACACTTCATCATGGGAAAATTCACTGCCATGAGAAATTCACCTGAAGAAAAATTCACCAACAGCAATTCATCGCCATGGAAAATTAATTGCAAACTTTTAATGCAATGAATTTTCCATTGTGGTGAATTGCTAGTGGTGAATTTTCCTTGAGGTGAATTTGTCATGGCGATGAATTGTTGGTGGTGAATTTTCCAGTAGTGAATTGTTGGCAGTGAATTTTCCTAGAGCCAAAGACTATTCACTTGCAAATATTTTGTGGGTTCATGCTTTAAATTTTTATAATAAGGGGATCAAGTCTTTGTAAAACCTCTTCTCCAAGAATACAAATAATTTCCTTTCTTAGACACAATCTAGAGTAAAACTTAGGCTCTCTAATTAGGATTTTGAGACTTAGTAGACAATCATTGATTTAGTTCTTCTCAACATGCTTCATAAAATTTGGCTTAGAACCTTCAAACCCTAGTGAAAATGTTGTAAATGGTATCCAAACATGTCATTTTAAAATTGTATACCTCATAAGGGATATGCTTTCCTTTCAACCCATCTTCCCATAGTTTCTTAGTTAAATTATAAAAGATGTCATCTATAGTCTTCTTTGGCTACTTGACACTACATCTATTATTTTTATAACATAATATTATTAGGGTTCATATACAAGAATGCAACCACAATCTCTAGATCTTCCTCATCTTAATTTTCATAGTGAATTTGTTAGACTATTGTTTTTTTCTCCTTTATAAATAATTATTTTCATTAAATAATTTTTGGGTTATATTCATTATAAGCAATCTAATTGTACCGTGAGTTTAATCTAATTATGGACTATGATGTTATATGTTAGGATAAAATTTGGTTAATGACATTTACTAGACTTTCTTGGTTTGATATAATAATAGTTGAGGATAGAAGGGAATTCAATTTTATATTGACATAATAATTCCAGTCATTGTACTATTGTAGAAGTGAAATTTGCATATTGTTGTCAATTCCCATTTAGTTTTGGGCTCATTTTGATACAGTGGTTCAAAAAAATTACATAGCAACAAGTGGCACACTCTTGTGTTAAGTTTGGCTCGTAATATGATCCATAGCTCTATCCTTCTCACATTCATTTACACTTAATCATAGGCATTCATACAAGTTATTCCATGCATATTTTACACACATTCCCATATATTCATGATTATTAACCATTTTTCATACCTATGCTAACATCTATATCCACACATTTTTTCTATGCATCAAATTTAGTACCCTACTATCTTGGGTCAATCTTGAGTACCTCAAGATTGGTCCTAAAATTTAAAAAAAAAAAGGATTTGTATTTTCCTAATAACCATTATAAGCTAAAATGTGCATTTTGTGTGACTTATTGCTCTATTTTGAATTTTAAAGACATTAAATTTATAATTAATTCATATGTTCATTTAAAAGGAAAAATCATTAGCACTTGCTTTAATTCCTAGAGACAAAAAGAGTTAGAATTTGCATTAGAATTGTCTAGGCTATTTGCATGCTTGGAAATGTTGTCTCCAACTTGGTGTATGCTAGTTAATACTCAAATAATGATGCTATGAATATATCATAAATGCTATTCAATGATTCCTAGTTGTTTTCAAAATGAATGAATGAATACATTTAAACAAAATAGTACAATGCAAATGTGCACTAGATCAAGGCACAATGGATAGCGAGGAGGAAAATAAGGTGCAAACTTAAATTTTAAATTTTAGAAGTTTGAGGTATAAATTCCTAGCTACTCAAATTATTTTGGTCAAGTTTTTTATCATAGATTTGATCAAAGGTGGTGAATGGGGGATCTAGGGATTATGATCAATCTCTACGGATGAGTAATGATGATATTTGGATAGGGCAATCCCATGAGCCAAATTCACACAATCTTCTACCATGTGTATTCTATTTATTGTATTAAAAAAACTCTACTAAAAGTAGGCCTTTCTGATGACCTAATTTGTAACCCAAAATCCCTAAAGTTGAATCCCTTGCTAAACGCTAGGGGTGTCAGATTTGGTATCTAAGGATGTAAGAAACCACCCTTCAATTACTACTATAAATATAAATTCATTTCAAAACAACTACTAACCTAATTGACCAAAATTCTTCTAACTTATAAGCATTAACTCTATAACTTCCCTAATCACCATGGTGGTGACAAATCTATGCTATCACTTATACATTTACACTCAAAGGTTGCAAGCTTTCAATTGTTGGGGTCATCCCTAGACCTAGACCTAAGCCTCAAGAGTTCATTTTTTATGATCTCACCAATGTATCCCCTTTGGGAATTAAATGCTTTGTAGTTTGTACACCAATGATAGAGATAATTTATCCTCTACTCTTGCATGATATCTTATATCTCAATTTTAAATCATGGTTTTTCATTAAGCATAAGCATGCAAAATTAGTCTCGTTAAAATAGATGATAACACATTTTGATCAAGTGTTGGTTCCATACCAACAATTACTTCAAAAACACATACAAAACCACTATGGTAAATATCACTCCAAAATCCCAAGTCACACACAATGATTGGCTTGAGCATACATCACTTATACAAAAGGTGGCTAATTTATACATATAGGTATGTACAGGATCATGATGGGCCAAAAAGTGGCAATATGATGGGTATATGGCTAACAAATTTTTTTTTACCCAAAATTGATTAAATGAAAAGGGTTTTTAAAAGAGATTCTCAACTTTCCACCAATATAAATGATGCCTTAATTTAAATTTAATAAGTAATTATTATTCATTTTCTATTCAAATTATGACTAAAGTCCTCATTGATAGGCTGATTGACAAACATCTATAGCTTTCAAATGGTATCACATTTTTTGAATCCAAAACATGCATCACATTCTATGATTTGCATATTATAGGATTAAAAAAAGAAAAAATGAATTTCATAAAGTTTTGACCAAGTTAAGGTGGTCAGACATACAAGTTTTTATATTTTTTAAAAGTTGTAATAAAAAATTCATAATTAATTATATACATGGAAAAAAATACCAAAAAAATATGTATCACATTGGGACATGAATCATCTACTTATATCTAAAATCTTATAAAAAAATATTATCATTTTATTGTGGTTAGGGTCGTCAGACATACAACTACTTCTTATTTTTTCTTTGAAATTTAAGTACTACTGCATTGAAATTTCAAATTTTCACCAAATAGATTTTTTTTTTAAAACAAACCTAGTAGTATAGAAACTAAATTCAATTTTCTACAAATTCTATTGTTACATATTTTTGAAATAATATAGATAACTTATTCAAATTTTGACATTAAGTTGCCTAACTCTGATTTTTCTGAGATTTTTCCCACTTAAGGGTTTGTTTTTTCCATGATGATCTTGCACATACCCATACATCACAAGTACAATAACAACCAACATATATATACATCATATGTACAAGAATGACTAGCTCATATGCACATCATGAGTACAATAGAAACAAACTCAAGCATACATCACATACATCTAGTGTGAATGATCCATGTACATACACTACATGACCACATAGAGACCAACTAGCACAATGAAAGTGGATGCAATCTTTCGAATGCATCATCCCACTACTTAGCTCACTAACATAGAAGTTGCTACATAGATCTCATTTAGAAAAGAAATTTCGATGTATCCCATAACATGCCATGGGTCCTATCCTTTTCCCAATCCACTACCAGCTATGATCATAATCAAGCATCCCATACTACTTGATGTCCTCACTAACAAGGGAATAGGTATAATAATTTTCATAATAACTAAGGATAGTAATAATATTTCCACAACCCATTAATCATCTAGGTCAACAAAACACTACATATCTTAGATAATCTAGATATATTAAATGGTTATACCATAGACCCAAGGCTAGCACCTATACTATCAATCAAATAGATTGAATTAATAATCGAACTAGAAAGTCCCACCTTAGCCAAACACCACATAGAAAATACACATGATTCCTTTGATACACCAATGTTAATAATAAACTTCTGATATGGGTAGAACTTGGCCTCCACCATTTGCATGCTACTAGAAAAATCCTATCTAAACTCTATAAAAGTAAGTAGCTCCTAACATCTATCACTTACATGCTATAAGTGATAGCCAATTGATCCTATGAAATGAGGTAGATCTTGGCATCTATCATTTTCATACTACTAGTAAAAGTTGACTAGCCCTATGATATTCATTTATACTTCTTTTTAATAGAGCTCACTCCTTAACTCCTATCACACCAGAGAAACAATAAGTTTATCTATAAGTGAGTCATAGGTTTTACAATTTTGGTGATTACCTAAGGATGACTAGGACAAGTTAAGAGAAAAATTATCCTCTACCTAGATGAATATACAAAAGAGTAATCAAGGCTCTCCTTACAAATAGGATGACCTATTTTTATGAAATAGATTTGACAAGTAATCCAAGAAAATTACTAAGTCAAGTTCAAAAAGTGGCATTTCTCTAAGCATTTTTTAGGATACTTTCAAGCTTGAATACCAAGTCACCTTGTTGAGAGAAAATCATTGAGATATATACAAACCATGATTGTTGCTACTATGCCTAAAGAGAGTGATTAGTCAATAAGAGGTTAAGTACTACATTCAAGAGGCATTAAGGATAACTTACCCCCTTGACCCTCACAAGGGGTGTTGCACCTTGACACTATGGGGGAGAACTACCCCCTCAACCTTCATAGAAAGCACCACTCATTAAACTCAATGATTATTGTCACTCCTTGGGCCCTTGTTTTTCCATAAGAATTTGTAATTTTTTTTAAAGGAAGGATTTATCATGATAATCAATATGGTTTTTCAAATAAATGAAAAATTTGCCAAGATTTTTTTACTAATATCTAGTGATGTAAAAACTTCACTAGTAAATTATAATTTAATTAGTGTGGCCTCTCTAAGAAAAAATGGCAGAGTGAAAATGGCCATTCATTGGTAACTTTGCAGAAAATGAGAGGGTTCCTCCTCCCCATGGCTTCCAAAGCTACAACAGATTGGTTCCTCATTATCGTGGACCCACTAGTAATTCGATGTGGCAACATGCAAGGTGTGGGTCTAATGTTGTTAGAGACAAATTCTCAAAACCTAACTAGGTCCCTTTTCACTCTCATAGGCGTCTACTTAGAGATAAATAGGAAATTCTTGATATTTTTAAAGATGAAAGGTCTCATTATTCACAAGGGGAAGGGCTATGACAAAGACACTATGAAAATAATTCAATTTTTTTGAATCACCTCTACAAAGATAGCGAAGTTGATCTTCAATCAAGCAAAAATGTAAAATGGCTAGCATTTATGGTTTCAACAAAACCTAAAGCTTTTCTTTCAAAATATTAGCAGACATAGGTACAACATAGTAGGGATCTTCACAAGAAGCATGAATATGCAAAGAAAGAAGATTGAAACAAGGATATATAAGAAAGGCACAATGGTCAAAAGAAGACTAGAGATCAAAATATTCACAAGAAGAGTGAAGATCAAAATAAAAGGAATGATGAGAGGCAAAAAATCAGAATATTCAAAATGAGAAAGTTGTATCTTTTCAACCAAATGAAAAGATACAAGTTTCTCATAAAAAAAAAGGAACAATAATCGAGCAGAAGGTCGAAAAACAAGATCACCATGCAAGAGCTTCAAAGAGCACACATCAAAAGAAGGGTAAGAAGAGATCTAACAAGAAAAAAGGAAAAAAGAGCAATAAAGCTTT
The DNA here is from genome assembly GCA_007258455.2 of Sequoia sempervirens. Taxonomy (NCBI): domain Eukaryota; kingdom Viridiplantae; phylum Streptophyta; class Pinopsida; order Cupressales; family Cupressaceae; genus Sequoia; species Sequoia sempervirens. The sequence continues at coordinate 483,283,739 of VDFB02000003.1, read as the reverse complement.
GTTGCAATGGAGGTGTATAGACTTAAAGCAAGGAGAACCCCCCTTTGCCAAAAGTTTCATAGCAACAATCCCAGATCAATGAAGAGGGTAAAGGGAATTGTTAATATCACATTCCCTAAGGATTTGTTAAAAAATCAAATCTAAGACCTTTGACAGCGAGCCCTAATTTGTAAGTTTTGAAACTTCATATTTGATATACATTTTTTGAAAAAACTATTATTTGAAGAATGAGAAGGGTTTACAAAAGTATTTTATTTAGATCATGCAAAGGGTTATTTTTTTAACTCTTTGATACAAAGGCTCGTAGAGATGAAATTTTCAAAATAAAAATGTGGGTCTTTGAAGGCTCCAACCTCTGTATGTAATCATGGACACTAAATTTCAAATTTGAGCAATCTAAGATTAGATTTGTTCCATCTTGGATTCAGTTGCAGTCTTTAGCTTTGGAATATAGGGAACTAAAGTTAATAGAAATTATGGAAAATCATGTAGGGATATTCCTCAAACATGATATGGTTTTCTACAGAAATCCAACAAAGCTTGATAGGGTTTGTGTATTACTAGATGTTGCCAAAGCTTTCCCAAGTCAAATTCATATAAACTCTAAGTATGACAAGTGGGTTTAGGATATCATTGTGGAAACCCCACATAATAAATGCAATTTATTTCATTCTTTGGACCACACCACAACATCGTGTCATGATTTGGAAAGTTTTGAAGTTCAAGCAAAAAAAGTATAGTCATCCCCTGAGTCCAAAAAGGTTAAGGTTAAAAATTTAGGACTTCACAGTGATAATGTAAATGGATCTATCACTCACTCTAATGGTAATGGGTGCTCTAAAATAATAGAAATGGAAAATCCAACCACTACTTTGTCTACAATACCAAATTGAAGGTGCAAGAAGTTCAATAGTGTGGGTTTACACACTTGCATTCCATCTTTCCCATTAGTCACATTAGTACAGTTGGATGACATTTTCCATAGACCGATGTTTAGTGGGGGTTTCGTCTAGTTTTCTTTAAAGTATTTGATGCATGAGGTGCAATGTTTGGCCTCCTTCAAGATCGATGGTTACCCTCAACAAAAATTACTTCTTGATAATAGAGAAAATCCACCCATAGGAAATATTGAAAGCCCCATAGCATTAAGTATGAAACAAAGGGGTTGTCAAGATAAATTTGAAGAACTTATTGAGATGATTCTCTTCTCCATAGGCTTAGACCTTTTTGATGAAATCGTAGAAGAGATAATAAATGAAGAGGATGAATTCTCATCTCCATAGTCAGTACATCCCCAAGTTTCAGAAAATCAAAAAATCTAGATAGAGTTTAACATGGAAATTGGTACAAATGCTCAAAAAATAGACAATGAGGTCAACATGGAAATTGATATAGAGATGGTTCAGGAGTTTGATTATTCACAAACCTTATCACTATCACAGATGCCAACTTCCCAATCAATAGTTAAAAAAACACTAGGAAAAAAGGGAAGAAAATCAAAGGCTACCAAGGGTATGTGCAAGATCATCATGGAAAAATAGGCCCTTAAGTGGCAAAAAATTCAAAAAAAATAGAGTTAGGAAACTTGACGTAAAAATTTGAATAAGTTATCTATATTATTTCAAAAATATGTAAGAATAGAATTTGTAGCAAATAAAATTTATTTTCTTAACTACTATGTTTATTTTTATTTTTTTTAAATCTATTTGGTGAAATTTTGAAATTTCAATGCAGTAGTACTTAAATTTTAGAGAAAAATTAAGAAGTGGGTGTCTGTCTAACCACCCTAACTACAATAAAATGATAAAAAAAAATTATAATATTTTATATATAAGTAGAGGACTCATGTTCCAATGTGATCCATATTTTTTTGTATATTTTTCCTAAGTAAATAATTAATTATGATTGTTTTATTACAACTTTTAAAAAATATAAAAAC
>VDFB02000003.1:483162214-483281700 GCA_007258455.2 Sequoia sempervirens | reverse complement strand
GGGTTTTGTTGCTGGCAGACTGATCATGGATGGTGTTGTGATTGTAGCTGAGACCATCCATTCTATGGAATCCTCAAAAGAAAAATCTATGTTTATCAAGTTGAACATGGCTAAAGCGTATGATCGCGTTAAATGGAACTTTATGTTTAAGATTCTTGGAGCTTTTGGCTTCGCTAGTGATTGGATCGGGATTGCTAGGAGTTGTAAGCATTTCTTTTCCTCCTTTCTCGCTGTTTCCTTAACAGTGTTTCCACTGAAAGTTGTTTGCGCTTCTAGAGGCCTCCTGTGACAAGGAGATCCTTTGTCGCCCTACTTATTCATCCTTCTTGCGGAGGGACTGGGAAGGCTTATTCATGCTCAGGTAGCAAGTAGCTTGATTTAGGGTTGGAATTGTGGAAATGATCTTCCTCCTCAGACTCATCTTCAGTTTGTTGATGATACTGCCTTGATGGGTAGGGCAAGGGTTGAGGAGGCTTTGAACTGGCGCAATGTTTTGGATAGCTACTTGGCAGCCTCTGGGCAGTGTATTAATGAGGGTAAGTCTCTCATTTACTTCTTTCATACTCCTAAGAGTATCCAAAGGAGATTAGCAGGTATTCTTCATTTCTAGATCAGTTCGCTTCCTTTTCTCTATCTTGGAATCCCTCTTGCCATTCGTTCTCTCCCAAAAAGGTTTTGGCAAGAGACCCTTGACAAGTTTCAAAGTTTGGTCAGCCATTGGACTTGTAGGTGGCTTTCCTCAGCTGGTAGAGTGACTCTTCTTAAGTCCGTGATCCAGGCTCTCCCTCTTTATAAGTGCTTTGTTCTTTCTACTCCTTCAAGTTTTATCCAAGATTTCGAGAGACTGTCTCGTCAATTCCTGTGGTCTGGTAATCTCCTTCATAGAAAGTGGAGCTTGGTGAAATGGGATGTTGTTTGTAGGCCGAAGCATGAAGGGGGTCTTGGTTTACGATGAACTGATTTGAATGGGTAGGCCTTGGCTGCTAAGCTGTATTGGCATTGGTGTTCTCAACAACATATGTGGTGGGCTAAAATTCTTACCCTCAAATATTTGGGTGCGGTGGAAAGCACGAAGGTTGTAAGATTCAGTCTGGAGGGGAAAGGTTCTATGATCTGGAGTACCCTCAAACGGGGTGCCAAGCTTGTGAAACATGGCCTTTTTTGGATTTGTAATGGGGGTCAGGAAGCTCTCTTCTGGCATGACTCTTGGGATGGTCATCCCCCTATTTTGTCTTCTCATCCCCAACTTCAGGACTTGTGCCAGATTTTTGAGGAGGCAGGTTGGTGTCATGTGGCTGACTTCAAATCTCAACATTCCTTGAGTCAGATTACTATATCCAGGTGGAAGGATCCTCAGGATTGGCCTCCTGGTGGGGCTTTGGAGGATCGTCAAATGCTTGCTAAAATTCTTGCAGATCGCACCTGCAACTCTCTTCTTGAGAGGGATGTTCTTGCTTGGGGTCTTGATTTGTGAGGTAAATTTTTGGTTGCCTCTGGTTATCAGGTTTTGGATAAACAGGCCTTTGGGAGCTCTGAGGTTCCTTGGTGGAAGCATGTTTGGAATAAATTTGCTTGGCCTAAGTGTAATTTTTTCTCTTGGCTTGTTGTCCAAGGTAAGTGTCTTACTTGGGACAATCTTTGGAAACGGGGGTTCCAGGGCCCTTCCATGTGTGTTTTGTGTGGTCAGTATGAAGAATGCCTCTCACATCTCTTTTTTTAGTGTTCCTTTGCTAAGAATATCTGGCATCACTGGTGGAATCTCTGGAGTTTACCGTGTTGCCATGTCTCTGCCTTGGATGATTTTTGGAGGAGACAGGGATCATCCCCTGCCAAAACCTCTTTTCTGAAAATTGCTTGGAGCATTGGTCCTAGTTTGATTGTTTGGCATCTCTGGTTGGAACGCAACAGACGGATTTTCTTGGATAAAAAATTGGTCTTTGAGCAACTTTGGAGGCGGATTCTTGGGGCTTTGCAGGAGTCTTTGTTTGCAAAGTGTGATTTGTCGGTGCCAGTTGATCCTGGGGACTTGGGTGTTGTTAATTCCCTGGGTCTTGTTGCTGGGGATAGGAGAAATTTGGGCAGTGTGCATCGTAGATGTGGGCGTGAGAGGGTGGTTCGTGATGGCTCCTGGTGTCCACCTGCTCTTGGGGAGCTAAAAATCAATACGGATGGGTCTTCTAGGGGTAATCCTGGGCATGCAGGAGTTGGTGGTATTGGTAGAGACAGCTTGGGAGTGGTGGTGTTTTTCTTTTCCATGTATCGTGGTTTGCATACCAATAATCTTATGGAGGCTAGTGCTATCCTTATGGCGATTGAGCGGGCGGTTGGCCTTGGGTGGCGGCAGATTGTTTGTGAGTCTGATTCTCAGGTGGTTATTGATATGTTGCATAAGCGACAGTTGGAGGATATGAATTGGCAGCTTGTTGTGGTTGTCAAGCAGATTATTTCTATGTGCTCTTCTCTGGAGTCCATTGTTTTTCGCCATATTCCGCGGGAGTGGAATAGGGTGGCTGATGGTTTGGCTAGATGGGCGTCGGAGAGGACAGATTCTTGGTATGTGGATGGTTGGGGCAATCTTCCTAATGACATGGCCCCTGTTCTTGAGGAGTGGGTTACGGAGGATATGAGATGCTTCTTGGGTGTGAATTAATTCTTGTTTTGTTGGGCCCCTTGTGGCTTCTTTCTTCTGACTTTGTAATGTTGTTCTGATTCAATAAAGTTTTTACCCTCCTTTAAAAAAAAAAAATAAAAAATCAACTATCAAAAGTTTATTGAAAAATTCATCATCCAAGAATGCAGAAACTTCTATCAATGTTGTTTGACTGTACTCAAGAGTTTACATACTCTATACCAACATAATCAATGTGAAAATTGCTACACCTGCAACCACAACTCCAAAAAAATGATTTTTGCTTAGTATATTGTTCATGTTTTCCAAGCATAGCATTGTAGAACTTAGCATTTACCATTAATGTCACTGCCTCTATCATTATTTCAATAGCTTATTGTCTTATCATGCTTTGCTACTGAAACTTCATTCATATAGATTAAACAATGGTGAGACTAATCAAACAAGATAACAAGATTTGATGGCACAAAAAATGAATACTGCTTCATTGTTCAAGCATTTTTATCTCATGTATCTCTTGAGAAACACATGCCATCACTGATTCTATCAAACATAGACAAAAAGTATTGTTTCTACTGACACAATCAATATGTTGCAACATAACATAGCTAATAACAATCCACAAATGGTGGGAAATGTAATTGTATCACAAGTATCCTTTACTATGGACACTTCCAAAGAAAAGCTACAACTACTTTTCATTTGATATCAAAGGGGTTTATTTTATAATGCATTAACCTTCTCCCCTTGTCTTCATGTTGCCTTTTAAATGCTTAGAAATGCTTCTTGTGCAGCTTGCACAAGATTTAGTTCTTTCTCTTCCTTTCATTGCTTTCTTCTCCAAACCTGTATAGTCCCTTTCTTTTTCTTGCTCAATGCATCTACATTGTTATTTTTAAAAGATTCCTTCAACTTACTCCTACACTATTGTGCCTTATGCCCAATTTTATGACACTTAAAGCATGTGATGTTATAATTAATTTGAGGAATAAAGAAAACATTATTTCTTGACATTTCAAAACTTCTATGATCATATCTTCCATACCTCCAACAATTTCTTGCTCTATGACCATAAGCATGAAAATGATAGTAATAGCCATGAAATTGAGAGTAGTTATACCTAATAAATGGAGATATTGATGGTATTTTTGTCCTTTCATCAACCCATTTATCTTTTGTCTGAGCAGAAACAATATGGTGACCAATATCAACCTTCACTCTTGGTGTTTTCTTGGCTGTAAACTTCTTTCCATCTGTAGTAGCAAACATTGTTTCATGTTTATATTTTTCTGTAGAGATTTGTCCAACCTCATATCCCACACCTGAAGGATCCTTAGATTGCTTTTGTCTACCAGTCATCTCATTTAGTAGATTAGTACTATGATCAAATTTATGATTTTTACCTAATTGAACCTTGACACTTTCAAGCTCTTTCCTTAATGCAGCTACTTCTCCTTCAAGTTTTAGACATTCAATCTTTTTAACCTCTAAGTCAGACCTTACGACATCTACAATCCTTTTACATTCTTCAATTTCAATTTTTTGACTAATAATCATATCATTATCTGAACATTTCTTTAAAGAGGCAATCTCATTTTCTAGTTTATTACACACTTCCTCCTTGTCTTTTAACTTGGCTTCCAATCCTTCTTTAGTTTTTTTCTTATCAACCATTTGGGATTTCATAAATTCAATAATCTTTTCAAATTTAACATGGTTTTGGTTTAATGCTTTATTAGTATCATTACTCTTTTGAAGTTGTACCTTAAGTTACTGATTTTCTCATTTAAGCCTTTTAAGCTCATTTAAAGCAGCAAATAGTTCTTCCAAATCAACTTCAAACTCATCACCTTCACATTCTTTTTCACCAAATTCTTGTTCAAAGTCACTTACTAAGTGATCTTCTTCTCCAACTACAAGATCATTTTTATTATCAACTGGCAGAGGTAATTCTTGAGATAAAACTTCACTAGTATTGACATTAGTGTTTTTCTTTTGACTTCTGTTTCTTTTTCACTTACCCATAGTACTCCACTTACTAGAAATATCTTAAGATGGTTATGCTTATGCAATGGTCTAGCCTTTTACAACAACATCAATTGAAATCAAATATGTTTTCATAAAACACATAGACTGTACCAACAAACAGAAATACCTTTTTGAACTTATGACCTATTTGACAAACTTCCAAGACCAGAATCAATCCTAGGTGGATTGGACCTATCAAAGGACCCTACGCTCTGATACCAATTGTTGGAAGATAAATTACTTTGAGAGGGAGGGTGAATCAGAGTAATATAATATTAAAATTTTAACCCTAATGAGAAAAACCTTGAGATAGATACCACTTTGTTTCAATGACCTTTAATAAAAACAACTTTGAGACTAAACTCAAAAAACACATTTATATGTTTGCAACTTAATCAAGAACAACTCATTAATCACATTAAGTATGTGTTTGAATTGTTTGATTTCACTGCAGTAATTGAACTAACTGATCATATAACATTGAGCACCAACAAGACAATAATCTGAAATATGAACATCCACATTTGTGAAATATTTTAGATAGATTATAACAGTGAAAAATGTATCAGATCATTGCATGAAATCATTTTGACATATGAAAAAATGAGAACTTAAACAAGATAAGCACAAACCACACAAAAAGAGAACACAAAATTTTGCCCAGTGGAAAACCCTTTAAGGGAAGAAAAACTAGTCCAAAATGCCTTATAGGCTTAATCCAAATCTGTTTTACAATATATTTTTAGAGCACCAACTCTATCACAATGTGGAACGCCAAATCCATGTACAAACTGAAGCACCCACTTCAAGTTAGGAGCATCAAATCCCAGTTGCAAAGATTCTCTATGAAAATGCAAACTGTTAGGACCTTATAACTGCACTAATGTCTGCAATTACAAAATCTCAACAAAGTACAAATATATGATTTTCAATAATTCCCACTACAAAGATTAACGTCACTAAAATCTGTATGTAATCTTTGTATTAAAACCAGAGATATAAACAATATAAACTCTCTTTTATCACTTTTTCAAACTCAAAGATATCACTGTCAAAATCTTTCAAGATACTCTATTTTTACATCAAACCCTCTTCATACTCTTTTTTTTTCTTTAAAAAATATCACTTTAATAGCAACAAAAACCCTTGTTCTCAGCTATTTCGCTACTGAGAAATGACTTACAACCATGTATTTATACAATAAAAAATAGTTAAAAATGGATTCCAAAAAGGAATAACTGAAAGGTCTTCGATTCATCATTTATGAACAATGAAACTCTATTCGTTAATCAACCAACTTTCTCAAAAATGGTCCTCAAAGCAACAAATGCAGTTAGGGTTTCTTAAAAACCCCATAAGCCATACATCAAATGCCATTAGGATTTCAAAACAACCCTTCAAAAGAGATTAAAAACTCTCAAATCCTGATTATGAAACAATGCACTTCAAGTATGAGTAGTTTATAAAAAATTAACTAAAGCTATTCACATTTGAGCCCGATAACAAACTTTTTCTTGCTTGAAACAAAAAATAAAAGGCTCAATAATACCTGTTAACAAATGCAAAGAAGTAGGAATAAAATACCCGACATCGAGCTCTTCCAAATTGTCAAACTAATCTTTCTTCCATGTCAGCTCCAGGCGGCTAGGGTTCCTCTCAACCCTAATCATTCACTCAAACAAATGCATAATGACTTCAAAAGAGCTTTGAAGTACAAAGAACATCATAATTTATTTTGAAGTCCACCAACAAGCACAATACTGTCATTGCCAAGTCAACCCATAATGATGATGTCGTTGCCAAATCAACCCACAATGTGATGTGTCTTTTACATAACACTTTCAATGCAAATAAAATATGATAGGGCTGACAGTCATATGATAAGTTCAATGATAATGCCGTCAGTGCTATGATATATGACCTTCAAATTTAACAAAGGCCAATACAAAATAAAAGTTCATATGTAATATGGTAAGCCCAATGTAATATGTCTTAGGCTTGTTTTCTATAGAGCCCGATTTCTTTGTTTTTTTTTTTTAAATATCACTTTAGTTCCCAACACCATGTATGGTATAAAGTATTCTCATCAACCTTGAAACCCTTAAAAAAATATACTAAAGTAGAGTAATGGCATACTCTGCTTCAGCCAAGGTGATTGCTAATAGAGCAATGTAAATACTATAATCTATATTTTATGATAATTTACAAAGACATCATCCATTGCAAAGAGACCCAATATCAAAGTGATCTCTTTTCCATCTTGATAAATATCAATGAATTCAAAGATCAAACTGAAAAAATCAACTAAAATAATATACCTGTTGAATATACCAAAATCTGAATCACCAAGAACATGAACAACCTAAAGCATAAAGATCTTGAGACTTGTCAAGATAATAATGACATATACATGTATATAAAGCAAATGTATACCATGTCAAAATTCAGTACCACCAAGTAAAGAACTAAAATTGAAAGAGCATGCCATGAACCAAAATCCTAAATCACCATAAACATGAATACCAAGAACAAGACGTCTGATTGATTATCATCTGAGATACCAAGAAAAATACCAAAGGTCCTATATGAGATATATATCCTCTGCACATGAATTCACCAAGATCAGTATCACAAAACTAAAAGTAAATCACTGTCCACAATGATATGATAATCAAATGCGCCCAGTATCATAAACATGCCATGATGCCAATCATTACTGAATACAATCAAGAAATGAATGACCACCAATGATGATGTATCATGTAATACCCAAGCCAATCAATATGTACCAAAAGTTGAATATGAGACCATGTACATCAACTGTCTATGGATAAATCACACCACCAAAATATATTTTGACATCAAGGATAAACAACCACAATAAACAACTGAAAGCCAACAAGCCTATTTGAGTTTTGGGGGTGGAAATTTTGGTGGTAGATCCCCGGTGTGAAAATTGATTCACATGGGATACTTTTGGCAAACGATGGAACAAGATTCCTTTGATTTTGTCAAGAAGTGTCTACAATGTCAACAACATAGTCATCTTATTCATGATCCTACTCAAGAATTACAAAATTAGACCTCTCCTTGGCCATCTGCAAAGTGGGGGTTGGATATTATTGGGAAGATATCACCTCCTTCTTCTAAAGTACATGTCTTTATCATTACTACTAGTGATTACTTCACAAAATGGGTTGAAGCTATCCTACTTTGATCTACGACCACTGAAGCTATCTATGGATTTATTCTAAATAACATCATTGCTCGCTTCAAATTGCCTTATACCTTTGTTTTTGATAATGGAACACTATTCAAGAATAAGGAAGTGAAGTGATTCTTGGAGAAATTTCATATTCAACATAGATTTTCTACACCATATTATCTTCAATCCAATGGCCAAGCAAAAGCGTCTAATAAAAATCTTGAGCTCATTCTTTGGAAAATAGTAAATAAACATGGTAAGGAATGACATATATTCAATTAACATATGCTTTGTGGGCCTATCACATGAGTGTCCATACAGTGATGGGAACAATGCTTGACAACCTCATGTATGATGTTGAAGTTATCATGCCTTTGGAGTTGAAATCCCATCTTTGTGGGTTTCCCTTAAAGGGTTGATTGATGATGAAACTTACCGATCTAATCGTTTGCATCAACTTGAGATGCTTGATGAGTGTCGATTGTTGCATCAGCTTGAGATGCTTGATGAGTTCGAATTGCAGGCCCTCGACCACCTTCAATCTTATCAACAATTGTTATCTAGGCAATATAATTAAGGTGATCTTCCTAGGACTTTCAAGGTAGGTGACCTAGTTCTCTATGAGAATTAGAGAAATGTAAATGCACTACTTGATCAAGAGGGAAAGTTCAGTCCTAATTAGTTAGGCCCTTACATTGTCATCTTCATGTATGGTTCTAGAGCCTATTAATGCAAAGACAAAACCCAACTCATACTTCAGTTCTCACAAACCAATTTGCACACATACACAGATTTACAACTTACCTAATTTTTGTTCAACTCCACAACTAATCCAAAATTAAATTGACAATTTATCAGTTCAACAAACTCAAATTACACAAAATGTAGTTCTCTCATATATCCACTATTGGAATCTATAATATCAAACTACAAAGACAATTTAAAATTGAATCAAAATTGCCTATCCGAAGGCGTCAACCTTCCTGAACTTCTCTCTGCAACAATTAATTATTATTTTTAACTGCTCTATCAAAGCAACCTCCTCCTTCCATGTTTTCTCACTCTCATTCCTTTTCACAACCCCTCTTTTAGCTTGCTTTTTGCACCAATAGTTTGCAAATAAAGATAATAATGCCCCTCAAACTAGACACAACCCCCTCTCTAAATTTCATGTGGTACCAACTTCTCCTCGTTGTGGTTACACAATCCTCTTCCCTCAATCTATCAACATGTTGTCCCTTATCTTCTTCATGGGCATGAATTTTCTTCTTCCCATGTAGCCCAAATTCCCCTATTTTGGTCGGTTCTTTCCCCACTTCAATCTGAATTTTTATTTTCTTGCATTTTAAACTGAAAATGCCATCATGAAGAATGGCACGAATCTTCACCTCCCAAGAGGAACATTATATTTTATATTAAAAACATCTCCTCCTATGGTTTGATTCACTCGCAAGCATAGTCTCTTTCTTCTTCTTTATTTGTGATAATTTTGTTTTGTATTCTCTTATAGTGAGACCTGCTTAGAGTTCGCTGTGGGTTACCTCCGACCTGAAAGAGTGATTCTATCACTCAAATCCACCATTGTGAGCCTATGCTTACAATCTTTCTTCTTGGCATGTCTGGTGCAGGAGCACACATGCAAACATGCAATTGACACCAACCCAAAAAAAAATGTTATTTGGTTTGCATTCAATTTTGGTTTTGATCTTATTTGTCTTCTCTTAGTTCCTAAACCTCTTAAATTTCACTTCTTTATTATTACACTTTGAAAGTAGATATATGATGGCTCATTTAATACATTTAGTCAATGTAAAGCCAAATTTATATTTCTTTTGCCAACATCCTCATAATTAGATATGGACGTTGATCAAATATAATATATCTATCAATGCTGAAGTTACAACTGTGTTGGAGATACGTGTGTATATGTGGAAATATATATTGGTTACCATCGAAGTGTTTAACCAAAGAATTCAATTTAAAAGAAATTGATATATTAAATTCCAACAAAGACTTAAATCTGAAAACTGATGGTTAAACAAGGCTTCATCACTTTTATTGAAAGACAAGAGAAAGGCTGATAAGCTAGGGAAAAGGATGATTGTTTATGCAATGTGGAAATAATTCCATCCTAATTGATCCTTCAATAAGACCCTTTCACCTTCAAAGCAATGGACAGTCAAAGAAAGAGAAAGTGCACCATCTTGGAACAAAAATGCAAATTTAAAATCAAACAAAGCAAGCCAAGTTTGGATTTGAAGGGGTTTGTTAGATATTAGGACAACATGGAAGTTGAGGGGCTGCACCACCATAGAGAATGAAGAGACTCCATGGGACAACTGAAGCATCACACCACTTTCTAGAGAGGAATCTACATAAATATAACAACATATGTAGAGATCGATTGGGGGGAATAGGTGAGGACAGGTTGTAGGAGACTTGAGATAAGTCTTCGAAGAGGGATAGAGTCACAAGTAGATTATAGGGGCTTCCCTTGTCAGGTTGAACCGAAGGAACTTATTTTCATGGTGACTGGCATAAAACGAGTCGTAGTGCCATGTGTAGTTTAAACTCAATTTTGCTCATAATTGTGTAAGACGATGTTGAGCAACTAAAAATAGATGTGCAACATGAGAGGGGTAGAAATGTAATTAAATGGAAAGTAGGAGAATATAGGTGGAATGACATGAGAAGCCATCAAATGCAAGTGAGAATTTTTGTATTTGAATGGGATTAAATAAAATTTGTGTTTGTTGCAATCTTGTTTATGGAGTGTTGAATCCAGACAGAGTTGTGCCTGTGAGTTTGTTTTGTTGTTGAGTTTGTTGGAAGAGGGGAGTGTCTCTGCATCACCTATGGATTGTTATCCATGGATGAGACACCTCTAAAAGAACCCGTTAATGCAATAAACTTTTTTCAATACTGCGCATAGTGTCTATGTGTCACATATGTAATGCTCACCTGCCCCGAGGTTGTAGCATCGCGTATTTTGACATTCCTCATTAACACATTATGTTTTTTTTTTTTTTGTGTTATGATGTAACCATGTGTGTGTGAGAGAGAGACATACATGTGCTTGTTTTACTATGCTATGTATCCATGCATTACATTACATCTTTTGGTTAGGTAGTTGGATCATCATTATGTTTAATTAGCATACATCCATGTGTGTTTATTAAATTATGATAGCATCTAATTTAACATACATCCATAAATACAACATCCATCACATAATCATACATAAAAGTAAAGAAGCATACGTGCATGAAGTAAATAACACCATGATAGTCAAATCAGTATCTCATGTATAAATATTTATCAAATGTCATGTACATGTAGTGTGCCACTGTCTTCAAAAAATAAGTGGAGGTTGTATACATGTATCAATGTCTATACATTGAAAATGATCTATAAAATATGTGTCATCACTACAAAAATGATATACAAAAGGGGATCTCTATGCCCTTGGTGCGTGGCTACCTGAGCCCTCTGGGTCTAGTGGCTACTAACACTGTGGCTGAATAGTTGAGACAGAGTGGGACTTGTGTGATCAGGAGATGAATATTGCTACACATGGCCCTTTGATCTCTCCATGAAGGGAGGCTATCTTAAGCTCAACTTGCCTCAACACATGTTGCAATTTTTGGTCTCTTGTTGGCATTATAGTTGTTACCTGCCATACGAGGTCATCAAGCTGGCTATGAAGAGCATCACATGCTTGCTCGACACTATTAGCTCTCATCACGGCCACATCTTGCTCAGACAAGGCAATCTGCAGCTCTGTCGAGACCTAGTCTCTCTGTGATCTAGTGCTAGTAGCATTGAGAATTCATTGTACGATCTCCACCTATCTCTCCTTGTAGGTCATCCTCAGATGTGTGATCGACTCAAAGAGGTGGGAATGTCGCCCCACTAAGACTGGCTAGTATGTATCTAGGACAGATCCCTGGATAGGCATGATAGGGGGAACCTCTGATATGCACTAACCTATAAGCCCAGTCCATCCTTGTGTGTCCACTGCAACCACATAGAGAAGAGACCTGTCAATATCACGAGATGTATATACATAAACCCAAAGCAAAAAGATGAAAAATTGAAAGCACTAAAATGAAGTGACATTAAAAAAATGTTGTACTTGGGTCCCCTAGCTGCTAGTGTGGATCAAGAGGTGAAGTGACACTAGGACCTACATCACCCACATCTAGTACCACTCCCAAAGCCATCAGATTTGTCATTCAGAAGGTGATAGCACTACTACTGAGACTGGGATAATAGGTGGAGGAGAGGACATCCTTTGCTACCACCTCAGCCTTGCCTTTGTTGTACCTTCCACCACTTCCTCCTACTGCTGCTCTTGTTGTCCTCCATCTCTGTCTCTCTACCTTCGCTTCTACATTGGTGGCACATCACCCTAAAGGTTGAGATCCCCTTGGGGCAATCTGTTGAAAGACTGGTGTACGATGATGTGTGAACCACCAAGTCTAGAAACCTCTAGCCACACTGACGTCATCAACCAGGTGCACCTCCGGTTGGTCTCGATTGGCCTTATCATCATCAAAAGGGATGATGTCTTTGATCAAAGGCCATTGATGATCACCCAGCCGTGTCACACTCCTCATGGACCATGCATAGAAAGTGACCGTGGGAGGGATGGTCTGGATGACTTCAAACTGTTGCATGACCCTCCTCCAGTAAGAGGGCATAATGAAAAAATTCATGCGACCTAGCAAAAATAGGTCACGCTGTAGGTTCCTAAGATACCTTCTATCATCAACCCACTGAAACCATAGGTAGGGATGCCATCTAATATGATCCAATCTCAATGTGTTAAACTACAATTGCCAAAACTATAGATCCGCATGCCTCCATTGTCTGATCAACTCATAATAATGAGGCACTAGCACTAAGTAATTCCTCACCTAGGGATACCCAACTGGCCATATGCATGTAAGATGAGGAAAGGACCACACCTATAACAAGGTGCATGTGGTCAAGCTCTGGAACTCATAATACATGTACCTACCCAGATCGTGGTATAGGTGTGCCAACATGCTTTGTCTCCAGGCGTAGACTGTCTTGTGCTGCTCCATTTGTTTGATTGTATGCACGAGGCCCCTATGAAGGTGAGATCCCCACACATCTATCGTGACTCATGCAACCATGATGATAACCATGACCTGTCATAATAGAGGCATTGCAACACTGCCCTACTCAAATCAATGGGTATAAATGTGACTGGTCTCATCACTACTGCTAGTGTGATTTGAGCAATACTGGACCCTGTCCACCCACTCCCAAGCAGAATGTGTATCATCTATCGTCACTTGTCACCTATGGATGGGAAGACCAAGGATGTGGTAGACGTCCTCTAGCATGATGGTCATCTCATCTGTTGAGAGGTGGAAGGTCAACGTGGTGGAATCCCATCGCTCCATCAATGCCATCAACATACGATCATGGTATAACATCTCCAACATCTAGTAAACATGCCATAAGTTGACCCGCCATAGAATCATCTCCTCATCATTAGATAAATTTTGATACTGATCTTAAATAAGACACAACACCCACCTTTGGGGATGCTCTTTGATCTCTGGATAGTCTTGCAAACATAAAAGAAATTCAAGTTAGACTACCTAATGTAGAAAATTTTGAAAGTTGCTAAGTAGCACCTCTGGGATGTCGGCACACTACGCAGATGTCTATGTGACATGATGCCATCCCAGGGCCCACCATTAAAGCTTGCTGGACACTAGTGTAGTTGGAGGACCCTAGTGCATGTGTGGGTCCCTAGTGTGCCTACAAGACGCCAATGGATGAAGAGGATGCGTGTGCATAACACAAATTCTTGTGCTACACTTTTGTCTAAAATCCATCTAATAATCTCAACAAATGCATTAAAAACATAGTTTGAAGACTCACCTGGTTTGGCTCAAGACCCTCGATGACATCCCACCACGATTAATCCAATCTAGGGTCCTCATACTCACATCTGCATGGTATTTTGCTGCCTTTTCTCTCACAAAATTCAACACAACTCATGCGATGAATACTTAAAATGACCCTTCTGGGGGCCCACTTAGGTATATATAGGCTCCCTAGGGCCCATTTTTCTTGGTGATCTTGGTCCCTTTGTTTTTCTTGATTTTACCCCACTAGGTTGGGAAAAACTCAGGAGGGGGCATATAGTCACCTCTTTACCATATTTTATTTTGAACCATCAATTTTTTTCTTGATCATTCTTCTCACCTTGGTAGCTTCCTCCAAATTTTTTTGGACTAACTTAAAATTTGAGTTTTGCAGAATCAAAATTTACCCATGTTTTCAGGACGAGTGTTGTATGTTCACTGAGTTTGATTGTTGGGGGCATCTTTCATACTTTCCTGCTTGACCACCTTTGTGTCTTCTACAGAATCCCTTTGGCAAAAAAATCTATAAAATTTTCAAGTTTTCATGTTTGTTCTCTTTTCTACTTTAGTGTGGCTGATTTTTCCCAAAATCAAGCCCACTAAAGTGGGTGCAAAATGTAATGTCCCAAAATTGCACCCTAGGGGAAATTTCACATTTTTGCATTTAGCCTTGCATTTATTACACTTAAGCACATTTATGATAAGAACCTCATGGGTCAGCATTTTGTGATTCCAACCCCATGACAACCAATGATGAAGTGACAATAGTCTACTACCTCATTTCTTGAAAATTGATGAGTTTGACGGTTGCACGGGGCGCTAGCATCGTTGCAATTTTATGAGTTTGAAATGAGGAATCTCAAAATCTTGACTCATGACATGTGTCTCTATAGTCAGATTTCTGAGTGTAATGGGCCCTCCTACCCTTGCAACAACAAAATTCCCTTTCTTGCTCTCATTTCAAGGGGTTCTCTCTCATTCTACAACTCTCCTTCCAATCTCGCTCTATTCTCTCCTTCTAGCAACATCTCTTCTATAAGCGAAGCTCTTCCAGACTGAGGTCCCTCCAATAGTCAAAGCTCTCTTGCCAACATTCAATAGTGTGTTTGTGCATCCAAGAGGGAGCCAAGGATTGTTGGTAACACTCTCTTATTCTTATTTATCTGCGAATAGATTACTTTGTTTACTTGTTATTTTGTGGTGTGGGTTCTCCTCAAGAAGGGATTGTTTTCACCACTCTTTATTTGTCTCTCTCTCTCTATCTATCTAGTTTTCCATGGAGGTGGGAACACAAAAATGGGGGTTTGAATGTGGCAAGCCTCAAAATAGCTCCAACATTTTCCTCGCCCGTCTTGTGTGTAGGTTGTTGAAAAGAGGCTTGGAGAAAAGTTTCAAGTGCACAATCATTTGTAAGTTCGTTCTTGGCCCTCCTTTGTATTTTCTAGCATTTCCTACTTTCTATTTATCTATTTTGTCAAATAAACCTTGGGTCTAGGTACGTTAGTAGGACTTTAACATCTCTGTTTGAGGATTTGGGTCTCTGTTTTCCTTGGACATTAGCGCATCCCTTGGACTCTAGTGTTTCACACTAGCATCCTAATACCATGCTATAGTCCTCTAGCTGAGAGCTATTCCTTTTGAGGTAAAGATCTTGAAACACTTCTCTATTAGATCCTGATGCAGTCTTCTTGAATAATTATCCTCTGTACGATATTCTTTGCAATTTATTCATTTAGTATACTTGAGGTAGTTAAGGGTAGTTCACTCCCTGGGATTCTCTTGAGAACAAAGAGACTCATGAGCATCAGATCCCCCTTCTCTTAGAGTCACCTAAATTATTTGAACTAATGCTAGACATATGGAACCAAGCCTTCAAAAATCCTCTTTATCCTTATTTAATCAATTGGAAATGAAAGACGGTGAGTTAGTGCACTCCCTCTCTTCATTCAATTGTTAAGGGTTGGGTTTTCTCACCTCATTTGGCCCTCCTTTTTGTTAGTAGGTTGTGTTTTATTGTTGATGTAAGGTTTAGCTTGGATCATCATGTTTGCTTGAGTGGTTTTAATTAGTGGCATGCCTTATTGGATTGAGTCAACATGTTCCCTCTTATGTTGGTTTGTAAAGAGGCAAGAGGTATTCCCTTCACTAACTTCATAACAATATTCCTTGAATATGAAGAGAAGATGGTGAATCAACTAGTTGTGCAAATATAAGGGTTTATTAAATTGGTTTAGGGTTTATGTCTTGTGAAGAAAGTGTCACTAAATCTACTTTAGTACATGATGTATTGTGACAAGGGGATGGATTGGGTGGTTCAAGGATGCAAAAGAGGGGGAAAGCACAAACTTGAGAAATTTATTAAGTTGTAGGCATGGAAAGATAAAGTTTAGGCTAGATTACAAAATATAGGAAATGAAATGAGGTTGGAGATGTAATAATGAGAGTGGAGTGTGTAGGCTTAATCATGAGAGGATAAAATTAGTAAAAATAGCTTTGTTAAAGTGGATAGAATAAAAGGCATATAGGTAAGTAAGAACAAGTAATAATTTAAAGGGAATACAAAGGTGGGATTTGACCTTTTGTTAGAATATAATGATATTAAGGGACATACCCATAAAACCTTATATATATTATATGGTTTACCAAGCATAACCCTTTTAAAATAATTATAGTATAATACTATTAGATTATTGATTATTTACAAATGATAGTTTTGAATAGGTGTGACCAATACCCTTTTACGTATTTTGTCATGCCTTCTATTATATTTAAGGAGGTTTTCTCTCATTGAGAGGTAGTAAGAATTAGAGTTTTTGTTGTAAGAGTTGGTATAGAATTCTCTATTCCATGCAATATTTATCTAAATACGTAGCCACCCAAGATCTAGGAGCTTCAATGAAAGTATAAGAAAGATCAAATATGATAGAATAATGTTATTCTATCAAAAGATGCAAATGATAGATTACTTACAATGAATTAATTAAGATTACAAAAAGAGCGCCTTGGTTATATAGGCCAAGGTGACACATAAGATTACATAAAATTATGACATGTGCTTTAATATTATGACTTGAGACATAAAGTGATAACTATCCTGTGTACTCTGAACTTAAACATAAGTCACTAGTGTGAATAGGACTTGGGTGATGAACCAGTTAGGTAAAACACCATGTTCACACCAACACCCCCTTAAGGGAATAATTTGAAAGGATACAATAATACAAAGATGAAAGGATGGTTCTTTACTACTAGTCATGCTAGCTACCCATGTGCAAATGCAATCTCTTACAAATGGAGAAAAGGAGAAAACCCAACAGGACAAAACTCCTCCCAAAAGAGAAAATATATAAATTACTCCCAAAGAAGTATATACACCTAAATTATCTTACACCTAACCATGCTTGACTTTACCCTATCTTAACTAATTAAATAAATATTTACTATTTATTTAATTCATCATTTGCCTTTATCTCCCACCTTAATTAAACAAATTTATATTTATTTAATTAAGTCAACTTTATCTCCAAAATCCCCCAACTAAATCAATTAATTAATACTTAATTAATTGATTTAGGTTAATTAATTCCCATTACCTTTTCCTCCAATATTTAATTATATATCACTCGAGCAATCCTTGTACATTTAATCCTAGCCATTAAATTCATTCACATGGATCACAATCTAAACTTGCCATCATGTGACAAGTATCCCTCCCACCTTTATCCTCACACATATGAGAGAATGCAAAGTCAAACCTACCTTTTACACATTTATCCCTCTTGTGACACTTGTTACAAGGATAAACTTCAATCCAAACCATAATCCTCAATTAATCTCAACCATCCATCAATCAATGCATCTTGACCCTTGATTTCCCTCAAGAAAATCCTACAAATGAGAGGCCTCTTGAATCCCATTTGTGCATCCACTAAATTATCATATTGTTATGTTTCCCATTTTATCACAAAGTCATATTAATCTTACTATTATTTTTTATATTTATGAGAAATTGCATCTCATCTATCAACACATCACACATGATATTTCTAAGGTTTGCATGTATTTGGTTTGAATAGGAAAGAGTTGATGTATATTTTAGTTATATTATTTACATGCAACACAAGAAGAGTGAGAAGAACAAAACCTTGGATGTAATGCAAAAGTATCCCCATAAGAGAGAAGAAGAGAGACCATGCAATTGTCCTCAAGTAGAGTATGCTACAATAATGCTAGATTCTCGAAAATGAATGTCAAGAATATGATCTAATTGTGTTGAGCAACATTCCTCCCCTTAGGAAGAAACAAAACCAAAATAGTATGTAGGAAGTATTCCCATTCCTAAAAGTAACACGAGAGAAGAAATATCAAGATATGTGATGTATCTAAATTCTACTCAAGTTTCCCCATGTTGATGCTGAAAGATGCCACAATCAAGTTAAGTATTCTAGGCCACATCAATGAAGATGAAAAATCCAAAATCTAGTAGAGATGAATGCAAAATATGATTTAAAGACAAAGATGACTCCTCAAAATTTTTCTTAAGGATCTCCACACCAATCATAAATTGTGATAATGTGAATGTAGAAAGGGTCAAGAGGAGCTAAATATGCCCTTACAACATCTAAAGAGGATGGTGCAACTTCATAAGAAGTAACACCAAAGAGAAGATGAATATCCTCAATTTAGTGTCCTCCAAGTTTGCAAGATAGGACTCACAAAAATAATGTGAAATGTCTATCAAGTACTCATCCAATGTAGCTATATTTGGAAGATAGTGAATATTCTATTCCACTAAATCATTAGAATCCAAGAATATAATAATACTAGTTTCATCAGAAACAACAATAAATGAAGGAGACAAGATCTCTATGCATGTCATTCAACTACATTGCTTATCCCTAAAGGATGTGTCTACACAAGATTCATCAGAGTGAACATCAAATTAATCTACTTATGTTTGTTCAAAATAATATAGAAAACTAATGCCATTAGTAATGCAAAGTTGTTTCAATTGATGAAATCCATTAAAATTTTCAAATCATCAAGTTATTTAGCAAGCAATCATCTATTGTATGCATTTTCTTCCCACAATAATCATATTTAATCTTCTATGAATTAGGAGGTATGATTAAAATAAAGAAAACACATGATCACTCCCTAATTCACCCAATCAATGAGCCCCCTAGCAATATATGATCTTGTCACTTTATACTTTGTGTGATTATAGGTGCCACTTGTCAAAAATAGTGAAGTTGAGCATCCCAGGTTGAAAGGAAATCTGGCATCAACCAAAAATATTTATTTTATTTTATTTTATTTCAGTCAATAATAGTCTTAGTATATTGCATTTCACCACATAATCACATTATAGCTCACAATATTGATACATAACTCTATAATGGGTATTACATTATATATCCATATTTCAAGAGCTTTGAATCAATTTATAGATAGTTATCACTTCCAAAAGAATCATCAAGTTCAAAAGCTACAACAATCAACACTGAATTCAACATGCAAAGTTTATGTAATTTTTGTGACTTTTAGCATTGAAATAAACATATTGTGCAGGGTAGTATGAGACCAAAAGGACCTTTAGTTGGAACTAAATTGTGCTTCTTCAACACTTAATGCTTCATCACTAGATTTTGGATCATCAACATGTTTCATAAGACATTGAGATTTGAAACTTCTTATGGTTAGCCTGCATAATTTCTTAGGCATGCGACTATTATATAAACATCCCTTTAATCTATTTGGAAAGTCAACAAATGATAAAAAATATGATAGGAGCTTTGATGTGCATAATTTCCATATCTGTGTACATGCTTGTAATATGTTTGTGATAGGTTAGTGATCCAAGTCACAATCATTTGTGCTTGTAGTATGCATGTGATAGACCAATGAGATATATTATAATCATTTATGATATTAATTCAATGAGAATAATGCCTACTTTATTGAGTTGTGTTTTATTTTGTTGTGTTAACTCTAAGTTGCATGATTAAATAGTCATTTCCCTTTAGACTCTCTATCTGTGACTATATCACTTAGGTTCTTGGGACTTATAGATGTGGTGGAAAGGTCATATTTGACTCAAATGGGTCCCAAATGTAGCTACCTTCTAGATTTGACAACCACCCCCCAACTTTAAACCCTTGTAGGCTTGACCTCACATGTCCAATTTAGATAAATCAAGAGACTAAACTAACTTTCTTGGATGTAATCTTAACTCAATGGTGAACTCAAATTTATACTAACATGCTCCAAAATTAATTTATAATATAACATAACAAAGAGGAACCCCCTAAATTTGGTATTTTTATCAAATTTTTTATTATCTAGGTCATCATATGCAAGAGAAGAGAATACTCAAATTTTCAAGATCTGCCAAGATTTGTAATCTAGATCTCTCAATAAATACTAATAAGAAGCAATCCTACAAACTCTAATACCATGTAAGAGTTTGCATAGAATTATCTATACCATGCAAGATTTGGTAGAAGATGTAGCCACTCAAGATCTAGGAGCTTTATTGAAAGCACAAGAGAGATCAATTATAAGAGAATAATGCTATTCTCTCAAATGATGCAAATGAAAGATTACTTACAATGAATTGATTAATATTACAAAGAGAACCTCTTGGTTATATAGACCAAGATGAGACATAGGATTGCATGTAAGATTATGATGTGTGTCTTAATCTTATGAATTGAGAATAAATTGATGACTATCATATGTTTACCCTAAGTAAACATAAGTAACTAGTGTGAATAAGACGTAGGTTATGAACTAATTAGGAAAAACACCTCGTTCACACCAACATCTGCACAAGACTATAAAGGCTTATGGAAGTGAGGAGAAGTGATATCCCCAAGTTCTATCTATATTTTTATATAAACAATTTTGTAAGTGTTATAATTATTAAAATGATGCTTTATGGGGTATAAATTATATAATGTGTATAATTTGTGCATCTTATTTAATACTCAATTAAATATTTTATGTTTATGTGATGATTAGTAACCTAAGATCCTAATTTTTGACATGGTATTAAAGTAGGTTATGATATATTAATTAGTTTTCTAGGTTATGTTGAAAGACATGTAGAACTTGATGAGTATGATTGCAGAGTAATTTTTTAACATCACCATGTTGATAAATTTTATGAACATTGTCTACGATTTTTTTTCTACAGGTGAGGGAGGGGGTGGGGATGAGCGATTAGTTTATCATGGTTTATACACTAAGATCATGCCATTAGACTCAAATAATATATATGGTATCAATGTAATATTATACATACTAGATTTATAGAGCCTCTATGCCTAAATATTCAATGCCTATTAAGCATATACTAAATAATGAATCCTCTCATTGTATGAATAAAAATGATAATTATATTCAAAATACTAACATTTAACTCATATTTTCTATTGAAGAAAGATCAATCCATGGAATTTTGTTCATTATTGTTAAAAAATTATAATATATATGTCATTGCCAAAGTGAAATATAATAAAAATTAATTTTTTTCCAAACATAGAGTGATCAACAAATTAAGATAGTACATCTTTGTAATTCTATAAATAGATGACCACAAAAAATCTCTCCAACCTACTCAGAGGATACTTATATATATCTCAAATATTTCCTAAAAAAAGGAAGTTTCATATTATATTCTAAAATTATCATAACTTGTTCTCCAATAATGAGTTGAATTCTACCAAACAATGAAAGATTGAAACACTTTACATATATACGTTATCCCTAAATATTTTTTTCTTAAATTGGTGATCAATATTGAGGTATGATAAATTTTTTTTTTGGCCTAATATAAATTTGTATATTTATACACATTCATGTGTGTATCCTAAATAAAAGAGCACACCTCTTTGAAAATATAGATGACTTTTGAAAAACTAAACAAAAATCTACCTCTCAGTGGACATACCTCCTCAATGAAATATCACACTATCATGTCCTTTTTTAAAAATAATAAGAAAAATGTTTTCTCAAAGATTCATTAGAGTTTGGGGATTGGAGATGCTATCTAACCCATGCTAAGGATCTATTAGAGGTTAGGGATTATAGTTTTTTCTCGACACATGCCAAGAACCTTTCAAAGATCAAGGATCGAGGTTGTTTCCTAACACATTCCAAGGACTTGTTAGAGGTTGGGGATCAAGGTTGCTACCCAACACATTCCAAGGAGGAATCAGAGGTTGAGGATCGGGGTTGTAGCCTTACACCTGTCAAAAAATTGTCATAGGTTAGGGATTGGGGTTGTTGCTCGATGCATGCCAAGGACCTTTCAAAAGTCAAGGACTAGGGTTTCTACCCAATGCATACTAAGGAGCTATCAAAGGTTGGGGATTATGGTTGTGGCCCAATGCATGCCAAGTTAGAAGCATGGAGAAACTTTGAACCTTCGAAGGGAAAGTCTATAAGGCCTATAAGGTTGAACTATGATGGAGTATGCAAATTTCAAATTTGGACCTTGGCACCATTTTAGGTCTAGGCTAAATAGTTTGATCTTTTTGGTGGGTAGCATATAAAACTAGGAAAACGTTTCAGTTGTAATCATCCATGTTATTTTATTGTATCTTTTGGCACTTTATGTTCAATTAATATTATGTGGACAAAAAACCATAGGAGACTATGCTTAGTAGATGAAAATACATTGATTGATAGAATTAGAGAATGAAAACCCTTTGATTCTTGAGGTTATTCTCACTCAGGGAGTGCATTTGAACTTCAAGGATTTGTAGGAAAGTTCAATGAGTTAGTGTGAGAATTTTTGGTTAATGTTGTGTGTTGCTGTGTGATGACTTTCATAAGAGTCCCTTGTTGTAGAGATCAAATAATAATCAATATATAAGTTACTTCTAGAGTTTGAATCATTTGTACAAGTTTATTTGTGTCATTTGAGTACAAGTAATTATTGTTATTTGGATATAGTTTAGTGAAGATTTTATTTATTTTATTTAGTGAATATTGTTGTTTGTGTTCTAAACTATTGTTTCCATTGAAAAGTATGGGAAGGGAAATTATAGTGGTATTAGAGCTAAGATATTTCTAGCTCATAGGGTAGATTTGTGTGGTGATGCAAATTCATGCAAAAAAGTGAGGGAAATCTGGCTATGAAGAGAAAAGATAAAAAAGGGAGCTAAGGGTGATATAAATGAGGAAACTCACTTCTAAGAGGTTATTAGGATTGAAAATAGAGAGATGGTTAGAGAATTACTCTAATCCATGAGGGAGTCTATGATTAAAGGTAGTGAGGTCCAAAATCAACACAACATCATCCTTGATGAAGAGCTAGTATTGTGTGTTAAAGGTGTGTCAGTAATTGCAAATGATGTCCAAGAAACATCCTCCAAATTTTTAGGTATAGAAGTAATTGCACCATGATTCACAATGTATGTGAATGATTGAACCATGTGATGATGATTTGCAATATACTATTTATTATATTGTGAAGAATGATTTGACTTTGATTGACCCCCATGAAGAGGAATTGCAAGTTGATCATGAAAATCCTAATGATATTAGAGAGATGGAGGTTATACCCTATATCTTGGGGCATAGGGATCCATTTATTCAAGATCAAGGATGTTCACATGCAATGGTGTGGGATCCAAGAGACTATTTCTTTGATGGAGCTAATATCAACATCGGTTGTATATTTTACATCTCTCATACACCAATAAAATAACAATTAAGCTTGATCATAAGAAAGTGTGAGGTATGTGGTGAGTTGTCTTATGAGACTAACATATTGACTCATCCTCTTGATGAATATTTGCAACATGATAGAGAGTTGCCAAAAATAGGTCACACAATTTACAACTCCCTTTCCCTTTTGGAAATTGTTGACATAACGGAAGAAAAATCCACGATGATATACACTAGCTATGTAGAGGTTGACCAAGGAACATTCAAACCCCCTTGCTCCAAGATTGATGAGATTATTGATGGGGTAATTTGTAGTCATGAAAATGAGAGTTCTAGTTTTCATATGACATATACAAGAGAGGCCAACATGGAAACTAAAGAATAAATGAAAAATTCACCAAGCTATCACTTCACGACACTTGAAGACTAAATGGAGATAGTCACCCTAGGAAGTTTGGTGCTATATGAACATAAGAAAAATGGGTGTCATTTTGATGTTCAATATTTTTTGACTAAGCCTAGTATGGTGTTGTGGGTTTTGATCTATAAGCAAGTTGGGAGATTCATGAAGAATACAACACCACAAATTTTGAGCATCGTGAGAGCAGAGCAATTGGTCACTATTTTGGTTGAACATGTGATATACAAAGACTTCAGACATCAATTTTCCATTGACAACTATAACGTTATTCAAAGGCGATACATCTCTTAGTGGTTATACTTGGTCTACCTTGGATGAGTAGTGTATGAAACTTGATTTTTCAAGGTTACTATTGAGCATAGAATATCATCATGCTTTAAGGAGGGAGGGTTTTTCCATTATAAGATCCAAATGAAGCACAAGGAGATTCCAAGGATAAATTATGATGTATGTTAGGGTAGCACAACATGAGAAAGATGGGACGACTAATCTCCAACAAAGCATGAGGATTTTGGGTTATGACATGGTGGTATTATTATATCATAGGAAAGGCATTCCCAAGATAGTGATGGACCTAATTTCTAGACCTAATACTGATGCTATCATTGTTAAAAACCACCCCATTACTTCATTGGAATTCACATGTATGTAGTTTTGTAGGGATTCCTAGCTATGGGGAAGATCAATTTATAGTTGGTAGCTTCTAATAAAAACTTCCCAGTTTATGTATGGTTGTTTACACTCTTATAACTTAATCACATGGCTTATTTTTGCACAAGTATATCATACTCACAACTGTTATATTATTTTAATAGTGTTGGATTTGATGTTTCAAGTTATAGACAATAATAAATTGATATTGAAGAAATGAGTCAAGATCAATTGAGTGAAATTGAAACAACATAAAAATGTAATTGCATAAACAAGATGAATCCGAAACAATGATAATGTATTTAGCTCAACTAAGAATAATGAGCTCAAACCCTCAATATATAGCATGAGGATGAGCAACCATAAGCCACATGAATAGGCACACATGGCATGAGAATTTGCACACATGCCATGGATTGAGGAGAGGACTCCTCATCCCGTAGTGGTGGCGAGTTGCTCTCCTCTATGCAAGGGAGAGGTGTCAAGATGGATTGAACACCACTCAAGACACCTCAACAACCTTGACACCTCATGGGGAATGAGTCAAGGGTCAACTCAAACACTTAACTAGGCTTAAGTTAGCCTAACTAGAGTAGAATACACTAACACCCCCCCTTAAGCATAACTTAGGTGTGTATGAAAAAATGGGTCCCAGCTACTAGCTAGATAAGGTAACAATGAACAATGAAAAACTCTTAGAAATGAAGAAAGATAGAAAACCCAGTGGGAAAAAACTATCATCCAAAAAGAGAGAAAGCAAAAAAATGTACAAGTGAAAGAAGAAGAAAGATAGGAGGACTCAAGACCCCCCAAGAACTACTTCTATCACAAAAGTACAAGAGATATCCCCCCATAAGAGAGAAAGAAAGAGACTTGGAAGCCCCTCATAAGATATTTTGTAGTGAGCATATGCTCGATGAAGTATGTCGAAGAGAATCCATGAACGCTGAACCACATTTCTCCCCTTAGGAAGAAGAACTATAGAAGTGTGCAAATAATCTTCCCATTCCTGATAGGAACATACAAAAAGAAGTATAAAGGTCTTTGAATTATGCACAAGATTCAAATACGTAGATGATGCCCATAATGTCTTCGTAGAATGCTCAATGATCTCTAAGAAAAAGTTGATGTGTGACAAAGATTCGACAACAGGGACCACATGAATCATAAATGCATGATGATAATTGGAACCATAAGAATTTGATACTATCACTATAGAAGTTGAAGTAGGCAAGGCATGAGAAAGAATATCTGAAGAAGACAAGGCCGATGCAACTTCAATGAAGCTAACATCGAAAAGAAGATGAATGTCCTCAATGTTGTCGTCATGATCAAGAAGGAAAAAATCTACAAACAAATGATGAATGTCTAAAAGGATGACATCTTGTTGATCAAGAGGACACAAGTGAACTTGCAGAAGAGAATCTGAAGTAGCCTTCGGAGAAGCCAAAGTCTCTGTTGAAATAACAGGTAGAGGAGACTAAATAGTTGCCAATATATAGGTGTAGAAAGAGGAGAAACATGAAGAGATGTCTCTATGTCATCAAGAAAATTAAGACTGTTCCAATAATCAAGTTCCTCTTTAGTATCATTGTCATACAAAGGATCATCCTCATTATCATGGGAGAGAAGCATGTCTATAGTGAGATTATTTGGGAATGGAGGTTCAGTGAGATCTCCTTATATTTCCCATAGAATGGTCTAGAGAGTGCGAGGGAACTCAATGTGTGACAAAGCCCATGATGTGTGGTCCCCAACACTTAAACCGATTAATCCTAAGACATGATCATTTCGTTCAGGAATAAGTCCAAACAAATGTGGCGATAAATGAATCCATTGGCAGTGCTTTAGGATTCCATCATGCCAAGACTTATAGTTTCCTTCTCCCAAACTGATGATAGATGGATGATTTCTAATTCTCATTTTTAGACTAGATAATTACCCCCTTTGGAACTGTTGAAAGAGAGACCCCCAGATTTTGACACTTTATAACTTAGTGAATTTTACAAAATAAATTTGACCAATGCATGGAGAATGAAAAACCATTCACTTTTGCAAAAACGGTACTCAATTTTGAGCTACTGAGCAAAAGTTATTAAATAGTTAATTTCCTGCAAAAATGGCCTAATTTAATTAACTACACTTGAAAAGCCAAAAGTAAACCTATTGGAGAGGTGAATATGCCCTTCCAACCACTCAATAGAATTGGTGTGAAGTGAAGATTACAATAATTTTAATTTTTGAGGGGGAATTGGTCTCCTCCCAACTGGGCCTCACACTTCATTTTTGATATGCAAAAATACAAGGATTTTTAAAACAATAATTCTTCAAATGAATTTTTCCCTTTAATTTTGCTTCCTAATTTACAATATAACTCCAAAACTTTGCATGAATAGTTTTTTTTAATAAACATAATTTGAAATGCTTATTGAAAACATAATTGAAAATGCTATTTTGATGAATAGAAAACACAGGGTAAAAATTCGGCGGATTTGGACAAAAAGAGCCCCAAAAAAAAGCTGGTGTAGCCAAATTTCAGCTCTACAGGTTTAATTTCTTCCTCTTAGGTCAATATTAGGCAGCCACAGGTCAATTTTAGGCAGTCACAGGTTGATTTGAGGCAGTTTGAAGCTGTTTAAAACCCTACACAGGCAAAAAAAAACGTGATTGAGCCATTAACACTGTTGTTGCAGCCAACTCTCAGCTCCAGAGGTCAAGTTTCTTCATCTCCAGGGAATACTAGTCAAACATAAGTCAATTTGAAGCAGCTATAGATCAAAAGACACCTTGCACATCAAAAAAAGTCTTGCCTAGGTAAAGAAACGTGATTTCAAAGGTATGAAACGCTGCTTGCAAAAAAAAATGACGCTGGCCTATCCTTTTGAACGTTGGCCTTCCAAAATGAACATTGGTCTACACAAAACTCCTCTTCCTACAAGAAAAAAGAACGCTGCCTCTCCAAAACTGATTGGAGCAGCCAAGGAAAAAAAAATGGAGAGCAAATATTCACAAAAAAATGACAAATAGTTTGCTCTGATCTTCAATACAAACTTACAAATGAATCAAATGTATTTCCATTCACAACAATTCTGCTCTGATACCATGAAGAAATGAGCCAAGATCAATTGAGTGAAATAGAAACAACATACAAATGTAATTGCATATACAAGATGAATCCAAAACAATGATAATGTATTCAGCTCAAATAAGAATAATGAGCTCAAACCCTCAATATATAGCATGAGGATGAGCAACCATAAGCCACAAGAATAGGCACACATGGCATGAGAATAGGCACACATGCCATGGATTGAGGAGAGGACTCCTCATCCTGCAGTGGTGGCGAGTTGCTCTCCTCTATGTAAGGGAGATGTGTCAAGATGGATTGAACACCACTCAAGACACCTCAACAACCTTGACAACTGACGAGGGTGCAACCCAAGACACAAAATTTTACACACAAAATGGAGAATAATATTTTATTTAGAAATATGGAATGCTTACATGCAGAGGATCTCAAATCTCCGAGTTCTGCAATACATGCAAATTACAAAAAATACAGGAATTCCCCTTTTGTTAGTATTCACTCTTTTTTTCCAAAAAACTATCAAAAATAAGAAAACCCTGCCCATAAATAGAGCTCCTTTTCGGTTTAGAGCCAAAGCAACATTCAAATTTGAGTTTTGGTGATTTAGCACTGAAATTACAATTTTGAAATTCAAATTTTGAGTCCTAATTCAAAAATTGGCAATTTTTAAAAAATTGACCAACTTTCGGAAGCTATAACTTTTGATCCGGGACTTTGTTTTTTGAACCATTTGAATAGTTGGAAAGGTGGAGTGAAAAATGCACTAAGAACTAGCTTTGCTGGTTTTGGCAATTTTTGGGCTCTTACGGGACCTTTTAGTGCCTCAAACTAGACTCAGAAGATTTTTCAGGGCAAAAAGTAGAAATTGAAACTTGAATAACTTTCAAACCGGGAATAATCTTGACTTGATTCTTTCGCCAAAGTGCTTTTTTTTTGGTCCTGAAGCTTCCTTTAAATTTTTGCCTCCTCATGCCTTCAAATTCACACTTGCTAAAAATAATAGTTGAGTAGAAAAAGCAAAAAAGTAGTTCTGAAAGTTGAGAATTCTTATTCGACGAAAAGGGTATCCAAAAATGCAAAGAAATATACAAAAAGAAAACAAAAAGAATTTTCTTTTTCTTTTGGGTGATGCAGGATTGCCCTTACACCACTGGATGCTCCTGCATCAACACCTCATGGGGAATGAGTCAAGGGTCAACTCAAACACTTAACTAGGCTTAAGTTAGCCTAACTAGAGTATAACACACTAACAAATACATTTTGAGAGGATTTCTTGCATGGTAATGTTAGTGGAAGGTTTTATTATGGATGTAAATATTTCCAACCATCCTAGCACTAATGCGGATAAGGTTCTTAGTGAATTGTGATGATTTATTTCTAGCTCAAGGATATAGTCATGAAGCTAAGATAAATGTTTGGGATCCTTCATCACATAAGAAGAAAAAGTGGGCACAACTACATGCCAACACATCAAATGGATACACAAAATGTAGCAACTTGTATGTCATAGGAGAGTTCAACATAATATGAGGCATGACAAGGATAGATTCTATAGGAGAGTCCATTATGGAGTTGAAACCTAAGGGAGAGGAGGTAGAACTTCCAAGAATTTAGGGAGGAGATCTTTTATACTTAGTCATGATGGAAGACCATTGGGTGACAAACATAACTATTCTAAAGGTGAGATGCTTGATCCAAAGGGTGTTTGGTCAAATATGGATGAGTTCAACTTTACACCCTTATGGTGGTTACCAAATGAAACAATTGTAAGATGGAACCTTTTTTTTTAGAACCATCAACTTGACATAATGACAACAAGTCTTAGTTGCAATAGACATGAGCCAAGGACCACTTTGAGTATTATTCTAGATGTTAGATCTCTTTGCCTCAATATTTCTAGTATTGCGTG
This sequence comes from Sequoia sempervirens, assembly GCA_007258455.2. Lineage (NCBI taxonomy): Eukaryota > Viridiplantae > Streptophyta > Pinopsida > Cupressales > Cupressaceae > Sequoia > Sequoia sempervirens. Next base: position 483,252,182 of record VDFB02000003.1, on the reverse strand, counting down.
CATTTCCCTTATAACCAAAGATATTTTCAAACATGTGATTAAGGAGTTTACAACCCATTGTCACTATTGAGGAGTTTGTAGCTAGAAAAAGTGGTTCCCAACCATTATATTTATGACTCAAAGCAAATAAATGAAATGCCACAACCATGGTATTCTGTTACTTCTGTCTGTACCTTTATTGAGCAGTGATAGACCAACAACTTGGGGCATCATGGTCAAGACCTTTGAATTCCAAGGTAATTCATATAATACCAGTTCGTAAGAGGTGAACATCATAGTTGACATACATTGGTCAGATTTCTTTGAAATGTATAGTGTAGAGATAAAGTTCAAGGGAGAAGAGTCCATACAAGTGTGTCCAACCATAGGATTGGGTTATCTTCAGTTTGATGATGTTGTTGGAATATTTTCAAGCATTACATGATTGTTTGGGCAAGCTTCTATGTTTATGATTTTTGCAAGGGATTCTAGTATTGTAGCTATTGTATCATTTTAATAATGTTAATTTATATGGTTTTTTATTTTGGACTACTATTAGCAATCAAATTTAGCTACCAATTTATAGATTTTTGGAAAACTATCATGAATCATGCTATTGGTGAATGGATTCAAATGTTGGATCTACAAAAACAATTGTTTCAGCTATTGCACTGATGTTCTAGATGATTTTTGGAATATTTTTTGTTGATTGCAACTTTTTTTTTGCCATGTATGTAAGTGATTGGTCCAAAATCATGAGGTTCACAACCTACAACATAGTTGTAAGGCCCCTCAAAACTTGATGGAGTTATCATCATCTTGAGATCAAAGGGGTGAAGGGTAAGTGCATGAAGTTGAGTCCACGAAACGTGGAAGTTTTTTGCCTTAGCCAAAAAATTGAAATCGGCATCGATAAAACGGGATCCCGATTTAATAAACGGGATCCCGATTTTTAAAAAACGGGATCCCATTATGGTTCGGGATCCCGAGCCTGAGACCAAACGGGATCTCGCTTTTTAAAAATTGGGATCCCGTTTCCCGTCGGACTCCGAACCAAAGCAGATGGAACGGGATCCCGATTTTAAATAAACAGGATCCCGATTTGTAAAACACGGGATCCCGATTTATAAATAACGGGATCCCGAGTTATATAAATCGGGATCCCGTTTCCTACTGTTATTTATTTTTTTAAAAAATAGCAGTTTTCACTTCTACGAATGGGACCCCGAGTGGCTTGCGACAGCGACCTCAACACCAAGTACAGGTACCCCACTTCTTCACCTTTTTTTGGTTTGAATTGAAATTTTAAAAGAAATACGTTAATTTAGCATGTTTTTTTTCAATTTATGTGACGTTTTAATTATTTTTTTAATCGTTATATTAGAATTCAATAGTTGTCAAATTAGATGAAAACTTGCAATGAAATTTAAACGTTTTTTAATAAAGTTGAGAAAAAAAACCTTGAATTGTGTTTTAGAAACAAATTTTAACTTTTAAATCTTAAATTGTTTGATTAAACCCCAAAAAAATTGATTTTGAAAACCCTAATTGAAACAAAACAAAAAAAATTTGCATTTCAAAACCCTAGAGATCGAAATGAAATAAAACATCGCATTTACAAATCCACATCGAGCTTTTTGAAACCCTAAATTCAAATCAAACGAAAAAAATTGAATTTGAAAACCCTAGTTTGAATTGAAACGAAAAAAATTCATTAAAAACCCTAATTGTTTAAAACTGAAACCCTAAATTGAATTGGAACAAAAAAAATTGTTAAAACCCTAAGTTTGCTAAACCCTAGACCCTAAACTGTAAAATCTAAACCCATAATACTAAAGCATTTGAAATTTATGAACCCTAGACCCTAATCTTTCATTGGACATACCTAAAATTATGTAGGTTCAATATCAAGAATGGGTCTATTTGGTAGATTTATGAAAACTATTTTGAATATCTAGAATGCCATAAAAGTATAATTATAGCAATTCCAATTGGAAACACTTCCAGATACATATATATCCTAGATAATAATCCACCCATCCTCAATCATAATGGATTATTTGACAATTAAGAGAGATTCAATTTAACCATAAAATTACCTATATTTTGATACTATATAGATTTATGTGGAAGGATAGAAATGCATCAATATGCTTTGTGCCATATTTTATGAATATTAATATTTAAGAAAAATCTAGATAAGATTGACCTAAGTAGATGATTTATGTAAGGGCTTTTTAGTGAACAAGTGACACACCATGGAGATAGGGATGGTATTTAAATTCTTATTTATAAATATAGTGTACCCCCTTTAAATTTGTATTTGGTTTTTATAATGAGTTGAAATTATCAATGTGTTACATAAAAGAAATTTGTGCTTAGATATATTTAAATTAGATAATAAAGATATAGTTATATAAAATAGGGAATCCAACATGAGGAATAAACCTTTAATGTGCCATTGTGTGCATCTAATTTATGCCAATGATTTAGTAAGAGTGATCGTCTAAGAGGATGAAATTTAAGCCTTGAAAAATTGTAAGATCTAACACTATTTTAATGTAGTTTTATATGTGTGTACATGTCCACTATGTTTTTTGAGTTTATGTTAATGTAAGATAAGGAGGATTGGTGGATATATTTGAAATCTAAAGAAAAAACAAAAATGATGTGAATATATAGATATATATTTGTAAAATGATTCTTTAACTTATCTATATTAAACATTGTATATTATCTCTATATTACTATCATGGCTTGATTTTCATTATGTCTACTAAATGTTGCTATATTTATTCATTGTTGTAATTAAATTATAGGGCTCAATGTGTAATCTATTTTACATCAAATTTTATAGTAGACTTATAATCCTAGAATGTTTGTAAATTTAATAGCTAACAAATAACTTGATAGGTGCAACTAAAAACCAAAAAGTGTGGTTTGATTTATCTCCATTAGGCTAGAAAGCTAAAAAATCTACTAGGTTTATCCCTATTAGGTTGAAAACCCAAAAGTGTAGCTTAATAAACTTACAAGTGGTGAAAACTCACAAAAGCACTAGAAACTAATATTTGCAAAACTACCCTTGACATATCAAAAAAAGCCAAAGGTCACCATATGTCATACCTATATAGGTTGTATAGTTATATTAGATACCTTATAGTATCTCCTATTGGTTAAATATGTTTGAAGATGACATTAGCGACACATCCCTACATTTATATGAGATATATTATTAACATGTCGTGTTACACATATGCTAAGATACTCAAATATGGATAAGGAGAACTAGGGAATATATATTAGAAGAGAAAGATATACTAAGCTATCCAATATTATATTTTTGTACTTAGTGTAGAAGAGAAATTCTAGACCAAGAATGCAAGTGCAAACTCAATACTCTACTTCTAATGAAAGGTAAATAAAATAATGAAAGATTAGAGAAGCATAATATGTTCCATAACATTCTTTTATGGCTCTAAATGTATGTGTTGAAGTTGCTCTTTGGTTCTCTAATGTGATAACATATACATACAAATTTTATCATATGGAAACATTTGGGGATGTCATTATTTTATAGAGTTGAGGGGAAAGGAATGGAGGACTAGGTTTTTTTGGAATCGAGGACTAGAATCATGAGAGAATTTTTGAATTTGAATTTGAGAGGGAAGAGAGAATTAAATGTAGGTGGTTGGGTTGATGGAGGGCTTGTGTTGACTTGATTAGGTAGATGGGAATAATTGAATGCTAATTTGAATTTGGATTGAAGGTCTAAGTTGGAAATGAATGGCTATGATTAGTCTAATTGATTTGATGGCTAGGATAGATTATTAATTTCATTTTAGATTTGATGAAGTGGAAGTAAGTTACATTAGTTTGAGTTTGGATTGGTGATTTGGAATTATTTTAATTTTAAGCTATGGATGTGACATGATTATCCCCTTAATGGTTGATTAAAAGTTAGGATTTGGGGATTTTAGCTAATTAAATAATAAACTCTAAAGTCTAAACCGTAAACCCTAAAGCCATCATTTTTTCTTAGGCTCTTAATGAAATTTGGTTGTCTTAGGCAACTCCACCAAATTTCATTACCTTATGCCATGTAATTGTTTCCTAGGATCTTGCAGCATGTAGATCCCCTTAAGCTATCCTATTACCTTAAACCCTAAACTCTAAAGTCTAAACCCTAAACACTAAAGCCATCATTTTTTCTTTAAAGGCTCTTAATGAAATTTGGTTGCCTTCGGAAACTTCACCAAATTTTATTCATTTGAGCCATGCCATTTTCTCCTAGGACCTCACTGGGCGTAAATCCCTTAAGCCATCTGTCACCTAGGCTGGTAATTCAATTTTTCTTAAAGGGTTGACAATACTGACATTTCTTAAGGGGATCAAAAAGTTCTTAAAATTTGGTGATCAAAAGTTGCCCAAGGCCCAACCAAATTTAACAATAATAGTCACACAGAATTGTAATATCAAGATTTATTTTTCATTCAAATAACTTATGCCTTAGACATATAAATAGAAACACATATAATTTTATCATTTGTATTCAATTATTTAAAATACATTTATGTTAAACAGTTTAACTTGGTATTTCCTAAACATGTATCTTACATGCGAAATTACAAATCTAATGTGAGTTCCTCATATCTTGAATCTCATGGATCCATTCAATAATATTAGCAATCCCTCCACGCCATCCTCCAACTTCACCTCGACTCCATACTCCACCTATAAATGACCCCTACCTCCACCACTGAGAATCAATGAGCATGCTCGTTGCAGCCTGAATCAATGCTTACTTAAGAGTCTCAAGATCAAATCAACATTATTCAAAATGAAGATATATTATTAGCACCCCTCCTATGAGGATGTTTGCATCTAGGATACAAACATATTGATCTTTGTCGGGGCTATGGATGGGATAAATGAATGAGCATCGACAATAGCTAGAGGAGGGAGAACTCTAATTTTGAAAGGAAAACAAAAGAAATGAATATCTATACAGTGAGAACATAATAGTTTATAAAATTAAGCAATGATCTTAAATAGTTATGAATTTATAAATTTGGTGAACGATGGATATTTTGAGTGATGAATTTATAAATTTGGTTCCAAATAGATATTTTTAGTGACATGAATTTATGATTTTGGTTCTATATGGATATTTTTAGTGACATGGATTTGTGAAGTTGGTGGAATTTATGAGCTTATAATGAATAGTATATAATAGTATATATTTAATGACTATCTATTAGATCATGATTTCTCCTGCTGAAAAATTGTGTGTGTTAAAGACATAAAATGAGATTTTGTGAATGTTTCAAGTTTATTGTTTAGTATGTATGTGCATGTATTAAAAATTTGAATAATAGTTCTTAAATTTTGAAATTTGTGTAATAACGTAATGTATAGTTTAGTTTAATGGTTTATGCAAATTATGCGCCGATATTTTATTTTAAAATGTACATGTACATACATTTAATTTTTAATTTTGTATGGAAATGCTCTTGAGTTGAACAATCAATGTATATATATGTGCATTTCAATTAAATATATGAGCTTAATATATATGTTACTCATCCTATTTCAATTAAATATATGATCTTAATTTTTGTATGCACATGGGTCCTATTTTGTATGATTTTAAATGTAGGTGCACATTATATCAAGCATATATCATGGATGATTTTAACATTGATGATATCATCAATCCACCACCTGAGCCACAGCCAGATCCGCCTCCTCCCCCCCCTCCCCCTCCTGCCACCTCCCTCGCATGCCTCCAACACCTGGCGTGCGATGAGAACAAACGAGCGAATAAATGATCAAGGTAGCATCGCGGACACAAATCGTGCTATGCAGTGAAGCATTGGTTATACATCATGAGACATTTTACATCGTAATGCAAATGTTGTTATTCACGACCGGATGATTGATTACGTCTTGATGAGCATCGGCGAGAGAACAAATGGAACAATTTTATTACGATGGTCTCTCTTATAAACAAATAGACCTTAAATAAGCAAAAAGCCCATCAGCCCCTACTTGACGGTGCAAGCCATACATTCCACCCAACAAATCTAGAATATCCATAAGGTGGTGCATACATCTGCAGATGATTGCACATTTTTGGGATCGATGGTATATGGTTTTTGATAGTCTCCCACATGATAATTGGGAGTACCCATTGTATTTTTTGAGAAAACTGTATGTAGAGTTTGTTTTGGGGCAAAAGCGGGTATTTGATTTTAGATCGTTTCGGGAATTGTTGGTGACATGCTAGCGGAGATAGAGAGCAGGGATTTGATCCCCGGCCACCGGCCATCTACAACCCCTTGTTGTTGCTCTGGTCCTCCCATTCCTGCACTGTACATCATCGAAGCTTTGGTACCAGCATTGGGTTCAGGAGACCTTGATCAACACGCTTCTGCAATAGCGAGTGGGGAGCATAGAGACGATGATGATGATGGAGGATTTTTTTATGGAGCTGGTCCGAGTACTGCTCCGGGAGTGTCGAGACCCATCCCCCATATATGTACTAGTTGTCATCAAGTGTGTTATGGACCTGATCAGGCTACACCGAGTTCAGGTGGACGGGGAGATTCTGGTGGTTCATCTGGTCGCATCAGTTCATTTGTAGAGTTCCTCGTAGCAGAACATCACCCTGAGGACACTACGACACAGGTATAAATATGCATCTAGATGTACATTCATTTTATAAGAATTTTTATGGTTGTATATATCAAAGAAAAGTTTGCAATACATTTTAACAATCAAATTGTTTGGTGAACAGATGACACTAACGATGCAAGGGCAATCATCTATACCACGGTACATATATGGAAATACCGGTCATGTAGCAACATATGAGGTGTTTGATTTCCATTTTTAAGTATATATGAAATCATAAATTGTTCTAACTTGAGTTTTAGAATTTATAATTGAATCACATATATGTTTCAAATAATCATGTTGGTTTAGGTGGTCAATCGGCATCCACGTCGATTCCTCGAGGGATTGTCAGCACTCTCCTCCTGTCAGTGACACTGTAGATCCTTGCGTGGTACATTCATATTGTAAATTGTTTAAGTTTACATTAGGTAATTCTAATTTTATGAGTTTTGAATTCATAGATATAGAAAGGCGGCCATGTACATACAAATATTAAGCATTAAATGTCTATGTACCTTAACCTTATGTCTAGAGTTGATATAATAGAATGGGCATTGGGCAAACATTGTGCTTCCTACGTGAATTGCCAGTTTCGAGGTTGTTTAAAACTTTCTACAAAAAAATGTGCAAACTTGAATATGTATATATATATAAACCTAATTCAATTGTACATGCTTTAATTTTGATCTTGTAGGACTTTGTTAGTGCAACTTTCAGCCCTGACCTAGACAAAGTTACACCACCAGGAGGACATGTAGAGCAGGTTCCAGATCAAATGGTAATTTATTTTTTATATATTTAAAGTGAATTATAAATTTCGCAAATTGAATATATACCACAGCAATAATATGATATTTTCATATTCTTTTTCTTTTATATGAGACCCACATCTGTAATTGAGGCACCTTGGGTCACGGAGGAAAACTGGTGGACCAACCTCAAAATCGGTATGTGTTAAAATATGATAAATTCTAATTCAGTGAATAAAAAAATAATAATTGTAGGTTGTACGTAATTTCAATTTCTTTGTCTTGTTGTAGACTAATTTAGAAATTTTGAGGTTTCAAGTACTTCGAGCATCAGGATGTAGAATATGGTGGTAATTGGTACCTCAGTCGATTATAAATGATGTCATTAAATCATTTTTTAGCAATTAACATCTGTTCATCTTTCTCTTATGTGAGTGTTTCAGGTCATCCACATAGTCCGCATGGTGTGAAGAGGTCTCTTGATTATAGAGACAGTACATGACCTACAAACATGTGATTTTATGTGTTTTATATTTCTTGTAACTTATCATGTACTCTGTTGGACTTTATTTCATGTGTGCTTAATATATTGGTTTCATACACTTAATATGTTACATAAATTATGGACTTTATTAGTGTTTGAAATTTTAATTTACGCATGTACATTTATGCATTTTATGTTCATAGTCAAGACATTAATCATGGACATTAATGTGAAATTTACTGACTTGACTTCATAATTGTAGAATAATTTTAGGTTTAATCTTCTTTTCAATGAACAAGAAGATATTTTCCTTCTAATGTATTAATTTTAATTTTATGAGAGAAAATTTATGTGGATTTACCTACTTATTTAATTCTATAAATTGAATTTTACCTCAGTGTTGGTGCACTTGGAATTCCTATACCTTGTGAATATCATGGATATCACCATTCTTTGTTATTTTATTCTTTAATTTTTCCTTAACTAAATTGACAAATAAAGTCATTGCTCTAAACTCTTAAGCAAATAAAATTCTTTATAGTGAAAAATCTAACAAGGTATTGATATAATTAGCTAATGTACATATTTATAAAATGACACCATTAGTTTCTCACTAGTAATGGAAAAAAGTGTTCCTACTAAAAATTAAAGAAAGAGGTAATCATTAGAAAAAATATAAATTATGATAACATAAGAATGTGTATATGTAAAACAATTGTAACCATTAGGTGATGAATACATAGTGTACACACATGATAAATTTTAAAAATGATGAATATGGAGCTCAATCCAAAGGAAAATTAATTTCATCATTGTTTCCCCCATTTAGAATATCATGATTGTATGTAGTGTATGAAAAATGAATAAAAGTCTTGCCTCCATGTGTCAATAACAAGAAAAAAAATAGAATATCACATAAATTATGATAACATAAGAATGTGTATATGTAAAACAATTGTAATCATTAGGTGATGAATACGTAGTGTACACACATGATAAATTTTAAAAATGATGAATATGGAGCTCAATCCAAAGGAAAATTAATTCCATCATTGTTTCCCCCATTTAAAATATCATGATTGTGTGTAGTGTATGAAAAATGAATAAAAGTCTTGTCTCCATGTGTCAATAACAAGAAAAAAAATAGAATATCACATAAATTATGTACATAAGAAATAGAAATATGACCCACAAAATTTTCTCTATGAATTAAGGTTAGGGTTATAGGATAAAACTTTGGGTAAAGGTTAGGATTAGGACACAACTAGATACAACAAGGCTTAGGGATTAGGATTAATTTTAGGACAGGGTAAGGGTTCATCTAACACTAATTTATAAGTTGTCAAAACTAAATAATGACGTCTTAAGGGGGTGTCTAAAGGGGTCATAATAGAACATGTTAATTAAGGGGACGTCTAAGGGGTCATAATATGTCTTAAGGGGATGTCTAAAGGGGTCATAATAGAACGTGTTAATTAAGGGGATGTCTTAAGGGGTCTTAAGGGGATGTCTTAAGGGGTCATAATAGAACATGTTATTTAAGGGGATGTCTAAAGGGGTCATAATAGAATGTCTTAAGGGGATGTCTAAAGGGGTCATAATAGAACGTCTTAAGGGGATGTCTTAAGGGGTCATAATAGAACATCTTAAGGGGATGTCTTAAGGGGTTAGAATATGTCTTAAGGGGATATTCTTCCTTTGAAAAATTCAATCCATATTGCAAATTTCACTTCAAAAATGGTGTAGATGATGCTCCCTTTGATAAAATCAACAAAAAATCAAATTGACCACCTATAAATACAATAACTTATGAAAAATAATTGATTTTCAGTACTCTCGGCCGTACATATCAAGTTGCAAAGTTGCAGAGTTGACAATAATTGTCAACAGTGTTTTTAAATAATATAAAACGGGATCCCGTCTATAAAACGCGATCCCGTTTCTAATAAAACGGGATCTCGATTACCAAACGGGATCCCGTTTACTAATAAACGGGATCCCGCTTCATTATCGAGATCCCGTTTACTAAAAAAAGTTTGTGAGCCGTTGTAAAGGTAATGGGATCCCGTCTTGTAAACGGGATCCCGTTACCTTTACAACGGTCGAAATCAAAATGGGATCCCGATTATAACACGGGATCCCGTTTATTAGTAAACAGGATCGTGTTATAATCGGGATCCCATTTTTTGAAATTTGAATTTGGTTTTGCATCGTGGGTGGGTTTTTGCCAAGGTTTTCGGTTCGGGAAAAGCTTTGGAAGTCCGAACCTAAGCCTTCAACCTGGTTTGACCTGCAAATTGAAGGCCCTAACAATGTCAAAGCAAAATATTGACTTTGGACATATGGCTGACGACCTTTTTTCGAAATTTTTTTGACAAAATGAAAACCCATTTTAGATCAAACAATGCAGATTCTAAATATATAATTTGTTTTGCAATTGAATTATTATTTGTATTTTTCAATTAATTTATAATAAAATTGGTGCATAAACTTTAAATATCAGAGTTTTTTACTATTTGAATAACTTTTGATCAACATAACATTTTGACAAACGGATTGCACGAGAGCAAACTTCAGACAATTCTTTTCAATTTAAAAAAAAAAAAATCAAAAAATGATAAGTTTAGGTCATCTTATACATGTCGTACATGACGATTTTTCAAAACAACAAATTTGCCTAATAAAAAATTAACAAAAAAAAAATATTCAATAAAAAATTACAAAAAAATATCAAGAGCAAGGTTCAGTGAGTCATAAAACTTTTCCCAAAAGATTTAGAAAAATACGATAATTTAAGTCAAAATATGGATGTCGTACACGTGCATGGTATGGTACAAAAATGACTTTTAAACAGTGGTTTTTTGAAATGCCTATTGAAACTCAATTTGTACAATCTGGTATTGAAATAAATTATATATTTGGAAACTAGACTCCGAGCACTACATTTTATGATCAGTGACTTTTTTAAAGATTTCATCTCTAAGTGCTTCAAATTTTAAGGTCAAATGTATCAAATACTGAAAATCAGGGAAAACACTTCCACTTTTTGGCCAAAAAGTGGACTCAACTTCTTGCACACACCCTGAAGAAAAAAAAATGGTGAGAAATTCATAGGCTAGCCCTTGATCTTGTGGGAGTTTGTGGATATTTTCATTCATAATCTTGTCAAAGAGGAGTGTATAGGGAGTCGAATATGAAACATTGGCATGGAGACACTTGAACATTTGGGTTTGCATAGTGCCCTTTGGAAAGAGTTGCATCATCTAACAAATACAAGATCTAAGAGAGGACTTGTCATGTCCCCTTTTAAAATCAGAAGCAAAACTATTTTCTTAATGAGTGATTAGATTTTGGGGATCAAATTTTTTGTTTGACCCAAATTCCAAGGATCTGTTAGAGGTTAGGGTTGTGGCCTAACACATGCCAAGAAATTGTTAGAGGTCAGGGATCAAGGTTGTTTCTCGATGCATACCAACTTGGACTTGTTGGAGGTTGGGGATCAAGGTTGTTGCTTGAAATATTCCAAGGAGCTATTAGAGGTCAAGGATGCAACCCAACACATGCCAAGCACCTATCAAAGGTTAGAGATTGGGGTTGTTTCTTGACACATGCCAAGAACTTGCTAGAGGTTAGGGATTAGGGTTGCTACCCAACACATTCTAATGAGCTATCAAAGGTCAAGGATCGAGGTTGCAACTCAATACATTCCAAGTTGGAAGGAAGGAGTGAAAGGAAATATGCAGACTCCCAAGATAATTTCCACATAACCCAATAGAGAAATCTATGCAAATAAGTATTCATAATCTATACAAAAAATAATAGACAACATACCATAAAAAAATGACACAAGATATACCCTAGAAGAATCCTCAAGAGGGGAAAACCCAACATCCAAAAGCATCCATCACTCATTTATTATTCAATAATGAAACTATTACAATACATATTTAGAGTTCGATCCATGAACACTTTTAAAACACAGACTCTCTACAAGCACTCCATGTGAACAAGCATGTAACCACACATCCCATGCCACACTTCAAACCTCACAAATGCCAACAAGAGATGCTCTCAACCCCTTAGTGAAAATAGCCAATTAGCCAACCTTAGACAACTATCCATGCACACTTGCTTTTATAGACACAAGCTTGCACAAAAACACCAAGTGGTATTACATAAAACCATGTGACTAATACTATGGGCTTACAAAACCAGTTAACTCACATTTACTTTTTGGTACTAAGTTTTCCCAATATTAAAGATCCCTCAATATGCAAACCCACATTAAATATTTTATCCAATGTTACATACAACACATAAAGTGGTCCCAAGAATGCTAACCCCATGTGATGCACACATCCCTAGATCCCCTAGATGCACCACAAATAATATTAAATTATATTATAGCATTATGCAAGGTGGAAAACACACCTTTTTCTAACAAGGAGAAACTTTGAACCTCTGATGGGAAAGTCTATAGGGCCTATAAGGTAAACATGTGATGTAGTGTTTAGAATTCGAATTTGGGCCTTGATGTCATTTTGGGCCTAGACCAATTAGTTTGATATTTTGGTTGGGTAGCATAGAAAACTAGGAAAACATTTCAATTGTAATCATTCATGTTATATTATTGTATCTTTTGGGAGATTTGTCTTCAAGCTATCTTTTGTGGGTGAAAACCCATAGGAGACTGTGATCAATAGAAAAAAAACCCATTGATTGTTGGAATTAGAGGATGAAAAACCTTTGGTTCTTGAGGAGATTCTTACTCAGGGAGTGCATTGGAGCTTTAAGGATTTGTAGGAAATTTTAGTGAATTAGTGTGAACATTGTTGGTTTTAAATGTTGTGTGTTTTGTGTAATGACTATCATAACATTCGCTTGCTGTAGAGATCAAATCATAATCAATATAAGTTATTGTTGGAGTTCAAATCATTTGTGCAAGTTTATTTGTGTTGTTTGAGTACAAGTAACTACTATTGTTTGAATATAGTTTAGTGAAGATTGTGTTTATGTTATTTACTGAATTTTCTTGTTTGCATTCCAAACTATTATTTACATTGAAAAGTATGGGAAGGAACATTACACACACCTACTTGATTGATCACGAAGAATATGATTTGATGGACTAGGATGAATAAATGGAGATCTAGTATATATGAAACATGATTGAATGGAAATATGAATCCACAATAGTGGTTTGGTATAGAGGGATAGTGAAATTATTAACATCATAGAATGCATTGTGTTTGATGGTTCTTCTCCAACCATAATACAAAATAATTATAGGGACCCATCACCTTCAATGGTGATCAAAGTAGGATATATTATAAGGTGTGGCTACTTTCATAATTGGTAAACCATCCCCAAGGATTGGTTCGAAACCATTTTTTCAAAGATTTTCCTTACTTTTGTTAGGTGAAAAATTGCATATGGAAATAATGAATGGATGTGCTGACCACCATGGAGGAATGCTTTAGAATTGGGAGAGAAATTTAAGACATCAATTTTAGGAAAATGTTGCTGATGAAACCTTTATCTCAAGTCTAATGAAAAATCAAATAACATATATACATGCCCTTTAGAATAAAGGGAAACTCATTTAAACAAGGCTCAAATGTGAAGATTTTTCTAGAAGAAATATACTTCTTTACATGATGAATGTATATATAGGTTAAAAATCATGTTGCTAACTTTTTTCGCTCTAAAACATTGTGACTTACTCTAAAATATTGTGACTTACTATAAATTATTCATTCAAAGGTGAAGTCCAAATAATAAGAGAATTGTATTGTTTACATTGCAATTAGTGGAATTAATTTGTGTTTTCTTTCTCTCTCTATCATAAAGATTTGATTGTGGCATTGTCATTACAGTTAAGTTTAGATAATTACCAAACTTATTTCTCCAAAGGTTGGCATTCATATCAAATCAAGACATTAAAGTGTATTGTTCTCACATGTATAAGTATTCTATTAATGCCATTCAATAAATTAATGTTGGGGTCATATTAATTATTGACAATGATAAAAAAAAATCAATGATATCTCCTCATAATGATCTTATATTATCGCTTGAACATTAATCTTTGAAAAGTAAATCTTTGTAATTTTTATAGAAGCTTCGTGTTCGTACTCCACCTTATTGCATTAGCATTTTAGTACTAGGATCTACAAATATTTTGTGTGCACATTAGTTTAGTGTCACTCATAAAAGGAGAAATACTAGATGTCATGGTAGGTTTAAAGAATACAATGTATAGCACATAGTGCACATATAGAGTACATAGCAATTCTTTTGAGCTCATTTTCTTTTGATGATTCTCCATTAATTTATTAAATCATGACAATAATCTTTAGTGTACATAGAAAAATACTTTAGTTGTTACCGACCACTGATCCTAAAATCAACCAAGCTATTAAATGCATAATATATGTCATATTTTGAGGTTTAGCAAGCAATAATTTAAAATTAAATTATAATTGTTGTAAAATTATAAGGATAATATTGAATCAAAGAAAAAAGGTTTAAAAGCCAACATTTAATTTCTAATTGATAGAAATTGAGTGACTTTACATACCTCAACTTGTTTATTACTTTTAAAGTAAATATTTAAGTTATATGCATGCTGTTGTTAGATAGAGTTCCTTACTGCACTTTACTTAGTTCTACCACTCTACCCTCTGGGGTATAAACCAACTACCTAAGGGATATTAGGGTACAAATCTCTAGATTGTAACACCCCATTTCCTTTGCTAACAATGTGCATCTTTAGTGTGTCTTCAATGGCACAATGAAATTGACAAACCATAACTAAATGATTATAACATAGATCCTAAATTGAGATTATATGAAGAGCATATTGGGGCCCATTTTGAAACAATAGTGGAACACCATGAACACCCTAATCATATGAAAATATATGTTCTAAATTCCAATGTTATGCATTAAAGGTCAAGAGAGTGCTCCCTTTTGACGATGGTAAGGTAAAATCAAGGCTCATGAAGGCCCTTTGAAAAGTGTATAGCATTGAGAAAACAACTTTACTTTAACAACAATGAATTTCCTTCATCAACCTTTCAAATAACATTCAAAAAATTAGAGGCAAGTATACATACTTGGTTATGTCACCTCAACCCAACTCTATTAAATAATGAACATGGCATGGAAATAATCCAAGTGTTGATGATGCTTTTCACACCTTTTGTAAGTTATCGCTTCCTTTGCTATAAATTAATTGGTGATTGTGCATGATGCCTTGCAACTTAAAGATCAATGTACTTGTAAGTATCAAACGACTCCAATTGTACAATGAGATTCCACATAGTTTAATTAGGCACTAGAGGGATTGGTTTGGTTTCAACTAAATAAGACACATTTATAGTAACTAGAATGCAAAATTATTTTGATTTAGACAAAAATGAAGCAAAAGCATACCAACCATAGATCTCATTATTGATCTTTTCATTTTATTGTGTATACATATTGATAATGAAAATTCAAACAATTAAACATTAAAAAATTCAATTTATCGATTTATTTATCAACTTGTATAGATTATAAGTCTAACTCTAATATTTCCTATTAATTAATATGATGAATATCATATCATTCAAATATTTATTTCATATTTTCTTTTTTTTATGGGCGTGTTCTTATGACCCCAAAAAAGGGCCTACCTTTTTTACTATCCCAAAAATACATCCCAATATTTCCTATTGCACCACCCCAAAAACACCTTGAAACATAGCATATGTACTAATCCTAATCCCAAGCAAAAATTCAATGCATCAACATAATTATTCTTCTCTTTAGTCACAAGCTAAGTACACTATTTATTATATTTACTTTCTATATTTTAACATTTAATTCAAAAATTCAAAAGAATTATATTATTTAACTAATTAGTCTACATTGAATTGTGTTCAGTTGTAAACATTTTATTTGATTGGTCTAAAGAAATTTATTTTCCTATACAATTATTAATATACAAAATATTGAAAGTAATGTGCTTCCTTATGAAAACGCTGCCAACAAAATTCAACAAAATATAGCATATTGGTGGTAGTAAAGGATATAATCATTAGAATAAAACTTTTGTTATTTCAATGTCTAATCAAGAAGTAGAATTTCCATAATAATTTCAAATCTTCACTATAAAAAATAATAAGAAATAATGAAACAACCTCCAAAGCACCAAAATAATTTCAACCACCAGTTCAACATGAAAATAGATTTTTAACTGTTTATATACATTTAGCTCTATTCATCAATGATGTGCAATGAAATGAACGATGAATCCAAACTTAACCACCAGTTTAACATGAAAGTAGATTTTTTTAAACTTTGTATCTAAAATTTTCATTTTACTTATTACTAGAAAGTATATAATTGAGTTCAGTCCTAACATATAGACCCATGTATATCTTACGTGTATCAAAACCCCTGCAATATCATTTTCCTACCATAAAATGAAACAACATAAAATGCATAACTGCTGTATAGATCTAAGCATAACTGCTGTATAGATCTCTTAGGTTTAATTATATAAATATTTACATGTCTAGCATAAAAGTTATTACAATTATTCCATGTTTAAACAGTTTAACAAGACCCTGTTCAAGCACAAATCTCCCTATCCAACAGTGAAGGGTAAAACCATGAGCAGGAACTCTTCATAGGTCAGAGTGGCTGCGCCAGTGCACTTTCTGTCTTTCTCCTTGAACTTTTCAGTAAGCCTCTGTAATAAGACAGTGGATATATTAATTATCAGATATCAAAATAGACATCAAACTAGGTGTAGAAACGGCTAAAGTAGAATATCTAACAATATTAAAAATTTCCCTTATTCCAATTTCATTTGGTTTGTAAAACAAGGGGTGTCTCCTTATATAACTGGAATATAATGCATTTTTTATCAATTCTACCTGCACAATTACGCAACACCTGCACATAAAATAAAAATAAAAATGTCTTAGAGAAGTAAGATATAGACTTGTGACCGAAATAGATGAGTTTTGACTGAGAAACAGGATTCTTTTGTATGCAGCATTTTCATCATTAAAATACTAGTTTAGCTGGTAAGCTGTTATAAAGAACAAAGTGGCGAGTTGAAATGTAAAGGAACATACTCGATGAAGTTGTCATAATCAATTTCCATGCCTTGGCCTGTCCTGTCATACTTTGTAAGCAGACGCTGTATAATTGGCGTTGATACTGAATATCCCAATTGGCGAAGAGCATCCCGAAGTTCATTGCTGTCAATCGACCCACTACGATCTCTATCAACTTTCGCAAACATTAACTGCACAAATAGCACCGAATCAGTTCGTCGTAAAATTGACAGAATATGCAAGACCACAAAATGTTTTGACATCCTTGAAAGTCACATAATGGGCTGAAGCAAATACTCCAAACATTTTTCGACACAATGCACATACTCCTTAAGGAATAGATTTAGAATTATAAGCTTCACAGCATTTTAATTTCAGGCATATCTGAGGCAAGGGAATAAATAGGTATTCCCTTCCTGCTTAGATGGTATGAACACCAGTATAAATGGCCTCAACCTACTTATTTTATGGTACACAATATCAAATTTGTTCCTCTCTTTCGCCTCCAACGAGTGCTGCTACAAAAAGACCCCCCCAAAAAAAACTTACACTCCATATTTTTAGGAGAAACTGCATAAATATTGTCTCATTTTCATTTATAGATCTCTAAGCCCATGCTTGATCTCTCTCAATATATGTAGTCCTTTGTTCGTTACACCTACTGCATTGTAGTCATGATGGTTTCTTATTGGGACTAGTCTGATATAATAATATAATGTGTAACAGGAAGCTTACTCTTAAATTTACAATGGACATAATATAAGCCTTGGTACAATGACTATAACCCTAATTTTGTACTTTATTTTACAGATATTGTAAATACACACTCTTAAATATACTAGACCCAAAACAAACAGAGCATGACACATGCATATAGCATGCCATTCTTTGGTACCCCTTAAACATGAATCT
This sequence comes from Sequoia sempervirens, assembly GCA_007258455.2. NCBI lineage: Eukaryota > Viridiplantae > Streptophyta > Pinopsida > Cupressales > Cupressaceae > Sequoia > Sequoia sempervirens. The sequence continues at coordinate 483,234,267 of VDFB02000003.1, read as the reverse complement.
TTTTCTCAAACCCACTCTTGGAATGCAGATGCAACTTTAGATGCAAATAAATTTGAAACTAACGAATGAAACACCTAGAATATGATTTCAAACCAATACCAACAAGGAATAAAGGTTAATTTCTTGTACTTCAAGTATCATAATCACAACTTCATATGAAATAATGAAGCCCCATATGTAACCGTCGCAACACAAAACATGTTTCAAAGTACATTAGTTTTCATATACAACAAAGCAAAATGGCCTTAATAGAGCACAAACGATAATAGTCTTGATGAAAATGAAACTTACCCGCCATGCCTTGAGATCATGCCACAAGCTTGTGAACTGTTTTGGCCCTATATCCAAACACAACAAGAACCACAGTAAGCTCACTTGATATACAATTTCACCTAATCCGCAATTAAAAAAATCACCTAAAGCACTTCCAGTATAAAGTGAAAAATTAATGTCTAGGAGCCTTAGTACAAAGGAATCTAGATCATCTCATGTGAATCAGAGCAGCAATTTCAACCTTTGATAACTCAAAATTAAACAAATTAATTTGCTCCACATATTAAACCAATTATTGATGACTTCTCCATAAGAAGTCCAAAGGATGGATGGCTCCTAAGACAACCATGAATAATTGAACCCTATGTAGGTATTGTGGAAACCGAAAACGTACAAACTTTGATAAGAATAATGTAAAATTATGCAATGAGAACAACATGCATGATGGAAAATGCTTCTACCTATAAATAAACTTTTTCTTTTATGATTATGGAACCCAAGGGATATTCTAACATGTCCTAGTTTAGGGGTGTCTTGGGATAGGTGAAATAGGTATAGAATGTCCACTTCTCATCTCCATTTCTTGTCTTTTATGAACATTTATGTATTATTCGTAATAAGAATATTATATGACATCTATTTGATTCAAATGCTGTTAATACAAATGTTTGAATTTTATTGAAAAATCAAAGCTACAATACTAAATATTTTCCTCAATAGAACATGAAAAAATAAATTACGAGCCCTCTTCAAATGTGAACAATTAACATAGCAACCCATAATAACTAGTTACTCCTATTTATTCAATGCGATTTCAACTTACAATCAAATTAGTTTTTACCAAAACTTGTAGGAAGAACAACATTTGCTATTATAAAAAAAATGTAACTAACAACAACAAATGGTGCTAAAGAAGACACCTCAAAATTATAAACCATACATGCTAAGTAGCCACCTGTCACCCAAACAAATAGGCATTGTAGGATCTTCCTAAACAATAAAGATTGGTTCTATAATAGTCACCTTATGCCAATAACAATGACACTTCAGAACACCATCCCCAACAAATACCTCTACCTTGAAAACTTGTCATTCACTTAGAAAATCATTGAATATCAAATACAATCCCTATGTGGAATTGCACTACGTTGAATCAAGGGCTTTATTGCTCTAATCCAATTATAGAAATTAGGGGGTTTCTATCCTCCAATCCCCAATGATAGATGGAAAAGATGTCCAATATATTTGAGGGAATTAATTAAAAAAATAAGTATACCACCTTTGATCCTTGGCTTAGATTAAATAGGGACTTCAACACCCAATTTTCCCTCCATAAGAAAAATTTAAATTATTTCACTTTCTCTCCAAAAGAGTTCTACTCATAATCCTTTAGCCAATACCACCTTAAGAGAATTTACAAATTTACTACATAACATAATTTAGGCCCCATAACTTGGGCATTCATTTTGAAAACACTTTTAAGTAATTATTTATAATATAACACCCTTAATACTATAATTAATTTCCCTATGGTATTTCCCTAAGCCATGGAAAATGGAAAATGGACTTATGGAACATCTTGAAATCTTATGGGAAAAGGGGGTATGAACCCAATTTAGGAGATTTTTCCCATAAATTTCCCCTTCAATGCATATTGTTTCTCCCCTACATCATGCATGAACTCATTGTAACGAATAATATATGAATAATTTTATGGAACAACGAACACACTCCCACACTAATTCCCTTATTAAAATGGGTACCATGAATGTCCAAACCAATTCTAGCAAAGAAATAATAAATATTTCTAGAGGAAAACATTAGATGTAGTGGATGATAAAATGAAAGGTAGCAAATATAAATAAAAGGAAACCATTTTCCAAGGATATAGACAGATTTTGAAAGCTTATTGAGTCTTATCACAATAGACCTAGTAAACACCAAAGTATTTTATTTAGGCTGAAAACTTGCATATCACAAGGTAGTATGGACTAAAGGGACTTGTAATTGGGACCACATCATGTTTGTTCAACACGTGATGCTTCATCATTGGATTTTGGTTGACCAATATGTTTTATAGTACATTAAGATTTAGAACCTCGTGTAGCCAACACAAATAATTTCATGGGCATTGGATTGCTATATAAACACCCCTTCAATCCATTGGAAAAGGAAATGAATGATAAGAAGAATGATAAGAGCTTTTACATGCATAATTTCCATATATTTGTACATTAAGCTTGTAATATGTTTATGACAAGCTAGTGACCCAGATTATAATCATTTGTGCTTATGGTATGAATGTGATAGGCTAGTGAGCTAGATTATAATCATTTATTTTTTTGAATTAATGAGAATCAAGTTTTATTTATTGAGTTGTGTTTATTATGTTATGCTAACTCTAAATTGGAAGATCAGATAGTTCTTTCCCTAGACTCTCTATCTATGATTGCATCGACTGGTATCATTTAGTGAGTTTTTAAATCCATTGGAAAGGAATTCCAAGGTGTCCAAGGGTGAAAAAGTGTCATTTTAGAGTAGTGTAAAGGTGCCAAGAGCCTTATTTCTTGCTATACACCTTGTGGGATTGAACCAACTATGCCAACACATCAAGGTGGGTATGCGAATTCTAGGATAAAAATTAGATGCATTGAATGACAAAATGAAAGAAAACAAATATAAATATAAGGAAACCATTATCCTAGGATTTAGACAAATGTTAAAAGCTTATTGAGTCATATCAAAACACATTGAGTAAAGCACCCAAAATTATTTCATTTAGGCCAAAAACTTACATCTATACATGTTTATACTTTTAAAAAAGGGAATCAAGATTACTCTCAAAATATACTTCAGGGTTGAAGCTAGGTAAACTAAATTTTTTATATTTCCAAAGTTTAAGCATCCGCATAGCCTCTTTGATTGCAAGAATAATGAAGGGAAAAATTAAGTTAATTTAGGAGAGACGATAGTATGTTTTTATGCTTCTCTCATTTTGGATCTCACTAACCATAAGATCTTCTAGAATTTTTTCATAATGGCATATTATTGGAATCTATGGCTTCTCCAACTATTGGTAGTGACCTTCCTATGTCAAACAATGTAACTAAAATCAAAATTTCATCTCTCACATTGAAAGCTTGTTTTGCCGTCTTTGACCATCACACATGTCATAGCCTTTTGTATGTATTTTTGGATGCCATGCACAATGATTAAGGGTAATTTATTGTTCTACCATATAAGGTGTATCAAAATGAATATTTTCCAACATCAAGTGATCTAACCTAGATGATTTTCTAGTCATCTACATCAAGATAGTATAATTCATTGAATAAATTGAATTATTGATTTTAAAATAGAAATATTTATTAATTGTAATATACATAAAATATAGCATACATGTATATGAGGAGCAAACAAGGTAGGTAAGAACGACTCCTCCTCTACTACAACCCTTGAAGTGGATGTGCAATAAAACAATAACATGGATAATTATAATTTTGACAAAAATAATAACATGGATAATTATAATTTTTTCAAAAAATAATGTATAGACTATGTGGTAACATAGTTGAGATGATAGGATTAATACTATCTCCTCAATACTATCTAATATTGAGTTCAACTATCATATTCCCTTGTTGTTACAACATGAGAATATGCGTAAACCCACTGTCTGTCACATATACTATTTAAAACACAATGACCTCAAAACTAAAATTACAATTCAAGATTCAAACATAAGAAGGTAATAAGAACCATAATCATGTATCTATTTCTCAACTACGGTATAACTTAGCTAAACTAGTAGAAAACCAGTTGCTTAGAAGCTCTGTTAAATCCTCAAAAATATGCAATAACAAGCAATTCGAGTTAATCATCATCAGCAAACCACACGGATCACCAAATAGCTTCCAAGAACAGAATATATAACTATGATTCCATTCGTATGTCACCCATTATACAATTAAACAATAAAAACAAATGAAAAGCAAGATGACTGACCTATTTTAGTGAAATTGCCGTTGTTGTACTTGGACATGAGAAGGTGAACTGTCCTGATGCTGCACGACAGGTCAGCTGTGGAGATAACTCTCTGCAACTCCTCGTCATCAATGAATCCACTGCCATCGTCATCATAAGCTTGAAAGGCTCTTATGATCTCCGGGTCTGTCCCTAGTGCAAACAACTGCTGTTGTTTAGCAGGTGGATACACACCGGGGTATTGCTGTTTAGCAGGTGGATAAACACTGGGATATTGTTGTTTAGTAGGTGGATACGCACTGGGATATTGTTGTTTAGTAGGTGGATACACAGTGGGGTATTGTTGTTGAGGAGGTGGATACACAGTGGGGCATGATTGGGGTGGATATTCAGACATGGTTGTAGCTTCGAGAAATGCTTATATTTATCAACTTCTAGTTGCAGGACAATGTTTAAGGTGCAAGATATGCTTATATTTATATTTGAATGCCCAGTTAAAACTTCTATCTGCTAAAAATGTGGATAACGATTCTTTCGGATATCAGAAATCTTGATATGTGGAGGGAGAATTTTTTTTATTAAAGGGAAAATTCCAATGCTTATTCCACCTGAGAGATGGCTTTCTCTTGTGATCCCTTTTGGATTAGAGCGAATTCTCTTTCTCTTATGATTCCTTCTGGATTAGAGCGAATTTATGCTAGGTAAGGAATCCATAGGAAGACACACAGTTTTGAGAAGAATTTTTATTATTACTGCAGACAAGTGCAAAGAGAAAAATTCCAACTACTACTATACTACAAAATGTACTACTACTGCACTACAAAATGTTTATTAGGCAATACTTTGAGAGATACTTTTTCTTTGTGATTTGGTTCCTTTTTTATTGGAGTCTAATTTATGTAATTACATACATAACAATATGTAATGTTGAAATTTGTATATTCATGTATTTTTTATTTAGTTTGTGTTTATTTTGATAAATTATCTTTAATCAAATTACATATTAATAAGTGTTGTTAAGTGTTCTTATTAATATGTAATTAAGTTTAATTTTTATATTATATTTATTTATTTTCATATTTGTTTTTGATTCGGTAAGCAACATTTACAGGGTGCTGTACCCTTTACACAAAGAGCCACAAGGGTCAATAAAGTTCAAGACCAAAAAACATACAACAACAAATAAACAAAAAATTGATCGACAACAAACTAAATGGTATTTTCCCAGTTCTTAGACAGGAGATTAACAACATCATCCCCAACCCATTCCTGACCTTCTTCAAAATTCTTCTTGTCCATTTCATCCTTCATAATCGCAGATAGGGTGCCAGTAACATAGTGGACTAGCTTCACAGTGAAAAGAGTCAAGCCACAAAATTTCTTGTCTAACTTTTCCATTCTTTCCTGTAGCACACAGAGCTCCTCCCCATAATCCGTAGTCTTCATAGTATCAGTATACTCCATGTCCAACGGGTCCGAGGACTGGGAAGCCGAGTTCTCCTTCTGCACTTTGCTAATATGAGGAATGGAGTGGGTCCCTCCAACATACTCCTCCTCATCCCTACAATCTTTGCTGTTAGATTGATCCTCTTCCGAATCCAAGTCATTAACCTACACTTTCTTGTTATTCTTAGCCAATCTACCAGAATTCCTAATGATGGTATCGCCACCAATCACCACCGTAGCCGCAACCTCCATGTCCCCCTTAGAATCCCTGCCCATCACATTTTTACCTTTGCTGTCTCTAGCCGGAGGCTCCATCAAATCCTTCGCTTCCTCGTTACCTTTCTTCTTCCAGGTGGGTTTGCTAACAGTCTTGGCAGGGGTCAACTTGAGCTCACAGAGACTAGCTGCAACACTAGTGTGGGAAATTCCCACATTCTCCTTAAGCTTCTTAGTAGTAGGTTTAGGTTTATGAGTATTAGTACACACCAGATGGGTTTTCCTAATGGGACCTTTAGACTCGGCTGGGGATATGTTGGTCACAATAGGAGGATCAATTTCCTCAACATGGATAGTAGAAATGGGTTTGGGTGAGCAAAGTGCAAGATGGAAGTGGTACATCCTCAAAATGAGGCCTTGGTGCAGTGACAGGGGAGGAGTATCATCAGGATTTAGGCTAGCAGTCTTAATGCATTTTTCAACAAAGCTCTCTAAATCCTTAAGAAGGAAGAAAGGAAAGCAAGTAACAAAATTTTATGCCAAAGGTGATTTAAAAGAGGGAAATGGTAGAAGTAGTAGGTTTTGTATCTACGTTCCTGAGTCACGTACTTCAAAAGGGCGAGGTAGACTTGGTCCCAAGGCTATGGAAGAGCCTCTCTCTCAAGCCCCAACTGGTTACGAACTGGCTTCTCATTCCCCACAAAGAAATCGTTTAGACTTTCATTATCTTGGGCCTTTGTATGCTTCAAGTACTTCTTACTAGTACTTAGAAGTCCCGTTGCCTACGTTATCACATCCTTGTTCACTTCAAAGGAAATACCGTCCATTTCACGTGTTGATCTTTCCAAGAGTTAGCAAACTACATAGAAAAATTAGGGTCGTGACCCACCAAACTCTCCATTAGGGGATCCAAACTACCTTCAACACATATGTGCCACACCAACGGATCTTTGCAAAATTTGCCATAGTTTTCGAGCTCTGTTCGCACCCTATCACCACCCATAATGTCTCTCTACACACAGAATAACCAGAAAACCTATGAGAGCAAAAGGTTAGAGAAAATGGTTAAGTGAAAGGGCACCTGCACACTTAGGATTTTAAGCCAAACAAAGTAGCCTTGGGTAATCAAAGCAATGTATAGGTCACATGCTTGAGGAGATAATTCTCTAAAAGCAATCTTTGCAAATTCATAAATGAGGATCTCCAAACACATATGGCTAGGTAAGAAGGACATGATGGAAATGGAAGGTTTTCCTTCCACGTTGTTTTTACATAGAAACCAAGGTAAGATAGCCGCAAGGCCAAATTTAGAAACACCTAAGAAGCCAACTTTTAGAAGAGGAGACAAAATAGAGGAAAGGATAAAACCAATTAGGAGCTTGATCTCATAATTATTAGTCACATAAATATTAAAATAAAAAAACTTGATAATATGATAGCTTAGCGCAATCCCCAAAAGGAGATTATATTTGTTATTTATTGTATTTTATTTGTATTTATCTCAAATGTGTGTTGTTTTTTCTTTAGAATGTTTTTAGAGATCATATTTTTGGTATTATAGATTTCAAATTATTCATTCCATCAAATTCAAATTTTTGATCGTGTGTTTGTAAAAATAATAACAACGTCAGTGTCTTTATGAAAGAGGAAGAAGAGTCAAAGAGGGATTTTATAGATCAAACCAACAGTCTCATCACTATAATTTATTTACCAAAGGATGGAAATGACCTTATATGCATATGCTAACAAAGGTGGACTAGGAACTAGATAGAACCTTCATTTACATTTTTCTTTTAATAATACATCTTATATTATATCAATACCATAATAGATTTATGATATAGATTTCTCTTAAGAAGTCTAAATAATTTAGAATTTTATCTTTATAGAGCTCTAAATTTGTTCAAGAAGACATGGAGTCAATATCTTTTGTACTCCTACATTTTCCCTTGATAAGCAATGCATTTCTACAAAGTGAATCATTTTCCTATTTTCTTTCTCAATCATATTCTTTTTATAAAAAAACACCATATATAAATAGCACCCATTAGGAGATTTTATAAAATCATATTTTGATAGGAAATTTGAGCCACTATAAGCAATTCAATGGTATAAAGGGTCATTCATGTACATTTTTTTTTTTTTTTTATTGAAAATCATGTCAACCCAAATATGTCGTGCTTTTTAACAAATAGTGTTACTTATTAAATACATTAAGTAGGTTCAAATTCAACACCAATTCCTTTAACAAAATTTGTTATTAATATCTTACATGATTTGATGCATTTGTATATCGGAGAATAATCATATTTTTTAATAAAACATTTCCACCAATAAAAAGTGCAATAGTTGAGTCAATCTAGAAAGGTTGAAGACATATTTTTTGTGTATATTTTTTAATGTTAAATCATAAATTTAACTTTAAGTATATTTACTATGGGTTCTCTTGACTTGGTACTCACCTCACCCTTTTATTATTAGCATATTTAAAATCAATACTTTTTATTTAAAAAAGTGGAATGATCAAAGAGTCATGGCAACAAGCATCACACATGCCACTTAAATTATTTGAATTGATGTTAGACACATGGAACCAAACCTCTTAAATCCTTCCTATCTTATTTTAGTCCATTGGAGAGTAGGGATAAATTTAAGAAATCCCATTGGGAAAAGATATAAAACCTGAAAAATCTTGTATAATTCAATTGACAATATTTTTTTTGGAAAAAATTAAAAATTTAATTGGTGAATCTTTTGTAATTACTAGATATTTATAGAAAATCTTGACAAACTATACTTATATTGAAATTGATAAAATATTTTCATTCGTGAATTAAACATGTTTTCAAACCAATAAAATATTTTCATTATCAAATAAAAATTATTTTCAAACCAATAAAATATTTTTATGGCAAATTAAACCTTTATTAAAACTAGTAAAATATTTTCATTGGTGAATTAAGCCTATGTTGAAACCAATAAAAAATTTCCATTGGTTATTTAAACTTGTACTCAAACCAATAAAATATTTTTATTGGTGAATTAAACCTATTTTTAAACCAATGATTTTTTTTTGTTGGTGAATTAAATTTGTATCATATTCAAATCAATAAAATATTTTCATGGTGAATTAAAGTTGTATGTGAATAAAAATCATAGAGTGGGTGATGAAAATATCGAATGTTAAGTTATGATGATTAAGTTACTTAGTGAATTTATAAGTTCTAATCACTAATCATAATTCAGAAATGTGGGAAGTTTATTGTGATCCAATAAATTAGTAATGATTAAGTTACAATATATAACAAGCCATTTAATTCTTGTATCTTTTGAATGATTTATAGTACTCTACCTAAAGCCATAAGTTAGTCCAACTAACATTTGCAATGGTTCTCCCATGTGCTAACAAAGTGTGAATGTTACGATTGGATCACCCTTCAATTAAATTTAATTATTCTAAAAAAATAAATTTAAAAGATGTAAATTAAGGCATGATAACAAGATGAATATCCTTGATTAGATTACACAATATCTATTACATTAAATGTTTTAACTATTAGCTCGTGCATAGGGACCTACACAAAACCAAAATTTTCTATAAATTCAGTTGGCATTACTAATGGAGTTCATCATAATATTGATTAATATCTAGTTCAAAAATTGGCATGGATACACCAATTTGTGTAAAAATTCCTCAACGATAATTAGCCTTCCTAGAAGAAATTACTAGCCAAAGACTTAGACAAATTTTTAAGTTACACAAAAAAATAGACTAGATTCTTTATCGACATGGTGTTGGGCTTTCAATTTGTAAAAGCTAAAAATAGATATCTAGTGAACACCAATATTTCTTCATGGCTCATGGCTTCTTTATTAGACATTGGAGTTCTGTAGGCTAATTTGTTGTTCTTGGTGAGACTTATGGTTTGAGAGGATTATCTAGGAGGCCTAGGGGATGTTTTGATCATTGTGCATATTGGAGCTAGAATCCCTATGCTAAGGGATATTCCATGCTTCTTAAATGAAGGAGACATTATAATCTAGCATCCTTTTGTGTCAAATTTCCTTAATGTCACTTTAGTGGGACATCATTAGCTGGCTGCCAAGGGATATGATTTCTAAGGAGTGAAGTCTTACAACATGATTAGGAAGTGTAAGGAGTGACTTTTTTTGTGTAATTTTGATAAATGTATGTGAACATTGCCTTTTGCTACTAGTAGGATTCTATTACTCCGTAACTTTCTTATGTACATTTTGTAAGCACCTTTATATGTACCACATTATCAAAGATGTAAATGTTTACATGTATATTTATATCATTTTTATTAATATTAATTTATATTATTATATCTTTATTCTATGTATTTGGTAACAAAAGTAGGGGAAAGGGCCCCTAAACCCAACCAAAAAGTAGAACAAGGCCTACAAACTAGCCAAAACAACAAGGGCATAAAACCACTAGCACCCTATAGCAGGACCAATACCTAACAAACAAAAACATCAGACATTGTACCAATACAAAATAACAGTCGAGTCTAATAGATTGAGGGGCACCAAGCCCAGTAAGAACATAGAACAAAAAAGAAAAGAAAATAGAGACCCAAAGACCCAAATTACTCTTTTGGATAGTATATTAGGTTGCATTCATGCTTCAGTTGTTCCATAGCCTTGTTGTACTATTCCATAGATTTGGTTGCTCCTTTGTCTAATTGATCCTCAACAGCTTGAGAGGCTTTCATCTTTCAATGGCCTTTCCTAGCCTTAGTCACCCACTGACCTGTCAAAGATAGCCTTTCACATAATTCCCAAGGTGATTGCTATTAACTTATTGAAGGCCTTGTCCATTTTATCCACTTTGTGTTGAAGTTCTTGGACTTGGGTAACATATAAATCAAGGGAACTATCATTATCCTACATCTCCTCAACCTTTTCCTACATAGGATGATCATCCATCCCGTTTGTGACTTCCCTTACCACTTCCTCGACTTCACGTACAATATTTTGGAGGTCATCCTCTTCCTCATCCTCCAAGTCTTCGACCATCAGTTGGTCATCACCAACCATTTCTTCATCCCATTCATTGCTGTACCAGAGTCTTTTGAGAGTTCTTCTCCAAAAACCACCAACAACTCCTTTTTACTTAAGTTAATGGTAGGAAAAACTTCATCTTCAGGGTCATCCCCAAGTTCTTCAAAGCAAAGTTTCTTACCTAAATGGTAGACTGACCCGCAAGCCTAACTAACCTTATCTCCCCCTTCCCACTGCTAGAATCCTCCAATTTTCCTTACTCCTCCTTGTCTCTAATCTCAATAGTAACTTTTTTGGAAGTTTAGGTTCAACACTACCTAAAACTTTCCTTTTAGTGCCAATGAGGTTGCCTAGTGGGTTAAAACGAGCCTCTTTGCCTTTCAAATTCTAAGTAATAAGGTTTCCTTTGGTAAGAAGGCCTTTAATAGAGGATTGTTTCAAACTGGAAGGAACAATAGGGGCTTTCTTGGAGGGAGGTATCATAGAGGAAGTACCCACACTAGAGGAATTAACCTAAGAGGGGCAAGGGAGGGGGTTTGCTTGAGACACAGGGGCAACATTACCAATAGGGATACCACCAAAAGGTCCCGACAGAGGGGTAAATATAGAAGCATAGTTATAAAGGCACTGGATCAGACCCTAGTGGAGGGGGGCAAGGCACCCTTAGCCTTGCATTTTTAAGAGACAAAAATTTAGAAAAAAATTATATTCATTTTTCATTCCTATGAATTTCATGTGATAGAGAAATGGATTTGGTACTCATGAACCATGGTGTCACACCCTTCTAGGGTGAAATAATTCATGATGTGCACATTAAAAACCCTATAAGGGGCTAGTATGTGCTCTTTGTCATAGCCATTTTTGCATCTCTCAATATTTTCATCACCTTCAAGAAAGCTATGCATAAACCTCTAGTAGTTGCCATTGCTTATTTTGGACACCCTTAGGCCAGTATACTAAAGGCCAGTTGCAACAATAATAATCTGGGGGGACACTTCAAACCCAATACGACCAACCTAAATCTCTCTAAGAGTTGTAAAAATTCATAGTTATATCATCATTATACTCTCGCATCACCATAAAGAATTGCGTCATACCAGCCTCTTCAAAGAACTTCTATAGCTCAACATTCTAATGCAAAGGCACACAAGATAAAAAAATCCGGCCTTTTCCTGGTACCCCCCATGGAATCACAGTGGTAGTTATAGATGAAAGAATTTTTACCCTTCACAAGAGTTGCATTCATGGGTAAAAAGTTAGAAAGTAAAGAAATACTATAGATGTTGCCATAATTTGGCAGAAAAATAGTAGACCGAACCTCCACAAGTAGAACACTATCATCATACAACATCCATAAGGATCTAGTAGAAACATAGATAAAAATTAGAGAGTGGTTAAAATTCCTACTTGATTCTACCAATCCACTTCAAAAGCCCATGATCCATGTGAGAATAGCCCCAACAAAAACTAATGATGGGTAATAAAATCCAATTATAGCCAAAACTCCTATTGAAAGGATGTCTCATTGAATGAGAGTTAGGAAATAAGCGAGGTCACAATGAAGAGTCATGAGATGCATGATTATTTTTCATGATGATATTTAATCTCAAATCCTTAGCATCAAAGGAGATGCAATCCACAGTCACGTCACAAAGGCTTCCTTTAGAAAGCATAGCATTGAAAACATAATCTACTTTAAGGGAAAATAATTAGAAGCATAAGTCAATAAAGGAATTAACTTTTCATAATCAATATAAATATCCCAAGGTGCATGATTCATTCCTATAATATCCTCCATAAAAAATAAAATAATGACAAGGATAATGCAAAGCTATAATAGTGCATTAGATGATGAAACAATCCAAGGCTGATATCATACTTCCCACATAGTACTTCACCTCCCTATTGCAAATATTAAATCTCACATCTTGAGCTAGATCCAGATAAGCATACGAGGTGAGAAAGAAAGATGACATCACCTTATCCATGTGGTTCTCCACCTCACCACCACTTTTGGTACACTCCACACTTTGAGTAGAGCTCAATCTATTTTGACATGTCATCTAGTAGACATTGAGAATCAAATTCAAATTCACAATGGGGCGGCCCTAGATTTTTATAATCCAACATCTAATGAACATTACAATCCAAATTCAAATTCAAAAGGGAGTGGGAAACCATCAACTCGACCCATTTAGCAAAATTATCTCTAACAACAACATTATTGAAGATTATAATGAGCCCCACCCATCTAGTCCTTGGCCAACCATTCCTTAATATGATTCAAGATATTCTTGAATCTCCAAAAGTTCCATTGGGGAAAGGAGAGCCCAACATTGGATATTGCATCAGCAAAACTATTTCTTTCTCTATAGATATGGGATATAGAGACACCCACCATAAATGAGAGCACATGTCTTAAATCTAGAATTAGGCTACAAATATTCCAAGGGGGCTCAGTAAGACCATTAAGGCAATCCATAATCAATTTAGAATATTCCTCAATAATAACTCTATCAAATCCCAGACCTTTTAGCCTCTTAATACCTCTCTAGGCAGCCACTACTTTCTCTTTTACACTAGTACCAATACCAATGCATGTCACATAGGCATCAATACACATCCCATAGTGGTCTCTAATTAGACCCCCAATCACAGCCAATCTAGGAAATCCTTTAGAACATCCGTTGAAATTTAGTTTAACCCATTGCTTTAGGGAAGGCCTCCAATGAGTTAATTTACTCCTTAAGATATTTTTCAAGTTGATCTTAGTCAGGTTCAAGTTAAGCCCCCATAGCTGTTTGATTCATATGTCTTTACAATTAGGCATAGTTTTTGAGTAGCTGAAATTTTTTGAGTTCATATTCTCAACTAATTGCCGCTTCATACAATAAAATACCTCACCACTACTCCTCTGCTTTTCCTTGAATATTCTATCATTCTTTTCCTTCCATAGGTGCCAACAAACCAATGGAGGAACATGTTTCAAAAGCTCCTTAATTATAGGATGGGAAAAAGGATAGAAACTCCACTAACTCACAAGGTCCTTTAGGTCACTAGGAAACATCCAGTTTGAAAGGAGATTTTGTAGGGTCAAGGACCAAACTTCCCAAGAAAAGGGAAAATGAACAAGTAGATGGTTAATAGACTCTTCAACATAAAGACAAATAATATATCTATTCACAAATTGTAATCCCTTTTGGTTAAGAATGTCAATGGTTAGGATTCTACCATGTAAAGCAACTCCCACCAAAAACAACTAAATTTTGGAATTAGTTTAAAATTTCAAATATTAGACCAATTGAAATTTTGATATGCAGTTGGGGTGCCATCCAAAAGGTTGTAAGCCAATTTAACCGAAAAAGCCCTAGAGGGGTTGTCACACTAAATCCAGTCATCAACATCGCTATGAATAAAGAGACAACTATCTCCTAGGATGAAATTAAGGGAGTTGAAGATACCTAAATAGGGTCAAACATTGTTACCCTTGCTCACTCTAAGATCACAAAGATCTTTTTCAAAGTTTTTCCATCTAGGTGTGTCCCCATACCAATTGATATGCCTATTTACAAAAGTACCATAGAGAGTTAGGAGGACTTGTTTTATGGGAGATAGATCATCCATTGAGGATATCTTAGGACCTGTACCCCACACTTCATCCCATAAATTAATTTTTCTCCCATCCCCCACTTTCATTTTGTCACTTTGAAGCAAAAAAATCCTAGTTTTCAAAATGTTATTCCAAAAGCTAGACCCCCCTTGGAAAGTCTTGGTGGAGTAGCAACCTACTTGGGGGGTCATTCCCTATATATTTAGCTCTAAGGATGTGAGACCAGTATTTATTCCCTTGGACCATAATCCATCCCATTTTTCTCATCAGGGCCTTGTTAAACTCTTTTTATCTTCTAATTTCTAGCCCCCCACACTTTTGTGGGGAACAAACTTTCTCCCAACTCACAAGAGCTATCCTGGATCTCTCTTCAGTGCCCGACCAAAGAAAGGTCTTTTGAATTTTTTCAATCTTCCTTATGATAAAGGTTGGCATTTTAAAAAGAGATAGATAGTAAACTAGAATTTTTTGGAGTTAATATTTTAAAAGCATAAGCTTACTCGCTTGAATGAGAAGTTTCCCTTTCCACCTTGCCAGCTTCTTATGAATCCTTTCCACTATATCACTCTAGAAGGAGTTGGAAAGTTTCCTATTGTAGAGGGGAAGGCCCAAATAAGAATCAAGAAAATTAGTAATATGGCAGCTCAGGATTCTCAAAATTCTATCTTTCACTTGTTGAGTAGCATTAAATAAATATATTTTCTTTTTTTGTAGTTTATAAACTTCCTAGAGAGGTCTACATAATTTTTTAGAATATCCTTCCAATCAGTAGCCTCCACCATCAAAGAAAAACAAAAAAAAAGGTGCCATAAATGAATTGTTGTTGAGAGGTAGGATCTAAAGAGGAAGCATCATGAACCCCACTAAGGCAGCCCTAATTAAGACTCTTTTGAAGATTTTGGCACAAGACTTTGCAACAATAATGAAAAGATATGGAGATATGGGGTCACCTTGTCTTAACCATTTCTCACAAGTAAATATTCAAAGTAAGAACACCATTAAGAAGGAAAATAAATCTTGTGGTAGAGATACACTCCTTAATCAATCTTAGAAACCTCCCCCTAAAACTAAAATTTTCCAATACTGCAAATAGGAAGTCCCAAGAGACCCTATCATAGGCCTTGGAAATATGTAGCGTAAGGGCCATGCCAAAAAATTTAGGGTGCACCATAGAGTGAATTATAACTTCATGAGAGATAATGGTAGCATCTAAAATATCCCTACCTACTACAAGCCCTTTTTGGTTTCTAAATATAATTTTTTCCTATAGGGGCTTAATCCTATTAACCATGATTTTGGAAAAAAATTGTAGACCGTATTGCAAAGATTGATCGTTGATAGCTGAAATCCTCCTTTTTTGGGACGAGAACAATATAAGTTGCATTTAGTTGTCTAAGAAGTCTACTAGCATTGAAAAAGTATCTAGCCTTCTAGAGGAGGTCATCAGCTAAAATATCCTAGAAATCTTGAGAAAAAGCAGAAGGAAAGCTATTTGGGCCCCGGGCCTTGTAGGAACCAAAGGAAAAGACAATAGATTTTGATTCTTGTAAAGTCACCCTGCACTCCAGAGACTTAATATATTTAGGGGAGATCAAGTTAGGAATTACTTCTAGGAGAGAATTTAGCTCTTTAGACGAGGAAGCTAGAGGATGACCACCACAACTGAAGAAGGAAACAACCTCTGATTCCATGTCTTCATCATTAGTGGGAAGATCCCCATTATCCTTGACTAGAAAGAAAATTCTATTCCTTCTCTTATGTTTGAGGGTCGATTGGTGGAAGAACTTAGTGAACATTCCTATCCCCCTCATTTAACCACTGCACCCTGGACTTCTATTTCCAAAATATTTCCTCTTCCTTGGCGACTACAAACCATTCATTTCAATGCTCCTTCTCTCTTACAACAACCGCTTCATCAACAATCCCAACCTCCTTCAAGTCTTGAATAATTTTAAGTTCTTGGAGGACAACTTTCTTGGTCTAGAAAATATTCCCAAATGTGATTATGTTCCAACCCTAGACATTAGACCTTACCCTTTTAATCTTTTGAGCAATTCTAAACATAGGTGTACCTTGACAGGGGAGATTCCACCATCTCTTGACCAAGTCCTTAAAGCCTAGGTGCATGCTCCACATGATCTTGTACCTAAAGGGGAACATACCAAATTTTCTATTTTCTTCCTAGAATAAAACCAAGGCACTATGGTCATAGGTAGACCTTGGAAGAGAAGATAACTGAAGATTGTTGAGGATATCCCAATCACTAGAAATTAAAACCTTGTCTAGTTTAACTTGAATAAGATTATTACTTGTAGAGAAGGGGGATTCACTACTCACAAGTTCTCTTCATTTAGAGAGCCTCATGGGGAAAACTTCCCTAAACTACCTCAAGGAACAAGTGTAAGAGTTTTAGAATTAGAAAGAGTAGGTCACAAAGATTCTCTGGATAAACTAACAAGCTCTCAACCAAAGGATGGAAGCACGGGATACAGATGATAACGTGGCACACTAGTGTCCCAAAGGTGCGCTAGCGTCTTGTTCAGACCAAAAAGTGAGAATGTCACATAAAATAGCTCAATGGCTGCTAGCAAACAAATTAATAAGAACTAATAGAATATAATAAAGTAGCATAATGTAATAGAACTGAAATAAAGTGAAATATAAATGATAAAGATGACGAGAAGAAAGAAAGGAAATTCTTACAACCACACAAGTGATGAAGCCTCCAGCAAATGAATGTATTCAATACCTGCATGCGTAATATCTGGAGAAAATGTTGGGGTTGTATAGGGGTTTTCTTCAGTCAAACCCTTGTTGTTGGTGTTCCCACCTCCACGGATAGCCAGATAGATAGAGAGAAATGAACAAAGCGTGTGGTGAAAGAAAAACCCGCTTTAGGAGTAGAACCCATACCACCAAGTATGAGTGATAAAAGCAATCCCTACTTGAGGAGGAGAACTCATATCACAAAAGAGAGATGCAATAGAAAGGAGAGATGAAATCCCAAGATGCTCATAAGTATGAGATAAGGGAGATGAAACTGCAAGAGCCAAAGGAGTTGCAAAGAGGGAGAGCAAAAAAAATGAGAGGGCTGCTAGAGCCAAGAGAGATGCAAAGAGTGTTGAAGAGAAAGCTGTAAGAGCTTGGGAGTGCTGCTGTAACAAGTGAGAGATTTGTGTAAGCAAGAGAGTAAAGAGGAAAAGAGAGAAGCCAAGAACCTAGAGTGAAGCTAGAAGTAGAAGAGAGTTGCAAATGAAGTGAAAAGATAACATTTAAGGAAAAGAAGCTTCTCAGGCAGTTACAAGGAATCTCAAGTTGTTACCACCGACCAAAGGAGCTGATAAGTGGAAAACATGCTCAGAGGCAATCATTTGAACATTGAAACATCACAGGATGCTAGCACGGTGCATGGACATCCGTGTGGCGCACTACTATTTGGACATGTCACACTACAAAACACTACAAATAGGAAAGACACAAAGTTTGATGCAAGGATGGCACGTGAAGGGTGGCTATTGAAAAGCTAGCCTTTGAGCATCCTCAGAGGGAAAAAGGTTGATGTAGGGGCTCAAATTAGCCTATTGAAGATGCTAAGGGAGTGGACACTAATGCAGGTGCAAGAATGTATGTGAAATTGCAAGGGGTGCAATTTTACACCATTACATTTTCCCCCCACTTTAGTGGGCATACGAATCTACATTAATATGCATGCTAAAGGAAATATACTAAAAATAAATAACATCATAATGCCAAAAGGATATTGTAGAGGAAGTAGATAACTCTTTGAACCATGGAAGCATGCCCCTAGGCTGAAGACTTGCAAAACAAATGCATTAGACAAGAAAAACCCACACAAGACAACAATGTTAGAACATAAAAATCCACTAAAGAATTTGAGTCAACAAAGTAAAATAGACCTTGATATAGAAAATTGTCTCAATACTATGCGTCATCCCCAAACTAAAAACAATAACACATAGAAGAATTCTAAAATGGAGAGAAGAAGGGCATATACATAGGATGAAGAAGATGCAAGTCTTCGATCTGGTATACACACAATTGAGAAGAGAAGAGAAATGAGAAGATAAGTGAAAAGGCTCAAGAGAGAGCGAGAAGAAGGAATGAAAATTCCAAGAGAGACGACTCCATAGGTCCTTGAACCCAAGAGTTTGAACAAAGTGCACTGAAGGCCCACATACCAATGATGGAAAAATCTCATAGGATGAAAGCATCTTATAGGCCCACAAACCTATAAGGAGGCAGCCCTCAAGATATCTCACATGAAGGAAGCCCCATGAAGTATGCACCTTATAGGTCGACAGACCTACAAGAAGGTATCCCATAAGATCTCTCACATGGAAGAAACCAAGATGAAAGCACCTTACAGGCTCATAGACCTACAAGGAGGCATCTACAAAGACCTATCACATGGAGGAAACCAAGATGAAAGTGCTTTATAGGCCTGCAGACCTACAAGGAGGCATCCCCCAAGATATCACACATGGAGGAAACCCAAAGATGAAAGTTCCTTATTGGCATATAGAATTTCAAGGAAGGTGTCCTCCATGATCTCTCACATGGAGGAAACCCAAAAAAAAGAGACTTTGTAGAGTCAGAAAGCTGCTTCACAGGAGCACCTACGAAGCAACATGTTAACCCACAGACAAAACATGCCACAGAAAAAATCATCCACACAGGAAAACAACTAGACCATCATGCAGACTATCAACAAATTGGAATTCTTTCAAAGGGGTTCCTTGGGAACCCTTCAAAAGAAGAGGGGTCCACTTGAGGGATGCACTATTTGAAAGGTGAGGTCTAGTCAGGTTGCTCCCAAGCTAGACACAAAGAATTCATTCAAGAGAAAAGCTTTCAAAGGGGGTCCCTCATGAACCCTTCAAAAGAGAAAGGGTTCCACTAGATAGAGAAAAGAGAGGGGATCCTTGAAAGGAAACACATCTCCAAATCAAGTTATCAAAGCCCCCAACATACAGGGGAGGAGAACCATGCAAGATAATTGGAACATACATGATAGAGGTAAACCTTGATATCACTTGTCATGTAAAGAAAAGGTGGGTGTATCAATCAAACGGGAGTTTGATCCAACACCAGAATCACAAAGTTGTATTTTATCCTTCAAGGCCTTACATTCACTAGTGGAATGGCCAAGCACTAGATGGTATGCATAGAATGAATGTTTTTCTTTATCATGTTTGTGAGATCTCATAGGAGGAGGAAGAGTAATCAAGAAGGCTTTTAGAAACCACAGCAAAATACACTCTTGCTTAGATAAAGTATGAGGAGCAGGAAGCAACCCTTTCACTTTTGGAGAAATTTTTGACTGATCGCAAGAAGAAGATACAAAGATGGAAGACAATGGAGGCTCCTCATGGAGAGTATTATTCCAAATAGGGGGGTCATACTCTTCTACGAGATCACCATCAACCTTCTTGACAGGACTACCAACATTGGCCTCTTTAATAGAGGTGCGATCATCTTCTTTAGAAGGAGGAGGATCAACATTAAGGATATTACAACTATTTCTCACACTATCCCGTAATACAAAAGAATAATCATCTTTGATAGAGGGTTTGGATGATGTTATCAGAAGGCTCAAGTGGATCAGGTCGAATTTACATTCCCTAATGTGGGGTTCTATAAAATCTAAAGAATCCCAATCATCACCAAGGCATGCATTCTTTTGAGAAGAGGTAGAAGGAGAAGAATTACTACTCTTTGCTTCAAGGGAATCTTCTTCAGGGACATCTATCTCAAGAGTATCCTTTGTAGTAGATACTGCTAGAGTAAACATCAACACATTGGAAGATGCTAAAGGGATAAGAGTAGGCACAACTAAAACCTGACTGGAAGCTGCCATCTCACATAAGTGCATAGCCTCAATGTCAACCCTGATTGTGACTACTCGATTGTTGCAAGTGAACTTAATAGATTTATGCAAAGTAGATAGGACTGCACCCATGGAATGAATCCATGGTCTACCAAGAAAAAGGTTATATAGTAATTTTTCTGACATAACATATACACGGGTAGGTAAAGTAATGGGTCCCAACCTCAAAGGAAAAACTATTGTGCCTAGGGCTTGTTGCCCAACATTATCGAAGCCATGGATGTCAATAGAAGAAGCATTAAGAGTAGATTAATCAATATTAATCATAGACAATAGATTGATGCTACATACATTGAGGGTCAAACCAATGTCAATGAGAGTATGTCTAATGCCGATATTATTAATGTTAACTATAATCATCAGAGGATTCACTTGCTTTTGCACTTACGAGGGTGGGAATTCCTGTGGATAGAACATAATATTCAGTGAATCTACACAAATATGAGCTATCAACACATCAACATCTACCAACCTAGCAGAAGAAGGCAAGAGGATCTTTTGCAAGGCTTCTTGAAGCATAACTTGGTAAACTAGAGTAGACTGAAGCAAGTCCCACCATGAGATCTTAGCTGGAGTAACACAAAGTTGCTTGAAAAGATCATGATCATTGGGTGCTTTAATCATAGGTTTAGGTGCTTGAGGGAGATTTGGTTGCTTATTCATTCTATTCTTATAAGTATGGGCTACCACTCTATCAGAGGGAGCCATAGAAAGATCAGGAGAGTCACTATCAAATGGAAGACCATCAATAGAAAACATCCTTTAGGAGAAGGACTAGCTAGAGTCACATAAATGACTAGTCTCTTAGGCCTTTGAGGGGCAAAAAAGATAGATTATATTTACAAAATCCTCTGAACTAGTGGAAGAATTATTTGAATACATATTCTCAACATCGATCCAAGGAGGTGCAGATGTGGAAGGAGATTCATCATGTGCTAATGCATCATCTCTAGAGGAGAGCACATAAAAAAAAAAATGGGACTCATCATTTGCTAATGAATCATCTCTAGAGGAGAGTGCAACAAAACAAATATGGTACTCATCATTCACTAATGCATCATCTCTAGAAGAGAGTGCATCAGAACAAAGATGAGCTTCATCATTCACAAACACATCTCTAGAAGAGAGTTGTGTCGCCAAAAAATGTATACTTGGACATTTTTATGCTCATTTGAGTCTTTCTTATGGATATTGGCCTAATTTTTTCTAGATTTAATGTTGTAATGTGGTCAACACATTCACATTAGGTCTTAGACACTTGTGAATCATTAAGAATTCTATGATGTCTTGTAAAATTGTTGTGAAGTGTTGTAACCCACTTTCACACTTTTCGAGGACCTTTTCATTATAATTCACTTAAATAAACTCTTTTTATCACTTACTAGGTCTTATTTCAAAGTGTTGTAAAGATTTGTAATAAAATTTCACTCTTTTCTAGGCTTGTCATCACTAATTTGACCCTTTCTTATGTTTAAATGACCCCTTAATGCACTTTTCGGTCCCACTTAAGTGTGTTTTGGAGAATAATCCTGTTATACATCATTAAATGTACCTTAATTTCTAACACCCAGTAAAATTTCCCTTGCAGGACCGAGTCGCCACCTGGGGCGAGTTAGTCCCACTAGGCACAAAAATCAAAATTATTTTAAATTTCTAGTGGGATATTATTCTCTTAACCTTAAGGTCGCCCCGTGATGTGTTATTTTCAGGAAATTTGGTAAAATCAAGTATAAATAAATGGTTTTTCTCTCATTTTCACCCCCATTCATCTAATAATTCATTCTCAAGCAATTATCAAGCATTCTAGGCATTATCAAGTACTCATTGGAGCATCCATTTGCATTTCTTCAGATTTCTACATCAAGGATTTGGCGAGTTTTAGAATTGCATGTTTTTCATTCATCATTCTCTCTTTATTTCATTTCATTTTCAAGGGTTTGATTACCAAATTAGGGTTTGACCAAGGCAAACCCTTATTCACTAATCCTTAACCCCTTTTCCCCCCTCTTTGCATGTTTGTTTTGCAGGTCTTGTATGCATATTTATTAAAGAGAAAGGTGTTAAAAAGTGTTGTCATTCCATCAAATTCATTCAAGTCAACAAAGCCCTAAGTGAAGCTTGGAGACCATTTTCAACCTAATTTCTATAGAATCAGAATCAAACACCTATCAGGAAGAGGAGTGTAGACCGAGAGCTACAAATTCTTGTCCAAAAATTCCTAAAAGATGAAGGTGGACTAAGGTGCCATCAATGGTGAGTTAGTCCCACTACTAGGCTTGCAAAGTGATTTTTGCATTTCTAGATACCCATTTGGCTAAAACCTGTTCTGGCAGAATCTCCCCAAAACATGACTAAGTCGCCCAACTTGGTGTAAGTATCCTAGTTGGCTTCAACAAAAAATTCTGCAAGATTCCGGAGCCTCTCCATATCACATTCCAATTTCCAAGTGCACCTCTCCAATCTCTTTCATTTCTATTATTGTCTACTTGCATTCTTAGGTCATTTTTGAATATCACAATGTGTTTTCAAACAACTTGCATTCCTTAGATTTTACATTAATAATTCAATTCCTTTATCAACTTATTGCATTTAGACATTGTATCAAGGCATATTTCATTCATATTTACATTAGTTTTGAGTGGGTACATTATGCATTTTGGCCTACCTCTCCTTTTAGGTGAAAAACCCTATAAGTGTTAGAGAGCCTTGTGGGTATCAAAATTGATGTCCACATTTTGGTGAGCCCAACTTTAGAACATTTTACTTTTTATTTTAAGTGCATTTACATCCTAGGCCTAACTCTCATCAACATTGTAGTGGGGTTTGCATGGTTTAATTTGCATCCTAGGGTTTTAAAAATTGCATTAGTGAAAAGCTCATATAGCTTACATTTTTGCATTGCATTTCATTAAAAAATAAAAAATTTCTACATTTTAATATTATACCTGCATCTGAAAACTTAAAAATCATAAAATTCCATTTAAAAATTCTAAAAAATCTCAAACAAATCACTACTGGGACTAATTTTCCACATTGGGTGACTTAGTCCTCTTGCACATTCTACACTGCAGTTTATGTCATTTTCTAATCATTTTCTACATTTATATTTTCTATTATTGCATTTCTGTGTTGCCTTCCAGAACTATAGTTATCAACATTTTATTGCTCATAGTTACATTGCATTTGCATTCACCTGCATTTAGAAACCTTTGCATGAGTGTTTGGTGTCCTATTGCTAATACCTTAGTGAGAAGAAGTTCAAGACTCATGTTATCCCACAATAATACACTCGTTGTGGATCTTGGGTTATCTAAAGCTTCCACTTCTAGTATTGCAACTAGTACACTAGGCATGTATACTACCTTTAGCAACCCTTTTCCTTCCAATAACATGCAAGTTGACACAAAGAAAAATCACATCCCGCAATACAAAATCATTAACATTCATGAGGACTTAACACATCTCCAACATCAAGTGTGTCTTGAAAAAATTTCAACCACTGCCATTTCGACCATAGAAAACATCCATCACATGCTTGAAACTGAAGAAGGCCGAGACGTTACGAAACAAATAGTTGAGATATACCAAAAACATGTTCCTTCCACCTCTAGTGTTTCTCAACTAGAAAAAACTGTGGCTAGTCAAGGAGGACCTCACACTCCTCCCTCAATAGTAGCATCCATTCCTACCTATACCAATCCTCAAGTGACAACAACAATGCAACAAGTTAGTAATGTGAATCCTTCCTTGACTATTCATGCTAGCATTCCTAATTCCTATGTGGAATCACATGTTCTATCCTCTTCCACCATACCATCTATAAGTAAATTCCTTTCACTTTCCCTTCCACCTCATACCACTTACACTAACCCTCTCATAACACAACTTTTCCAAAATGTCTCCTCCATGCAAAAAAAAAAAATGCACCATAAACCAAAATTAGAATGGACTACCCACCTATTATGTTCGAAGTAGCTCACTATCTTTGGAAATATTGTGAACACCGATGCCACAAGGAATAGAGATTCCTAGATTTGAGAAATATGGAGGGAAGGGAGATCCTTCTAACCATGTTAATGCTTACACTGCCTTATGTAGTGACTTTGTCCTTGATGACAAGCTATTAGCAAAACTGTTTCCTAGGACTTTAAAAGACACTGCCTTGGAATGGCTTTCATCCTTACCAAATAATTCAATTCATTCATTCAATGAACTAGTTGATGCATTTATAAATCATTTCCAAGTGCATAAAGACTTTGGCTGATTTGATGAGATGTAAGCAACATAAAGAAGAAAAGATAACTGATTTCATCTCATGCTATCAATTGCTTTATTTTCAAATCAATGTCAAGATTCTCAATCAACAGCTTCAAAATATGTTTATAGAAAAATTGCAAAATAAACTTTAGGAAAAACTCACCATGATGAAATTTCCCTCCTTTATGCACTTGTGTACTGCCCTTTGCAATTATCACAATTCAGTTAGTAGTCATGATGCAAAGTCTGCTCTAGCCATGCTGAGAAGTTTGAACATGCCAATCCTAACAATTCACAACCATTTAGAAAGAAAAACAAAGGCTTCTTATAGTTCAATACCCCTCAACAACCAACTCAACCCATCAAAAACCAAGTAGCAGCTATTAAAGCTGTGATACTTTATAGTTATGGAGATACGAAAAGACAATTTACACCTTTACTAGACACCCTTCATAACACAATGTCTGAACTAAATTACAACAACAAATAATTACCTTACTTTCTGTTAAAGAATTCAATCCCACTAAGCGTTTACCCCCAAAATTTAAATCCAATGCTTATTTCCATTATCATAGACAAAGTGGACATGACATGAAAAAATGTAAGCGTCTTAAACACCTTATGCAATACCTCAT
Source organism: Sequoia sempervirens (assembly GCA_007258455.2). NCBI lineage: Eukaryota > Viridiplantae > Streptophyta > Pinopsida > Cupressales > Cupressaceae > Sequoia > Sequoia sempervirens. The sequence goes on along the minus strand of VDFB02000003.1, from coordinate 483,208,910 downwards.
TGATTTCAACCATCTATCCATTGCAGGTGTTAATGATCAAGGAAATAAGTTTGTTGCCCCTCCAAATCAAAATTTTCAAATTTTCATTATCCAATGCCCACACGTAATGTTTCATTTGTCAAAGCTAGTGAAACTCCAAAGAATGATGTGATGAATGTTCATATAGATGGTGAACATCCTCATCCCATTCCAAATATTACCACTATTAATCTTATGGATGAAATGGTAGGTGAGATAGACGTTATCCCTCGTAAGGGCCAAACTAAGAAATCTCTTGATATTAATTTTTCCTCTAAGGACATACTTACAAATCTTCTAGAAGGTCCTCTTTACATAGCCAATCGTATTTATGATAAGCCCACTAATGGGATACTCATAGATCTCGCCTATGGAGAGAACATGATCACCGAGGAATTTTTGGTATTAAATGATCTTTATCAATATGATTATGATAAATCGAAAGCATGGATCAAGAAACACAATGGTTTTGCTTTCCTTATGATAGGATCAATCGTCCTTCCATTACAAATAGGACCAAAAAAATTGTATGTCACATTCTCCATCATGCCACAGTCAGACTAGTTTTGTTTGTGGCTAGGCCATCCATGGACTCACTCAATAAAAGTTGTCCCTTCAGTCATACACAAATTTTTAAAGTTTCCCTTTGACAATGAAATATTCACTGTCCACCACAACGGATTTAACCCTTTGCCTTCTAAACGAAAATTTTCCTTTGAATCCTTTTGGCCTGAGCTCATGGAATATATAACACCTCACAAAGACTTCTTTTTCATTGCTTACCAAAAATTCAAAGCAAAGAAAATTGCAGAATTGTCTATTTGCAACATGTCCCCATCCACTTCTGACACTCCTATCCTAGATGAAACCATGCTTCAACCTGAACAAGATCTAAACAACCAAGACCAACGAACACCCAAAACCTCCCTGACATCGTCCAAACAACCTTGAGAGACAATGATAATAAATCCGTCATGCCTCGTATAAAACAAGTTTACAAAAAAAAGGAGAAAGTGGATGAAAAACCTTCCATGGTTCCTTCCATTACTCCCCTTAGGGAAGACAAGCAACCTATGGTTGATCAACTTGCTCCTTAACAAACACAACTCAACAATAAAACCAAAAGAAATAGAGGAGCTAGGGAGTGTAGGCATAGATGTCGTGCCATTGCTCGCAAGTTACAATCTATGAAGAAAATAAAGAAAATAAAAATCCGCACTTGACAGAAGCAATGCATGATGACCCTCCTCCTCAATCACAACAAAATGATGCAATACAACAACCAAAATAGGAATTACACCATTTATTGGACATTGTCATTCATCCTCCTATTGTGATTAATCTAGATGACGATGATGAGATTGCTAAAATTGATGAAGAGGTGCATAATGATTTGAAGACATTATTTTCCTCTTCCATGCACTTAAATGAAAAATATCATACAAAGAGGGTAGAACCTAGTGCTTCCCCTAGTTCGGCACTTACACTTGTCCCTTTGGCTAATTTCCCGCCCTTGGCATATCATGAACATGATTGGGAGGCGAATGACTTGCTCGACAATTGACTTGCATTTTCCTTACTAGTCTTTTGCATTTTCTTTTCTTATTCTTTTGTGTGTTTGTGCGTATCGTGTTCCCCCATGATGTGATGTTTGATGTTTTCTCCTTCTCTTTGTGACATTCCTCTATTTGTACCTTCATTCTTCTCTATGTTGTACATGGCTTTTACCTTTTCTTTTTGTCTTTTGCTTGTGTTTTCCTTTTGAGGATGACGCAAGGCATTGGGACCGAAATGCCTCTTTCATGTTGACTCAAAAGGCCCCTTTCTCTTTTTCTTTGCCTTTCTCTTTTTTATTTTGCTTGTGTTTTCCTTTTGGGGATGACCAAGGAATTGGGACCAAAATGTCTCTTTCATGTTGACCCAAAATATTTTCCATTTTCTTTCATGTTTTCTTTTTCATTTTTCTTGTGTTTTCATTTTGGGGATGATGCAAAGCGTCGAGACATCCTATTTCTCTTCCATATTGACCCAAAAGGATCTTTCTTTTTATTTGTTTTCGCTCTCTTTGTGTCATTCTTCTAGTTCTATGTATTTGGGGGATGATGACAGTTCTGAGCTCCTTACAAAATATTGTAGCAAAGAACATACTAACCCCAAATCCATAGATCCCTTATGTGTTTGGTGTTTTCCTTTTGGGGGAAACCCCTTCCTTTTCTTTTTCCTTTCCTTCACATGATGCAACCTTACTCAGAAACATATGACTTGGCATAGGGCTTTCCAAGTTGGTTCTCATGTCTTCTTTCTTTTTGCATTGCTCATTTGCTACTTTAAAGAGATCGCTCACAATACTATGAGCAATTTCTTTAAAGTGGGCGCATACATTGGCATTATCATTTTGAATTTTTTTTCTTTTTCTTGGTTCTTAGTGGAGCTTTCTTACTTCATATAATGTGTTTTGTCTCTTTGTGGATGAAATTGAGTGTGATGTCCTTCATGAGATTGTCTATCTTAGCATATTACATTCCTCTTAGTGGCTTGATGTGACACACTGCATCCGCTAAGTTATGAATTTTCTTTTCTTTGATTGGTACTCTCTTGGAGACATTAGAAACAATTTTCCCTAAGCTAAGACCTCTCATGAATTGAGAAATAATCCTTTGAACATCTTTTGCATGCTAAATTTTGCATTTGTTATACAACCACCTTGCATAACACAACCACCTTTGCTTTCCAAGTTGGTTCTCATGTCTTCTTTCTTTTTGCATTGCTCATTTGCTACTTTAAAGAGATCGCTCACAATACTGTGAGCAATTTCTTTAAAGTGGGGGCATACATTGGCATTATCATTTTGCATTTTTTTTCTTTTTCTTGGTTCTTAGTGGAGCTTTCTTACTTCATATAATGTGTTTTGTCTCTTTGTGGATGAAATTGAGTGTGATGTCCTTCATGAGATTGTCTATCTTAGCATATTACATTCCTCTTAGTGGCTTGATGTGACACACTGCATCCCCTAAGTTATGAATTTTCTTTTCTTTGATTGGTACTCTCTTGGAGACATTAGAAACAATTTTCCCTAAGCTAAGACCTCTCATGAATTGAGAAATAATCCTTTGAACATCTTTTGCATGTTACATTTTGCATTTGTTATACAACCACCTTGCATAACACAACTTGCATGCTTGTGATGCCATTGTGTTTGTTCATGAACTCCACGCATACAAAATTTTTCTTGTCTCGTGAAGCTCAAAATGTCATTTTCTTTTGTGGCACCTTATTAAATTTATTAGGAGGTATAACTTTGGTATGGTTTCAAGCAAGAAGCCCATTCCAAGGCATGACTTTCCCCATAGCCACCTACGTGTGTGTGAGTGCATACCAGCCATGAGTGTATGTTCCTCACCTTTTGGGACTTCTCACCAGATAGACAAGCATGAGTTTTGTCACCTCAGAGTGAGTATACATTTATTTTCCTAGATGTAAACAACCTAGATTTGATGCAGAACGTGTTGGATAAACGATCGAAGCTTGATCCGATTCTATTTTTCCTTCTCATTTTTTCTCTTTCATTATTCTCTTGTGCGTTCCTTTGTGTTTATTTTTGGTTTGCCATGGGATCTTGATCTTGGGGGCTTGATCATCCCTCTTGATTATTGTTGTCTCATCTTACCAACATCAGTGGATTTGGATCCCTCTTGATATGCATGTTGGGCTACTTTAGTGTGAGTTTGAAGCAAGTTCATCCTCTCACTAAAGTGGGGGCTAAATGTGTCACCAAAAAATGTATACTTGGACATTTTTACGCTCATTTGAGTCTTTCTTATGGATATTGGCCTAATTTTTCCTAGATTTAATGTTGTAATGTGGTCAACACATTCACATTAGGTCTTGGAACCTTGTGAATCATTAAGAATTCTGTGATGTCTTGTAAAAGTGTTGTGAAGTGTTGTAACCCACTTTCACACTTTTCTAGGACCTTTTCATTATAATTCACTTAAATAACCTCTTTTTATCACTTACCAAGTCTTATTTCAAAGTGTTGTAAAGATTTGTAATAAACTTTCACGCTTTTCTAGGCTTGTCATCTCTAATTTGACCATTTCTTATGTTTAAATGACCCCTTAATGCACTTTTTGGTCCTACTTAAGTGTGTCTTGGAGAATAATCCCATTAAACATCATTAAATGCACTTTAATTTCTGACACCCAGTAAAATTTTCTTAGTGGGACCAAGTCGCCACTTGGGGTGACTTAGTCCTACTAGGCACAAAAATCAAAATTATTTTAAATTTTTGGTGGGATATTATTCTCTTAACCTTAAGGTTGGCCTGTGATGTGTTATTTTCAGGAAATTTGGTAAAATCAAGTATAAATATATGGTTTTTCTCTCATTTTCACCCCCATTCATTTAATAATTCATTCTCAAGCAATCCATTCATTCTCAAGCAATTATCAAGCATTCTAGGCATTATCAAGTATTCATTGGAGCATCCATTTGAATATCTTTAGATTTCTACATCAAGGGTTTGGAGATTTGTAGCATTGCCTGTTGTTCATTCATCATTCTCTCTTTATTTCATTTCATTTTCAAGGGTTTGATTACCAAATTGGGGTTTGACCAAGGCAAACCCCTATTCACTAATCCTTAACCCCTTTTCCCCCTCTTTGCATGTGTGTTTTGCAAGTCTTATATGTAGATTTGTCAAAGAGAAAGGTGTTAAAAGGTGTTGTCATTCCATCAAAGTCATTCAAGTCAACAAAGCCCTATGTGAAGCTTGGAGACCCTTTTCAACTCGATTTCTGTAGAATAAGAACCAAAAACTTGTCAAGAAGAGGAGTGTAGAATGAGAGCTACAGATTCCTATCCCAAAATTACTAAAATATGAAGGTGGACTAAGTCACCATCAGTGGTGAATTAGTTCCACTTCCAGGCCTGAAAAGTGATTTCTACATTTCTGGATACCTATGTGGCTGAAACCTGTTCTAACAAAATCTCCCCAAAATAGGACTAATTCACTCAACTTGGTGTAAGTGTCCCAGTTGTCTTCAACAAGAAATTCTACAGTATTCTAGAGCCTCTCTGTGTCACATTCTATTTCTTAGGTGCACCTCTCCAATCTCTTTCATTTCTATTAGTGTCTACTTGCATTCTTAGGTCATTTTTGCATATCACAGTGTGTTTTCAAATAACTTGCATTCCTTAGGTTTTACATTAATAATTAATTTACTTTATCATCTTATTGCATTTAGACATTGTATCAAGGCATATTTCATTCATATTTGCATTAGTTTTGAGTGGGGACATTATTCATTTTGGCCTACCTCTCTCCTTTTAGTTGAAAAATCCTAGAAGTGTTAGAGAGCCTTGTGGGTACCAAAATTGGTGTCCACAAGAGTGCATTGGGAGGAATAGGAGATTCATCATTCACTAATGCATCATATCTATAGGAGAGTACATTGGAATAGAGAAGAGACTCATCATTCACAAATGCCATGTCTCTAGAAGAGAGTGCATCAAAATGAACATAAGGTAGAGTAACATTAAGAAAGGTATCAATGATTTCATCTTCTTGCAACAAGATATCCTCCAAAGAAAGAGGAATCTCATGAGAAGGATTAAAGATACAAAGTGAGATAGGCAAAGCCAAGTCACTATCACATGCATGAAACATAAAATCATTAACATGTTGAAAAAAATAGACACTGAACTAATAAAAGAAGATATTAAATTCATTTTTGTGAGAGGACTAAGAAAAATTGAAAAATCTAGATTTTCTAATTTTTTTAGTGTTTTCTAGGTTCTGGTAATTTGCATTTTCAAAGGTATTTGAAGCGAAATTTGAGGTTGGAACTTGCGTCGGTCCCTAAAATTTGATAGCCAAAGACATTGTATTTTAGGGACTAAACTAGTTCTCTAGGAGACCTTTCCAACAATGCAAATGGTTTTGAATTCAAAGCACTGAGTCAAAAGTTATGACCCCACCAAGTAGGGGTAAATAAATTCCTAGGTTTTTGAAAAATACCCTTCTTCATGTTGGGTTCACCAAAATGTAGAGAAGGGGTATTCACTACTCACATGTTCTCTTCATTTAGAGAGCCTCAGGGGGGCGAACTACCCTAAACTACCTCAACAAGCACAAGAGTTCTAGAATTGGAAAGAGCAGGTCACAAAGATTCTATGGACAAACTAAAAAACTCTTGGCCAAAGGATGGAAGGATGGGATACAGACAATAGCACGGTGTGCTATCATCCTGGAGGTGCACTGGCATCTCGTATGGACCAAAAAGCAAGAATGTCATAGCAAATAGCTAAATGGATGCTAGCAAATAGATTACTAAGAACTGATAGAATACGATAAAGTAGTAGAATGTAATAGAACTGAAATAAAGTGAAATATAAATGATAAAGATGAGGAGAAGAGAGAAAGGAAATTCTCACAACCACATAGGTGATGAGGCCTCTAGTAAATGAATGTATTCAATACCTGCATGTGTAATAGTTGGATAAAATGTTGGGGCTATATAGGGGTTTTCCTTAGTCAAACCCCCATTTTGGTGTTCCCAGGTCTCTATGGACAGCTAGATATATAGAGAGAAATTGAAAAAGCATGTGGTGAAAGAAAAACCCGCTTCAAGAGTAGAACCCACACCACCAAGTATGAGTCATAAAAGCATTCGCTGCTCGAGGAGGAGAACTCATATCACAAAAGAGAGATGCAATATAAAGGACATATGGAATCCCAAGATGCTCACAAGCATGAGATAAGGGAGATGAAGCTACAAGAGCCAAATGATCTACAAAGAGGGAGAGCAAGAAAAAAAGAGAGGGTTGCTAGAGCCAAGAGAGTTGCAAAGAGTGTTGTAGAGAAAGTTGTAAGAGCTTGGGAGTTTTGCTGTAACAAGTGAGAGATTTGTGTAAGAAAGAGAGTAAAGAGGAAAAGAGAGAAGCTAAGAAGCTAGAGTTAAGCTAGAAGCAGAAGAGAGTTGCAAATGAAGTGAAAAGATAGCATTTAAGGAAGAAAAAGAAGCTTCCTAGGCAGTTACAAGGAATCTTGAGCCGTTACCACCGACCAAAGGAGATGTCAAGTGGAAAACAAGCTCAAACGCAGTCGTTTGAATGTTGAAGTATCACAGGATGCTAGTGCAGCGCGTGGACATTCACATGGTGCACTAGTGTCTGGACACATCACACTACAAAATGACACGAACGGGAAAGGCATAAATTTGGATGCAAGGCTAATGCACAAAGGGTAGCTACTGAAAAGTGAGCCTTTGAGCATCCTAAGAGGGAAAAAGGATGATGCAAGGGCTAAAATGAGCCTACTCAAGATGCTAAGGGAGTGGACACTAAAGTAGGTGCAAGAATGTATGTGAAATTGCAAGGGGTGCAATATTATGCCATTACATTACCAATATAACTATTTGACCAAGTGAATTAAGACCCCAACATTTCCACATTAAGAAGACCCAGATTTGAGATGAAGTTAGCAAAATCAAGCATACTATCAGAGACATCCTCAAGACCACTAGAATTCTATGAAGGGTATATAGGAGTATTTAAATCTCCTGCAAGCATCCACTTATTATCTAGATTGACTGACATAAACCTAGACAAAAAATCCCATAGTTGACATCTAGCAAATCTAGAGTTAGGGGCATCTATATTGACAAGGTGCCACTCCAATCTAGTTTTGCAATATTAAAAAATGGGTGATGTTTCTTTCTAAGTTTGACATAAAGTTCATAACTCAAAAATCAATAAAGGGTCAAGCGGTTGCTGATAAATTAGAAGAGACTCCCTCATCTCACTCTTTCCCTAGTCTAGAATTATTCCCTGATGAAGATCTCTTTACAATTAGTCACGATCTTGTATGGGAGATGTATTTCAATGGATCAAGATGTCAAAATACCTCTGGGGTAGGTGTAGTCTTAATCTCGTTTGAGGGTAATCTAGTGCCTCTCTCCTTTCAATTAGAATTTCACTGCACTAATAACATTGTTAAGTATGAAGCCCTTATTACTAGCTTGTATGATGTGATTGCTTTGAACATAAAACATCTTTGCATATATGGTGACACTGAAGTTATCATAAATCAAAATATGAGGATGTATCAAGCTAAGAAAATTAAATTATCTCAATATCGAGATTTAGCTTTGTCCTTACTGATCGCCTATCTTCTTTCATGATAGACAATGTTCATAGGAGAGAAAACCGACATGTGGATGACATAGTGAGTGTTGCCACCTTGATACCTCAAGATAAGGACATAAAAGAATACTACTTTGTGGTTTACATTTTTTTCTTTCCTGTTGTTTTTGATCAACTTGAATCTGATGCTCTTGTGTGTGCTCACATAGACTCAGATGAATGGTATTCCAACATTTACAAGTATTTGAATACTGGAAAATTTCTTGACGATGCAATGAAGAATTATCACACTCAAATACAAAAGCTTTCAGTCTACTAAGTTGTACTATTAGATGGTATTTATTCAAAATCCTATAATGGTCTTCTCCTTTGGTGTCTCACTAAAGTGAAAATACCCCTTACCCGTAAGGAAGCCCGTTCAGGTTCTAGGGGTGGAAATTTTGGTGGTAAATACCTAGTGTGAAAACTAATCCATGGGGTAAATTTGGAAAACTATGGAACAAGATTCCTTTTCCTTTAACAAGAAGTGTTCGCATTGTCAACAACATAGCCATCTCATTCATGCACTTGCTCAAGAGCTTTAGAATCAAACCTCTCCTTGGCCATTCACAAAATGGGGGTTGGATATTATTGGAACAATATCACCTCCTTCTTCTAAAGGACATATCTTTATCATCACCACTACAGACTACTTCATGAAATGGGTTGAAGCTATTTCAATTCAGTCCATGAATGCTGAAGCTATCTATAGCTTTCTTCTAAACAATATCATTGCTTTCTTTGGATTAACTTCTACTCTTGTTTCTGATAATGCTGTACACCATTCAAGAACAAGGGGCCTTAGAATTTTTTGGAGAAATTTCATATTCGGCATAGATTCTCTACACCATACTAACATCAATCCAATGGCTAGGCTAAAGCGTCTAATAAAAATCTTGAGCTTATTCTTTGAAAAATGATTAATAAACACAATAAAGATTGACATATTTAGTTAAAATATGCTTTGTGGGTCTATCACATAAGTGTTCATATGGTGATGGGAACAACACCTTACAACCTTGTGTATGGTGCTAAAACTATCATGCCTTTGGAGATGGAAATTTCATCTTTGAGGGTTTCCATTAAAGGGTTAATCAATGATGAAACTTATTGGTCTAATCATTTGCATCAACTTGAGTTGCTCAATGAGTGCCAATTGTAGGCCCTCAACCATCTTAAATATTATCAATGATCCCTATCTAGACATTATAATTAGGGTGTTCTTCCTAGAACCTTCATGGTAGGTGACCCGGTTCTTTATGAGAATTAGAGAAATGTAAATGCACTGCCTGAACAAAGGGGAAATTTTGGTCCTAATTGGTTAGGCCCTTACATTATCATCTCTGTGTATGGTTCATGTGCCTATGGATTATCATCTATGGATGGGATAGCTCTAAAAGAACATGTTAATATGATGTACCTTCATTGATACTATGTGTAGTGTCTATGTGTCATGTGTGAAACACTTGTCCCTCATGGATTGCAACATATCATATGTTGGCATCCCTTCATCAATACATTATTATATTTTGTGTTATGATGTGACCATGAGTGTTTGTGTGTTACACCCATAAACTTAACTATCTTTTACTTCTTTTCGATGTGAAATATCGGTATGGGCCGAATTATGCTTGATCCATGAAGAATCGAAGCATAACAGAGCCACCGATACTCAAATCTCAAAAAGATCAATCAAACAAGATTAAAACTAAATATTTCATCAAAACTAAACATACTAAACTATGAAAGCCATCAAAAAATCTATTCTAATCCATTAAAAATTTATCTTGTTGTAGAATTGGTGTTGCATTGATGTGTACCGATGACCCTTTCCCAATCCCGTGATAGTGAGATTGTTTCGGCCGATTCTATGGAAGAGAATCAATGAAACCATGGTGTTTGATTGTGTGAAAAAACTAAATTAAGATAAAATGAACATGATGCAAGCTAATTTACCATGATTTTATGCTACAAATGATCAAATTATGTAATTGCTAAGCTAATGTAGGCTAATTTAAGCTAATTTAAGCTAAAATGATGCTAAAAGATGAAAGCCCTAATTTATTTACAAACTAAGATGGATGCATGGAAGCCATTAATGGAAGCTTGAAGCTATTATGCAACTAAAATAGATTGAAAATAAGCTAAATGTATGCAAATTGAGAGTATGGATGTGAGTAAATTTAAGAACATAAGTTGGCAATAAAAGATGGATTCATTTGTGTCCAAATAGTGATCTATTTATAGGAGAGCAAATGAAGAATGGATTGTTGAGATCAAAAAGCTTAATCAACGGTTCAGGATGAAGGAGATGAGAGGTATGGATCATGGATTCTCATCAATGGATGAGAATTCAAGATGAAAGTTAATTAAAGGCTCACAATTTCCTCAAACAAACACACTTTTGACTTGCTTACACAGGTCAAAGGTAACTTACCAAAGAGGTTAAAGGGTTAACCTGCTTTTGAAGCTGAGTGAGTTGATTGGAGGAGAGGGAATATTCCTTAGAATATTCCATTAGGGTGAGGAAAAAGGTTAATTTACAAATTAAAACGAAGTTTTAATTGTGCAAAAAGGATAAAGAATATTCCATGGGAATATTCTCTTTGATTAGAGGAAAATTAGTTTAATTTCTAATTAAATAAGGTTTAATTTATGCAATTAGGGGATTAGAGGAATTAGATATTTAATTAAATTTAAGATGACTTAGGAGATTAAATTAAATATTTTGATGTATTTAATTTAATTAGATGAATTGTTAGTATGAAAAAAGGTGAATTAACCCAATTTAATTAATTAGGCCAAATAGATGAAAATGATGCAATTAATTAATTAGCTAGGCTAATTAAATTAATTAAGTGAAAAGAGGATGGATAAAAAGGAAATGATGTGAGTAAATTTGTTTCAAGTGTATGACCTTGATTAGGACATTTTTCAGTGTCTACATTTTGCCCCTCTTTGAAGCAAGGTACCTACTGCTTTGGTTTAAGGAACAATGCTTTTTAGATAAAAAATGCTACTTGAATCAAAAAATAAAAATTTCTAATTTTTTAGATGCCCCCATGGAAGGATAAAATTGATTCCCTGCCCCCTCGAGAAATTGGGAAAAAATTTCAAATTTTGGGTTGATTTCTCAATAAAGGTTTAAAAGCTACTGCAAGAGTCCAAAAGGGTTCCGAGATACAAGAATAATGCCAAAAATGTAAAAAATGAAGCAAAATTAGGTCCAGATTGGAAAAAGTGATGAAAATGATAATAAACCCCATTAAAAAGGTTAAATTAGGGAAAAAAAACCCTAATTTAAATCTAGCTTAAATAGGCCAAGAGGGGTCATTTTCAATTCATTTGTGCATTCATACTTAAGGAATTCTTGCGATTTGAGCTCTAACCCTTTGATGAAATGGCATGCCATGAGCTTCCCCGACACATCTATGATCGAGTTCATGAGTTTCAGCGGCTTCCAGGTGTAGGACTACCAGTATGTGATTCAAAACTTGATTTGAAATTTGAAATTTTGATGCATTTATTAGGTGTTAGAATTTAGAATTTAGGGGCGTTGCTATATAGCGATGCCCAAACTTCAATCGGCGATGCCCAAATGATAAATAGCGACGCATATGTCTAGGCGATGCTTTTTTGAATTTGAATTTAGGGTTTCAAATTTTAAATGGCGATGCATTTGTATCCAATGACACACTTGCTGATTTGAAAGTCAGGGTTAGGTCATGACAAATTATAAATTGTGATGCCATCTTGTCTGGTGACGCATTTGTCAATTTGAAATTTTAAAATTTGCATCGGGTGTGGTTGTTTGAGTTTTGAATATAGCGACACATTTGTAAATAGTAACACATTTGTGATGTCTGAGCCAAAAATTCCAAATAACTTCAAATTTTGATGATTTCTTGATGCCGTGCACTTTGTGAGTGCAGGAGGTCTTCCGACTATTGATGTTTTGGGAGCACATGCCCCATTGTACTTGAGAGATTGGTTGATCTGTTAGAGTTGCACCAGGAGCATCTAGGAGAGATCAAATTATGGTATATCACCTATGTACCTATTGTGAGGACACATTTGGATATGATTATAGCATTGTGTGAGAGATGGCACAACGAGACCTCATCTTTCCACCTTCCAACGGGGGAGGTGACAGTGACCTTGGAGGATGTGTGGCGGATATTGCAGTTTCCTATCCACGGTGATCACCTGATCTATGATCCTAATGCCAGATTGGATGCCTGCTTCAAGGTGATGGAGATGGACTAAATTGCATTGGTCACATCACAGATTAATTTAGAGACATATAGGGGTCATGTGCCGACATTTAGATTGATTGTTGTAGCCATCATTTTAGGTTTGGTGGCTCTAGACAGACGTGGCTGATTTTTCATTCTAGGTTGGGGCTTGGCTTGGTAGAGGATGCTTTACTAGAGGACTCTTTTTGCGTGGAGTCTCATGATGCTAGCATCCTTGTACCATGATTTTCATGATTTCATGTATTATGAAGGGATAGCCCTTGATGCAGGTGTGAATCTTATTCATATCTAGGCATGGGAGCACATTGTTGTGGTTTGGCTGATTGTATAGATGGCAAATGTGGAGCCAAATGATCCTGTCCTATGGAGATATCGAGGTGCCATCAGACTTAGGCACACAAGACAAATTGGACCCCCATACTGGCAATGAGTGATAGATGATATGACCATGTTCTAGTGGCGGCCATGGCTTCAGATGCCAACCTGGTCCAATGATGTACAACAACTATACTTCGCTCCACAGACCTGATATATGTAGGGTTGAGAGCATACCATGATCAAGTAGTACCTTCCTGATAGAGTAGCCAAACAATTTGGTGATGTATAGGACAGACTCGATGATGCTTATAGAGCCATTTTTGCATGAGCATCTAGTCAAGTTCCCACATGGGGACCGATGGTTTTGGCACCACAGACCATTGAGAGTTTTTGATAGTTGTTGCCCAACCCTAGGCATATGATCAGGGTCAACCCATTGCACAGACTACTCTAGCTTATGATGCCTGGATCATCCCACCACGACGACTTATAGATCTTGCAGGTGCTCCTCTTTGAGGGAGGCCAAGAGCCAGATGTGTCAGGGGCAGAGGATAGGGTGGCTAGGATGGTCATGATGGATAGGTTCTAGGGGCTCCTCTAGTGGGAAAACAACCTCCTCAGAAACCTCCAATAGTGCAGCAATGGCCAGTGCCACCACCACTACCAGATCCACGAGGTGCTCAGATACAACAACTGCAACAGTAGGTGCAGGCTTTGACAAGTGATCAGGACCAGGCCCGCCAACAAATTTTGGTTGTGACTGTTGAGTGAGACTAGGCTCGACAACATGTGGTCACGATGACAACCAAGAGGGATGCAACTTTATAGAGAGTATAGGTTGTTATCAGGGAGAGGAATCAGGAGGTTGCGAGGTGACAACAGGTTGAGGGGATGGTAGCAACCACACATGGTTAGACTATTTCAACTAGATTGTATAGAGAGGCTGTTATTAAGGCTACATACTATAGGTATCATTATCACAAGGTGATGGGCAAGGTCGTTGATGTCACAACTTGGATCATTTAGTCAATTATTTATCGAACCATGTGTGTCTTAGAGATAAATGTGATAAGGATGGTTGTCATGGATTTTTTGGGGGGGTTTTGCACTATAAACAGTGACTTTAGGTATCTATTTAGCTCCTTCGGGAGCTTTCAGGAGCTTTTAGGAGCTCTTCATAAGCTCTTAGGAGCTAAACTACAGTGATTAATTCCTAAGGATTAATTCTATCTTATTTCCTAAACTAAAGCTTTGTTGACTTATTTCTGACTTCATTGGACTTGATTGAGACCAATTCATGGAGAAGAGTAACATTTAATTTAATTCTTAATTTAAAATACAAAACCCAAACTAATTCTATTTTGCTTTAAAATAAATATATCTTAAGATTTGTTGGAAATTAAATGCTATTTTAAGAACATAAATGACTTGCAAGGAAATAACAATTAATCTACAAAACATAAACACTAATTTCCATGAACATATTTCCAACAACTTCAATTCCATCTTTCCATAAGTTCCCATCATTTCTTCTAATTAAAATTAATAAATAATTACCAAACTTAATTACTTCGAACACCATCTAAATATGATTAATCTAATAAACCTTATAATGATTCTAACAAATTAATCTAACCATTATAAACTAAATTCAAAAGCGATTCAAATAGAAGTATCTATCCAGATTTATCATCCAATAACTAAAAATGATTTAACAACTTATCATTCTAGAATTAACATGTCTAACACTTCAAATTTAATATTAATGAACAAAAATAGCACAACTTGGTAAAATACCAACACAAGATCGATCCCTTTGGTTGAGAGGGCCCTGCTCTTCCTCAAGTAAGATCCCTTAACACAGTGATTGAGTTAAATTCTTGCTTTCATTAAATTTGATCAAAGTAGGACACAAAACAAAGTATTGCCATCGATTATGTCATAATACCGATTGAAAATTATCTAAATCCTATTTAAAAACTAAAACATGGATATTTATAAACATATCCTTATTGAATTTACAACATGGCAATTAACTACCAAGATTCAAGGCATCTAACTAAAGATTAAAACAAAACTAAAGCAAAACTGAAATAGGACTAAAAGTAGGACATAGAGAAATATGCCAGATTGGTGCTAGAAGTAGAAGTTCCATAACTGACTACAAAGAAGCCAATTTGGACTTGAGTGACTCATCATCCAGCTGGGCCCATCAAATGGCGTGATTATTTCCCTTGATTAAACAAAGAGTTTAACCACATCATCAATATTTAAAATACCCTATTCAAAACCCTTAGGAAAAGGATAACAATTATGGTAGTAAAAGATCAACACAACATAATTATCTCATTATTATCATCATAAAGTAACACATCTAACATAAACCATTACTTCAAATATATCCACTAATTTAAAAAAACATAAAGAAAAATAAGTAAACATGTTAATCTATAATCTACCGCTAGTCATGTCAATTAACAAAAATAAGTCTTTTAAACATAAAATGAAAGTATTTTGAATCTCTCATCATTTTCTTCCCCACTTGTTCTAGACCATGTCCTCATGGTTCCTCATCAAGAATTATGGTAGTCTCATTTTCCTTGTTTAGTGCCTCCATCCAAATGCAACAGTCAAACACTCCTTCCTTGTATTGGTGTGGCAATCTACTATTGAGTGCAAAGCCATAGTTTTGTCTCATCTTTTCAAACCATGGTCTTAACACTCCCTTAGGCATATTGGCTGATTCTTTGAGCTTTGGAGTAGGCATAATGATAATCGACATTATGAACCTCATGCTGACCCATAATTCTTTCTACTGCTCAATCAAAGTGATCACATGTCTGATTCTTATCAAACTCCATCTAATATTGTTCGGAATTATTGGTTCTCTTCTTCTGACTGACTCAGGAATGAGTTGATATCTTTCCTCATAAGATTATATTGCCAATGGGGGAAGCGTTCCCTCAATATTCTAGAATGCATAAATACTACTGAGCAATTTTGATACATAAAGAGGATTAATGTGATTAAGCCTTACCATTGATCTTACTACTTTGATATATTTCTCTGCATGAGGCATTTCGGGCCTCATTGGTAAGCCATACCTTCTCTGAGCCTCCTTATATTTGTCCATTCTACTTGACCATTCTATTTGATTCTGTATTAAGGAGACAAATGATCTGATTTGCAGCTCACTATTATAAAAATTTAACATAGAGTCATCATTATCTCCCATTAAAAATCCATGATGGAAAAACTCACACATTTGATTTTGAATGTTAGGGTGGCTATGAAAGTAATCCTGTAGAAAATCTCCATCATTATGATAATCTAGGATTCTCCCTAAGATTAATTGATTAAGTTTCCATTCTAGAAACCTTTCTCTAAGGAACAAAGCATAAACCCCTACTGGTCTTCTCATGGAAAGTATCACTAAAATTATTTCTGCTACTTGCTCAAGTCTTCTTTCAATCTCATTTTTTCTTCCTCTAACTTCTGCACTTGCTTTCTCAATTGTTTATTTTCCTCTTCAAATTTTAAGGCCTCTAGGGAGAGGTATCTAGGCTGGGCCGAAGGAGGAACATCTAATGGAAAGGAAGGGATATTAGATGGAATGGAAGGTAGAGCAAGATAGCATGGTGGGGCCGTGGAAGTAGAGGCTTCATGTGAATAAAACCACATAGACTTATATTTTAATTGCTCTTCCTTTTGGTGCAATTCTTCTTTTAATTTTGAAATTTCTTCAACATTTGATAATGCTTGTACACTAGCTTGTTGTAGGGCATCCTCAGTTTTATTCAATTACTCTCTATATCTTGCTTCATTTTGTTCAATTTTTCTTTCCATTTCCTAAGTTTTGCTAAAGGATTGTTTCAATTATTCTTCTTTTCTTCTCAATTTCTCTTCGAGGAGTTGCATGTTTATCCTTTCTTGCTCTAAATCAGCTTCTAATCGGGACATTTTCATAGCCCTTAACAATTCCCTAGTCTCTAATTCCTCTTCATTCAATTTTTCATGGATTTCTTCTTCTTCAATCAATGGTTCTTTTCCTTTTCTTTTCTCATATTGTAGAGAAGGTGTAGGGGATCTCACGGTCTCCTTTGTTTCAAATTCCTTTGATGATTCTTACTCTTTAGATTGTGTCTTATATTCTTCGATAGAGTCATGTATTTCAAAAATAGGGGTTCTTTCAGGAGTCGGCATTAGACCTTCAAGGGGACTTTGAGGCTACTCATGAGAATGTACTAGTGTATGGGTTTCTTCATGGCCTGCAATAATTTCTATTGTCCTTTTCAAAATAAGAGTTTGAATTATAGGCATCTCTTCAGGGGTGGACACAACGGTCTCAACATGGCTAGGGATTTGTTCATGTACTTTTTTCTTTTTCTTTTTGGAACTAGTACGGGTTACCCTAGAGGATTCTTGTAATTTTCTTCTTCCCCTCTTCTTGGAAGATTCTCCTTTCTCAATCCTTAAATTTTTAGTTGTGGGTCCCCTTGTGGATTTCCCTTTTTGCTTTTCTATGGGTGCAGACAAAAATTCTAACCAGCCCTATTTCCTAGATTCTTTCTTTAAGAAATGGTGCTTAATTATCAAATGAATCAACCCCTGGTATTTTATGGATGATTCCCCTTTAGAATTTACTCTTAAAATCATGGAAGCAATTTTTTGGAACAAAAATACTGGAAAATTTATTCTAGTAGAGGGTTTTGTTTGTCCATACCTTAAATGTATCAAAAGATGCATTCCCGGTCCTAATATAGTACTGTACTGCCCTTCACAGGTGAAAATTTTCATAAACCATGTTGCAACAGTCTTCTAAGGCTCCTCCAAACTTTGGTGAGAAATTCCACATTGGTCTCCCTTATGCATCAAATTTTTCGGCCTCCTTTTTGGCTCTTGGTGAAATGTAGTCACCAATTTCTCAAATTTGACTTGGCCCTTGTTAACTGGTTTTCCTTCACCTGGAATTCCAGAAATTTCACTTATTATTTCTGGAGTGACCTCAATGATTTCACCCCTTACTCTGGTGACATTCAAGTGAAAATTTCTCACAAATTCTTCAATCATTTTTGGTTGAAAACCTTCATATTGCATTACAAAATCCAACCATCCAGCTTCCACTAACAATCTCTTGGTTTTTGAATCAAGAGTGAATTTTTTTGGCTCAACATTCCTCTTGTTCCCCATCTTTGTCTGTTAACAATGGTATACTTCAACAATGGTAGACTTCACAGACGAATTTCAAGTGGCAGACTGAATTTTTTAACAAAACGTGGAATAATTTTTCCTTGTTTTTGGAGCAACCATTTTGAAAATGACATGATGTGCAATTAATTTTCTGCATTAATTTATTTTATAGCTTTGGACCATTTGCGCGCCACAAAATGAAGTTTTCAATTTTAATTCACAAGGTTGGCGACATCTTTTACACATGTCAACATGAACTTGGGAAGATTTTTGAAAAGATAGGCGAATCATAACAAGATCCATTATTATTACTGACATCATCCAATGTTATATCATTCCTTACATCAACCATCCCACCACTTTTTGAAATGATTAAAAGTCATTTATTATCGTCATTAATAACATATGGCAGGGATGTCTAGATTTATAAATATTTACCTATTTTACATTAGTCTAACTACCTTAGAAAATAATATTCATATTAAATGTGCACCTCAATTTATTTCGAGCCTTTGATTTTTCTAGGAGCCTTCAAGAGCTCTCAGGAGCTCTTAGGAGCTTTAAAATTACAAGTGTTGAAAGCCTTCAAGATTTTTATGGTCCTTCAGGAGTTCTTTAGGAGTCTTTAGGAGCTCTCAAGATCTTTGGAAATTTAGAAGTCATCAGGAGCTATCGTATGAAATGGAGTCTTTAGAGTCTTTAGGATTTAGGAGTCTTCAGGAGCTTTTGGGAGCTCTTTGGGAGCCTTGAGGAGCTATCGAGCCAAAAAAATTCTTTAGAGTCTTTAATCTTCAGGATCTTCAGGAGCCTTCAAGAGCTTTTGGGAGCTCTTCAAGATCCTTCAGGAGCTTTCAGGAGTTAACTTAGATAGACTACCATTTTCTGGTTTTCAGTCATCATCATTTTTTTTTTTGAAAGCAAACCGCCATTTATTGGTTTTCAGTTTACTTCCTCTTTTTGCAAGGAAAACCACCATTTTCTGGTTTTCAATTTACCTTGTTTATTCATGCCTTCTTCAAAGGTTCAAAGATCTTCTCTCATGGAAGAAGTGTCTTCCATGAGAAAATGTTCAGTTTTGTGTTGCAGATCATCTAGAAATTCCTCCTTTGTTGTTCGCTTATGATATGTCTTTAGTCGATGACTATTAACTAGAATGATTCTCTTTTCTCCATCAATCAGAACCAATTGGACAACTCCATTTTCAAATACTTATTCTATCTCATAGGGTTCTAACCATTTGGTATGGAATTTTCTTTTAAACTCTTCAAATCTAGAGTCAAATAACAATGCCTAATCTCCTTCTTTGAACTGTCTGGACACAATATGCTTATCGTGCCATTCCTTCCTTTGCTTCTGAATCACCTCTATATGCTGAAGTGCCTCCATTGTCATTTCATTGAGTCTATTGAGCTACAAAATTCTACTTTTCTTATATTTAAGTAAATCAATTCCAAATTCTACTATTGTTTTCAATGTTTTTAATTCAAATTCTACTGGCATGAATGGATTTTTCCCATACACAAGTTCATATGGAGAAAATCTAGTTGTTGTTTTCCATGTGGTATTATAGGCCCATACTGCTTCATCCAACCTATCTACCCAACCTGTTTTCCTTAATGAAATTGTTTTTGTCAGGATATTCTCTAATTCTCTGATAGTGACCTCCACTTGTCCATTAACCTGAGGGTGATATGGCGAATATTTTCTATGATTCGTTTGGTATTTATACAAAACTGCTTCCATCATTACTGATACAAACTGTGGTCTTTGGTTTGAAAAATTTTCTCTAGGTGCACCAAATCTCTGAAGAATTTGCTTGTACAGAAAATCTACAACTTTATTTTTAGTTATTGTTGGTAATGCTTTCACCTCAACCCATTTTGTTTCATAATCAATACAAACAAGGATGTAACATTTCCCTTTTGAAGGTGGATCGATAGGTCCCACAAAATCGATGCCCCATTTTTCAAATGGTTCTAGAGCTATTTGTGGCTGAAACAACATCTACATGGTTGGCGCGAGTCTTTCCATCCACTGACATTCATCATAGTGTTTGACAAAGAATGAAACATCCTTTGTCATTGATAGCCAAAAGTAGCTAGATCCTAAGATTTTGTGAACTGTTCTCACTACTAAATAGTGTCCTCCTTCAGGCTCATGATGGCAAGCATGTACTGCATCATAAACATCTAACTCAGCTACACATCTACGTAAAACATGGTCAGGGCATAATTTAAATAAAAGACCATTAATCCACTAAAATCTTGAACTTTCATGAATTAACCTCTTTTTTTTTGTTTCTAACTGAAGTGACTTGGACATTTCCCTTTTACAAGGTAATTTTCCAAATCAACAAACCACAGTGGATGAATTGATATAGCAAATAGATGTTCATTTGGAAATGTATCATCCACTAGTTCTTGATTATCGTGTGAAACAATTCTGGAAAGAAAGTCAGCAACAACATTGTCTTTTCTAGGCTTATCAATGATAGTCACATCAAATTCCTGCAGTAATAGTAACCATCTGATAATGTATCCACTTACTACAACCTTGTTCATTAAATATCTAATTGCAACATGGTATGCATGTACATAAAATTTGTAACCTATAATATAATGCCTGAATTTTTTTATTGCATATACTACAACTAAACATTCCTTTTCTGTTGTATAATTTCTTTCAGTAGGATTTAAATTTTTGCTAACATGATAAATTGCATGCATGGCGTCATTGTCATATTTTTTTCCTAACACTCCTCCAATAGCCAAATTGGATGCATCTGCATGTATATGAAATGGTTCTCCCCAAATAGGTCCTTTAATGATCAAAGAATTTGTTAAAGCTATTTTGATTGTCTCAAAATATTTTTGACAATCTTCAGTCCATACAAACTCGTCTTCTTTCTTGAGTAGTGTAAACAATGGTGTTGCAATTTTACTAAATCCTTCTATAAACCTTTTGTAATACCCAACATGCCCAAGAAAAATTCATACACCAGTTTGGTTCTTAGGGATGTCAATGTTCTGTATGATCTTAACTTTCTTTGGATCAACCTTTCTCCCCTCTTTTGAGATGTGATGTCCTAGAACAATGCCCTCTGTCATCATATTGGAAATTTTTTCATGATTGAGTGATAATCTATGATGTTTATAGCATTGTAAAACCTTTTCTAAGTTTTTTAATGCCTCATCAAATGTTTTAGCATGGACTATTAAGTCATCCATATAAATCTCTACACAGGAAGTGGTGAAATCTACAAATATAGCAAGTACTACTCTTTGAAATGTGGCTGGCGCATTACATAGTCCAAATGGTAAGACTGTATATGTGTATGTAGCCGATGGACAGGTAAAGGTAGTTTTGTCTTGATCTTCAGGGGCTACTTGGATTTGGTTATATCCACTGAAACCTTCAAGAAAAGAGAAGTAGTTGCTACTTGCTAGGTTATTGAGTACCTGGTCAATGAATGATAATGGAAAATGGTCTTTCTTTGTTGCTTTATTCAATTCTTGATAATATATACACACATGCCATTTACCATTCTTCTTTGGGACTATAACCAGTGGTGAAACCCACTAACTATAAGAGATTGGGTATATGAACCCCACTTTGAGCAACTTCTCTATTTCTTTTTTAACAATCTCATGAAGAACATGATTGATACACCTTTTTCCTTATATGATTGGTCTTACATCTTCTATGTAAATGTGGTGACTAAAAATTGAAGGATGGATTCCTCTCATATTAGTATACTCCCAAGAAAATGCTTCTGTGTGTTTTTCTAAAATTTCCTTCAATTTTTTTTCTTGAGTTGGGGATAAAGATGAATTTATATTGAGAGGTTTATCTCTAGCTACTGTAATCTCTTTGGTGTCTTTGGTGGAATCAATGGGTTTTTCAACAAGTGTATTTAGAGGACAAGAGTGTTGTTCATGTAATGTTGTTTCACAATCTTCTTTCTCCATTTCTGAAGTAAAATCTTGTTCCTCACATTCTTGAACATGTTCAACTATAGTAACCATGGCTAACTCCACAATACCATCACCTTTGGATTCTAAATCTTCATCCACCCAAATTTGGGTGTTTGGTCAAATTGATGGTTGTTCTAGTGGATAAAGTGACAATTCTTTCTATTTTTGACCATTTTATATGATCATGCTTCTAGATCTATAATCAATTAAAGTAGCAGTAGTAGCCAACCATGGTTTGCCTAAGATGATTGGATATCTAGAATTTTTCTTTTTGGCTTTAAGAACCAAGAATTCAACTGGATAATCTCATGTGTTAATGGTAACCATGATCTCTTCTATAATAACTTCTAGCTTTGTAGTAGATTGGTCAGCTAACTGTAAAACAATTGTTATTGGCTAAATAGTTGTCATACCTAGCATTTGAACCGTAATAGATGTGATAACATTTATGGAAACTCCTAAATCAATTAGGACATTGTTAACCTCCACTCCATTTATACTCAAGGTAATTACAAGACTTCTAGGATCATTATATTTCCGATGAAGAAATCGTCCTAATAATATATAAATTAGTTTTGTCCTTATTTGTATTTTGGGAGGTAGCTTCTTCTTTCTCACTGGAGTTTTCATGCAGAGAGATTTGACTAATTGGTTTATCTCTGGTATGTCCTTAATTGCTTGCAACAATGGTATTGCAATGTTTATTTTCTTCAACTCACGAAGAAGTTGAGAATCAACAACATTCATGTAGCTTGGTTGGGAGTTTTCAAGAGTTATTTCTTCCTTCAATCTCTCAGGGTAAGGTGCTTGACTGACGTTTTGTTCCTCTTCAAATTTTTGCATTTCAGTTGAAGTGTCAATTTCTTCCCCATCTTCTTGAGCTTTTTTTGTGGGTTTAGATTGAACAGTTTGATTTCTCAGTTGAATATCATTAGCATCAATTACGTTCAAGTTAGGAGGAGTTGCATCATTACGGGTATTTATAGGATTTGCAACCAGTTGAGCTAGTAGTTGAGGTTGATTTACCTGGTCATTAGTGGCATTAGGAGCATTTATTGCAGGGGTTTTTTTGTCCCCAAGGACATTTTTTCCCTTGGTTTTTCCATGGTTGGAACTATGTCTGGTTTTTTTGCCATGATGGCTGATTTGATTGCCATTGCGGTTGCTGATTAGCTTGCCATTATGATTGGTTCCACTGGGGATTCATCCATCTAGGTTGTCCCCAATATGTAGGTGGTGGTTGTGGCTGATATGGGGGATCCATTGGTTCTGGTTCTACCAAGTGTTTTGATTACAGTTTGATTAAGAATCATACTATCTTTGATTTTCATTATACCCTATGTTTTGAGGTCTTTGGACCACATAATTAAGCTCCTCTTTGACCACTAGTGGTTTCTTCAGATTGTTTTTTTTCCTATCCAGAAGATTACAGGAACTTGTTGGGTGTGTTTTCTCACAAATCTCACAGATTTCAACTTGATTCAATGGAAATTCTCTTAAAAGGTGTTTTCCCCTACACTTGGAGCAATAAATAGACAATGGTTCAGTGGTATTCTTATCTCCTTGCATAGTGAGATGAAGAAGTAAGTTAGTCTTCATGTTTGGTAATTCCTCCATTACTTTTGACACATAAGTTGTATGAGCCTTATTTCTTCTAGAGTTTCTAGTTTCTACATATCTCGACAATGTCTTCCAAGGAAAGCTTGTTGATGTCTCCCTTTCCCATTAGATTCAAGGACTCTCTTGATTCATCATCAATTCCTCTTAGGAATATTGTTTTGCTAATTTCATTATCTAGCCCACTAGTACACCTCTGATGCACAAATTGGAACCTATCAGCATAGTCTTCTAAACTTTCATCCTCCATTTACCTTATTCGAAACAATTCCCCCTTTCTATCCCTTACTCTATAGTAGTCTTGATACTTATGCAAGAATTCAGTCTCCATTTGTTGCCAAGTTGCAATTGTTCTTGCATCTAATCCCATGAACCATCATAAATATGATTCTTTTAATGTAGAAGGAAACAACTTCAACTTCTGATTATCATTTGTGTAATCATAGGTCTGGCACAAAACTTTGAACTCAAAAAGGAACTGGTCAAGATCCTTAGATTTTTTTCCTTTAAAGGTAGGAAAAATAGAAGGTGAGATATTTTTCATAGGAGGTTCACCAATCTGTCTTTTAAGATTGATAGGAAAAGAGAAGGTCCTATTGGCTGGTGGAAGTTCAGGTTGTTCACCCATTTATTCTTCTTGAAATGGAACTTTATTCTCTTCTTGAATATCTATCTGTTGTTCTTGACTATCTTCTTGATTCTCAATCTGGTATTGTTGAATATCTTCCTTATCAAAATCAAGATTTCTTCAAAAATTAATATTTCATGGAAGAAACCTCCCTAGATAGTCTCTATTTCATCTCATCCATAATTCAGGTCAATCTTCCTTATCAACACTAAGGCTTCACACTTAATAGCCAAATCTTGTTTAATCCCCGAAAACGGTGCCAAAAATGATGGGCAAGGTCGTTGATGTCACAACTTGCATCATTTAGACAATTATTTATCGAACCAGGTGTGTCTCAGAGCTATATGTGATAAGGATGGTTTTCATGGATTTTTGGGGGGGTTTTGCACTGTAAACAGTAACTTTAGGTATCGATTTAGCTCCTTCAAGAGCTTTTAGGAGCTCTCAGGAGCTCTCAGGAGCTGAACTACAGTGACTAATTCCTAAGGATTAATTCTATCTTATTTCCTAAACTAAAGTTCTGTTGACTTATTTATGACTTCATTGGACTTGATTGAGATTGATTCATGGAGAAGACTAACATTTACTTTAATTCTTAATTTAAAATATGAAACCCAAATTAATTCTATTTTTATTTAAAAGAAATCTATCTTAAGATTTGCTATAAGTTAAATGCTATTTTAAGAACATAAATGAACTACAAGGAAATGACAATTAATCTAGAAAACATAAACACTAATTTCCATGAACATATTTCCAACAACTTCAATTCCGTTTTTCCATAAGTTCCCATCATTTCTTCTAATTAAAATTAATAAATAATTACCAAACTTAATTACTTTGAACGACATCTAAATCTGATTATTCTAATAAATCTCATAATTTTTCTAACAACTTAATCTAACCATGATAAACTAAATTCAAAAGCGATTCAAATAGAAGTAACTATCAAGATTTATCATCCAATAACTAAAAAATGATTTAACAACTTATCATTCTAGAATTAACATCTAACACTTTAGATTGAATATTAATGAACGTAGAAATAACATAACTTAGTAAAATACCAACACAAGATCAATCCCTTTGGTTGAGCGGGCCCTGCTCTTCCTCAGGTAATATCCCTTAAAAAAGTGATTGAGTTAACTTGCTTTCATTCAATTTGATCAAAGTGGGATACAAAACAAAGTATTTCCATTGATTACAAAATACCAATTGAAAATTATCTAACTCCTATTTAAAAACCGAAACATGGATATTTATAAACATATCCTTATTGAATTTACAACATGGTGATTAACTGCCAAGATTCAAGGCGTCTAACTAAAGATTAAAACAAAACTAAAGCAAAACTAAAATAGGACTAAAAGTAGGACATAGAGAATATGCCAGATTGGCGTTGGAAGTAGAAGTTCCATAACCAACTACAAAGAAGCTGATTTGGACTTGAGTGACTCATCATCCAGCTGGGCCCATCAAATGGCGTGATTATTTCCCCTGATTAAACATAGAGTTTAACCACATCATCAATATTTAAAATACCCTATTCAAAACCCTTAGGAAAAGGATAACAATTATGGTAGTAAAAGATCAATGCAACATAATTATCTCGTTAATATCATCATAAAATAATGCATTTTACATAAACCATTACTTCAAATATATCCACTAATTTAGTTAAACATAAAGTAAAATAAGTAAATATGTTAATCTATAATCTACTACCAGTCATGTCAATTAACAAAAATAACAAGTCTTTTAAACATAAAATGAAAGTATTTTGAATATCTCATTACAAGGATGTTCTAGCGGCTCTTCGACAACCTGATTTTTCATATCATAGTGATGCACATCCACTGTCGAGGATCAACCTAAGCAGTAGGCTAGAGAGGGTACCAGCCACCAAGGCTAGCTTTTTGATATACAAACACTTTTTGATTTTTCCCCATTCATTATATTGATATACATTCATGGGATCCTTTTTGATAGCCTCGTGGATATTGTACTTATCATCGATGTACATACACTAATCCAGATTTTGTACCATGACACATTTTTTGATATATATATGATACAAATACGGATGATTCATGCTATGATGTGTTGACTTTATTTCATGTGTGGATGATGTATGGATGCTTATATATGATCATGTATGAATGCAATTTACTTTATGCCTATGTGATATGTGATGATTACGCTATGGATGGATGCAATGGTATGTTGTTTTTCATTATCTTTTCATGATATGATATAGATGGATGATTTATGATATGTAGATGCTATAGATGCAAATGATGTGGATGCATTTATTTTTGCATATTTTCTATGCATGTTTTGATGATGATGTATGCATATGGATGCAAATGCTTATGATATGCAATGATTTAAGATGATTATAATAACAAATCTATATTATTCCTTGCAACTCAAATGATGATGCAAAAATGTATGATGTGATATGCAATGATTATGAGATGGATGTATGATTATGATATGAGATGTATGGATGTTGATGGTTTGTGGATGTAGGGTGGATGCATTGATGATGTTTTTGAGTATCATGATACCAGGTTAGCATAGAGAGAAGATAAAAGAATAAAGAATGAATAACTGTCACTAATGATGATTTCTTGAAAAATATCCAACAAGTCCTTGATCCATTGAGACTTTATTAGAGATGGTGATGAGATAATACAAAATGATGCAGGTTGAAATGTAGGATGGGATGCTCACACTTCAGGATTGGGATTTTTCATTGTTCCTTATTGTTTGATATAACACATAGACATGATCCATCAAGGTATGATAACTAGGATAATGTTGTATATAGTGTAATGGACTTTGACTTGACAAGCAAATAGGATAGTTCTTGTTCACACCTTGACATACGGAAATGTCATTGGAATGTAAGTTAGAACTTTAGAATATATTAGACCAAAGCATACGCAATAGTCAACAACATACTTCAAATGACCTTCCTACACACAACTAAGCAAATATCCAAAATTATTTTACAAGATTATCTACAAGCACAACAAATGGAAGATAATGATCAATGCCCCATTCCTTTCTCTCTAAATCATTTTAGATAGACATCATCGAGAGGTCCTTAGAATGGGTCATTAAGATAAATCATAAGAAAAGATCAAAGAAAAACAGTCAGTGTTATCTATAGCTCTTGCCTAGTTTAAGTTTAGCTAAAGGTGATGTCTGATACTAATGTCCGTCACAGGAAGGATACATCCTAGGTCATGTTGATCAGAGGGTCGTTTGATGTTGGGATAATGATGCTAAGATGAGCTATTGCTATAAACATCATTGACACATTTAATTATGATTCAGACTTTAGATTTTGACTTTTGGGTTCTCACTTTACGACTTGTTATGTTTTCTTTCTAATTTTTTCGCCAAAGGGTGGGGGTGACGATCATTTATTATGGGTGAAAGTTTATTGTGGGTGAAAGAAAGATGGGATGGATGGGATTTTGAATTTTCTAGAATATTTGAATGTTTTTGCTATTTTTAAAATGTTTTGAGGCTATTTTTGGTCTTTTTGAATACTATTTGAATGTTTATGTTTTTTAATTTTTTGAGGTTATTTAGGGTGTTTTTTGAATATTTGAGGCTTTTTAGGCCTTTTGAACGTTTTATATTGTTTTTGTGTTTTCTATTTTCAAATGTTTTTGTGTTTTTTGAATATTTGGATGTTTTTGGATTTTTGAGATATTTGATGTTTTTGGATTTTTCGAGAGAGTTTGGATGTTTTTGGATTTTTTGATTATTTGGATGTTTTGGTATTTTTTAGATTATTTGGATGTTTTTGGATATTTTGAGAGAGTTTTCTGAGTTTCGACCAAGAACCTATCCTAAAGACCTATCCTAGGGGTCTCGGGGGCTGATCAAAGATTAGCCTTGCCTACATTATACATGCAAAGACCACGTAGTTCGAATGACTTGACAAATTTATAGGACCAAGATATGAATAGATGAGAGATGACAAATAATTACAACAGACCACTAAAGGACTGACCTAGGGTGTCTCGAGGGCACATCAGTGATGGCCTTGCCTACGTTAAAGCTTAGAAACAACGTAGTTCAACAAGGAAGACATTATTTTTTTTAATTTTTGATGTTCAACCTTTTTAGGGTTTTTGATGTTTTCTGGATGTTTTGAATGTTTCCTTTACAATTTTCTGAATGTTTTTGAATTTTTGTTGTACAGGATTTTGCAAATGTTTTTGGATTTTTCCGGATAAGATTTTGCAAATGTTTTTGGTGTTTTTTGATAAGATGTCCCATGACCTCAAGATATACAAGAACCCGATC
Source organism: Sequoia sempervirens (assembly GCA_007258455.2). NCBI lineage: Eukaryota > Viridiplantae > Streptophyta > Pinopsida > Cupressales > Cupressaceae > Sequoia > Sequoia sempervirens. The sequence continues at coordinate 483,180,396 of VDFB02000003.1, read as the reverse complement.
GTGATGCATAATGAAATGCCCCTAGTGTGATATGTTAGCATACTTTGATAAAGGCAAGACAAATTGACCTTGAGAATATTCCAAGTAGTGCTAAAGAGTTCATGATACCTTATAGTGACAAGCCATGATAAGGAGGCGGATGGGGGATGAATGGCGATGCAAAGAATGATAGGTCAAAAGAGCCAAAGAAAAGACAGAGATACCTTATTTATGCAAGGTTCCTATTTGCTAGGTTTTCACCAAGGTACTTTCCCAAAGTGCCACTGAAGTGGTTTTCACTAGAGGACAATTTTTTTTCTATACTTTTTTCAATCATTTTTCTATTTTTTTTTGGATTTTGATCATTTTTATGATTTTTTTGTATTTTTTAATTTACACCTTTCTTGTTTAGGCATAATTTTTTTTGAGATGCAAGCTATTGATTGGCTCCTGCAAGGGTTCACCTTCAGGTGTTGAAAGTTGGCATGCTCCTAATCCGTAGCTTGTTGTGATGACAAAGGGACCCAACCAGTTAAGCTCAAAATTTCCTTTGCTATCTTGATCTAGTAGATTTTTTTGATTTTTCTTTAAGACAAGATCGCTTACCTAGAATGACCTACATTTTATTTTCTTGTTATAGCTCTATTTCAATTGGTTTTAATATACTTGCAAGTGATTAAGGGTGTCAAGATGACATTCATCTAGGAATTCTAGCTCATTCAGTCAAGACACTCTGTACTCTTCCTCAGTTATCAGATTCTTCAAGGACACTCACAATGATGGGAGCTCAACCTCAATAGGCAAGATGGCTTCTAATCCATAAACTAGGGAGAAAGGAGTTGCTCCTATAGGTGTGTGAATACTAGTTCGATAAGCCCAAAGAGCGGGATATAGCTGTAGATGCTAGTCACGACTAGCTTTATTAACTATTTTCTTTAGGATTTTTAGGATAGTTTTATTCGTTGCTTCTACTTAGCCATTGACTTGGGGATAGTATGGTGTAGAGAATCGGTGTTGGATATTAAATCTTTGGCACAACTCTTTTACATCTTGATTTTTGAATGGTTTTTGATTTTCTAAGATGAGGGTTTTTGGTACACCATAACGAAAAATTAGGTAATTCAGGATAAACTTGGCTATCTACTTCCCCATTATGTAGGTCATAGGAATGACTTCAACCCACTTAGTAAAGTACTCATTGGTGGTTATGATAAACTTATGGCCATTGGATGAGGTTGGAGTAATTTTTCCTATGAGGTCAAGTCCCCACTACGAAAAATGCCATGGTGTAATCATTGATTGCAACTCTTTAGCTGAAGCATGAATCAGATCCCCATGCTGTTGACACTAGATGCATTTCTGCACAAATTGATGAGTTTCTTTTTCCATGGTTGGTCAATAGTACCCCGTCCTCAATAGTTTCTTAGCTAATGTCATATTGCTAGAATGGGACCCGCATATGCCATCATCTACTTTTGTTAAGGTGGTTAATGCTTCCTCTTGGTTAAGACATCGTAGTAATGTCCCTTCAATGCTTTGAGGGTAAAGGGTATCATCTCAGATCACAAATTGGGATGCCTTTTTGACAAAATTATTTTTAAGGTTCGGGGTGATGTCTGATGGAAGGGTTCCTCTATTAAGGTAAGTAAAGATGTCATGGTACCAAGCGGATCTAGGAGCAACAATGACATGCAAATTCAAATTCAAGGATTTTGAAAGTTGGTACAAAAAGTTATTCTACCAGGAATTCACATTGAAGGATATTGTTTGGCATGTCTAGTAGTGATCCAATTGGTCCCATGGTGTTTGCTGCTCTATTGTTCATTGGAGCAATCTGCTCAAAATTTATGTATTTTCTCCACCATCTTCTTGTAAGGGGTGAGCTTGTCATCTTTAGTTTGATAGTCATCGTTGACTTGGTTGAAAACCAGTTGTGAGTCTCCATAGAATTTTATTTCTTGTATCTGCCACTGAACTGCTATCTTGAGACTTGTGATCAAGGCTTCATACTCAACAATGTTATTGGTGCATGGGAATGATAGCCTATAATAATTTGGGATGTAATCACCTTGGGGGGTGATGAAAAGAATGTAGGCTCCTGATCAATGTTGGGTGAACGATCCATCAAAGTACATCTTCCATTGAGCTGTGAGATTGATAAGGAACACTAATTCATCAAGGAACTCAAATATTAAAGGGTTATTATCATAGATAGGTACTTCTGCTAGCTAGTACATGATCACTTGTCCTTTGATTACCTTGCACTCGACATACTCTATGTCAAACTCTGTCGAGATCATGACCCATTTAGCCATTCATCCTATGAGAGTTGCTTTGGATAATAGATATTTTAATGGATCAATCTTTGCAATTAGCTTGATTTGGTGTGACAACATGTAATGCCTAAATTTTTTTGAAGCAAAAACTACCACTAGGCATGCTTTCTCAATGGGTGAATAGTTCATCTCATAGCCTACCAAGGTTTTGTTGATGTAGTCTATGGCTCTTTCCTTTCCATTTTCATCATGTTGTGCTAAAAGAGCTCCTAATGCTACTGGTGTTGATGAGATGTATAGGATCAGAGGCTTGTTCGGTATCAATGACATGAGCACTGGAGGTGTTAGTAGATAATCCTTGATCTGTTGGAAAGATTTATCACATTTGTCATCCCATTTATAAGATATCCCTTTATGGAGAAGATGTGAAAAGGGATAAATCTTATTTGATAGCTAGGCTATGAACCTTCTGATGGACTATAACCTTCCTTGTAATACTCTCATCTATTTCAATGTCTACAATGGTACCATGTCTAGGATAGCTTTTACTTTTGTTGGATCGATTTCTATCCCTCTTTGTGAAATGATAAAGCCAAGAAATTTCCCTGATATGACCCCAAACACACACTTTTTTGGATTTAGTCATACGTTGTATTCTTCTAGCCTATCAAAGATAGGTCCTAAGACTTGTATGTGCTCACTTCTCTTCTTTAATTTTTCCAAAATATCATCCACATAATCTTCAACTATTTTGTGGATCATGTCGTGAAAGATGAGGGTCATTGCTCTTTGATAGGTAGCTCCTACATTCTTCAACCCAAATGGCATCACATTCCAGTAGTAGGTTCCCCATGGACAAGTAAAAATAGTTTTATGTTGATCGCCTTTGGTAATTATGATTTGGTTGTGGCCTGAAAATCCATCCATGAGCGACAACATTTCATGTCTAGTTGTTGAATCCACAATGAGATCAATGTTGGGAAAAGGGAAATCATCCTTCGAACATGCCTTGTTTAGATCTCTAAGATCAATGCATATTCTGATGCCCCCAATGGGTTTTGAGACTGGTACCAGGTTTGAAACCCACTCAAGATAATCTATTAGTTAGATGAATCCAAAGTCAAGAAGATTTTGTAGTTCTAGTTTAACCAAGAGTGCTATCTGAGGGTGCATCTTCCTTAATTTATACTTGACTGGTTTGGCATCAGGATAAACTACTAAGTGATGTACAACCACTTCTGGATCAAGGTTTGGCATATCTATGCATGACCATGCAAAGTTATCTCTTCTCTCCTTACAGAATGCTGCAAGGTTCTGTTCTTTGTCTAATAAGGATTCAACATATAAGGTGATCTTAGGTTCTTTTTCTGTTCCCACATTGACTGGAGTGGCATTTTCTACTAGTACTGCTAACTTCTCTGGATGCATTACACTAAGGGGGATATTGAATCCCGCATCCTTGGGTTCCTTAGGAAGGTTTTCACCATCAGATGCATCCTTTGTTTTTACTATTTTTGGAGTAGTGAGTGCCAATAGGTGGTTTTCACTCAAGGATCTGCATGTTAATTGCATTTCATTTATTTTGCAATTGAAGGATTCAATTGTCTCCCCATAGTATGCCCTGTATCAAGCTCTATGTCAAGTTCTACTTTGTGATTTTCCCATGATAAGTTGTCTCAGAGTTCCATGAATTCTAAGATTACTTCATCATTTTTGAATAAATCTAGAATCAATGGTCCTTGTTGGTCAATGTCAATGAGTTGCGGGTATACCAGTTGTATTTTAGTTGGTTGATTGTTTGAGATGAAGGATGTTATGGATATCATGAAGAGGGTGTTGTTCTCAAATAGGTCAACAAAATCAAGAAGGAAGTCATCTAAGGCAGTATCACAGGTGATCAAGAGGAAGCCTTAACTCATTTAGCAACAATACCTTTGCCAATAAGTGTGACCTTGCTAGTAGTAAAATCTAAGCCAAGATTCTTTATTCATTTCTTCAGAATGACGGGTTCTAGTAAATCATTGTAATTCTATCTTAGCTTCTCATTCTTGTTATATCCCATAATCTACATTAGCTATAGGCCTTTGTTGTCATCTTCCATGGGAGGAACAGTAACAAGTTGTTCATCTTGATAGAGGAGTTTAGAGATATCTTTCTCATGGACGTCTTCTTGATTCAAATCTCCCCATTTGGTGAAGGTAGTAGCTTCCATCTTGATTATTTATGGTTCTTTGGTGCTAGATGTTGGTTTCTCGTGAGTTTGAGGATAAATAGGTAACTCTCCTAATACAAAGGTGTCTTTCAATATTTTGTAGCTTTGACAACCATCATCTTGGATTACTTATTTGACATCGAGTATGCTTTTCACAATTGGTGCTTGTGATGTTGAGGTAGAGGCTAGAGATGATGGGTCAACAAATGAGCTTGATGGTGTAGGTCCTTCATCCTTTTTGGGTATTTATGGGATCATATAAAACTTGGCCTCAAGGCTCTTACAGTAGTAGAAAGGCTCAGGATCTCCATGGATAGTGATTTCTCTACCCTCAAAAGGAAATTTTACACACTAATGATAGGTTGAGACTACGAATTTCAAAGCATGGATCCACGATTGACCAAGTAGTATGTTATAGGGAAGATCAAGATAAGTACTTGGCATGTAGTTTCTGCAATAAGAGCTTCAACTTGGATAGGGAGTGCTATGATTCCTTGTGATACCCATTCTTGGTCATCATATGCTCTAATGGTGGTACTCTTTGTCTTCTCAATGGTATCTTCTGAATAGCCTAGATGCTTGATCAATTTTAGAGTGAAAATGTTAAGACCAACACCTCCATCTACCAAGAATCTTTTCACCTTATTTTTATGGATAGCCACCTCAAGGTGTAAAACATGGTTATGAGATGGTTGTGATGGTAAATCTTGTTTAGAGAAGGTTAGAAGATGGTTGGCAATATGGCCTACCATAGCTTGAAATTGATCAGTATTGATGTTCTCGAGAATAGATGACTCATACAAGGCTTTTTCCAGTATTTCCCTGTGTGTAGGAGACAATTTTGGAAGTTCCAAAATTGATATTTGAGTAGGGGTTTGTTTAAGTTGATCTACAAGATTGTACTTGCTAGGATTAGATGTGGGAAAAGTAGGTTGCATCTTAGATTGAGATGTGATAGCTCCTTGAATGGTTATTTTTCCACGTTGTGTGATGAATCCACATATAGCACTAGCTCCCTTGATGGTGACAATAGTGATAATGCTATCATAGGAGGAAACTACATTGGAATAAGTATGTTGAACATTGGTGTAATCCTTAGCTTTTCCATTATTGCTAGATTTGTTATAATCGGGCATAGGGTTCTTGTATATCTTGAGCTCCTGGTTTCCAACTGGTACCTCAACAAATATGGTATCGTTCTCTATGAGATCTTGGATGATATTCTTGAGTTTCATGCAATTTTTTGTTTTATGTCCTTTGATTTTATGATAGTCACAGGGATCATGTTCATTGTACCAGGATGACTTTTCTTGGGGTTCTTGGTAATTTTCAAAGTTAGGAAGTGTTATCAAATTTGACTCTACCAATTTCTTCATGATTGTCTCGATGGGTTCTAATAACTATGTGTATTTTCATTTAGGATAGTTGTTCCTATTACCTATTTTCCTTCATTGCATGATGGTGTTATTGATTTGATTATTTTGAGGTGGTACCATTTGTTGCATAGTTGGTTGGATGTTAGCAACTTGATTATTGTTGGGTCTAGGAGCACTTAGTATGACCCTAGCTACTGCCACACCGTCGTTTGTTATGTTTTTGTTCTTAGCCCATACAAAAGGTTGTTAGGGTTAGAGATGGCATATATCTAACAATTAAATGCAAATTTAATTAATAAACAGAGAAACTAAAACACACACAGAATAAATCATAACACAAATAATTTAACGTGGTTCACCCAATATGGGCTACATCCACCAAACCACAGCCATCCAATACTTTTATTATCCAGTGTAAAACCTATTACAATCTTGTGAATAATTGCATTTTTCATCATACAGTAATACCCATCCGAACCTCCTTTAACAAGCTTAGAAGCTTCCAAATTTTTAGGGTTCTACAAAATCGGATTTTTCTTTTTTTCATTGATTTTTCCCTTTTTCGGTGATCATGCGAAAAGAAAATTTTTCTCAGGCGTTGCCACCCCTAAACCCCCGCTCAGGGCCCAACCCATCCTCGGACCTCAGCAAGGATAGGGGCCGGGGTGTACAGTATACCATGGGCTATACAGTATAGCATGATCAATCGCCACATACCAACAATCTCCCACTTGGAGACTGATCAGGCTCCATACCAACACAATCTCCCACTTGGAGACTAATCCTGGATGGCACTGCTGCAATTACAGCTCCCATTGGAAATAAGTACCTTGGACCTTGTTGCTTTGTTATACTTGAATTCAACCTTGAAGACCAACCGAAGTTGAAGAGGAGCTCTCACTTCTCCCTTGTCACGCCTTTGTAAACATATCCATTTGATTGACATCTATATGTATCTTGTCTAGCTTGACCTGTCCATCCTCCAACACTGACCGAATGAAATGATATCTCAACTATAGGTGTTTTGTTTTAGAATGAAAAGCAGAATTATTTGCAAGATGTATAGCACTCTGGCTGTCTCAAACAAGTAATTTCCAGCCTGTTGTTTTCCCAACTCATCCATGAAAATTTGTAGCCATATCATCTCCTTTGCCACCTCTATTGTAGCAACATACTCTGCCTCTGTGGTGGATAAAGCAACCACCTTCTACAAGTGAGAAATCTAACTCACTGCTATCCCACCAATTGTAAATACATAACCTGTGGTACTCCACCTGGTATCTATATCCCCTGCTAAATCTGAGTCAACATAGCCTTTTAAATCAGTATTAGAGCCCCCAAAACATAGAAAATTATTGGATTTACCTCTCAAGTACCTGAGAATCCATTTTACTGCATTCCAATGCTCAACTCTGAGATGACTCAAATACCTGCTAACAACTCCTACATGTGCAATATCTAGTCTTGTGCATACCATGGCATACATCAAACTACCTATAGCTGAAGCATATGGTACCTTGGACATTTTTTCTTCCTCCTCTTGTGTCTTTGGACACATATCCTTAGTCAATTTAACATGACTAGGAAAAGGTGTGCTGACAACTTTTGCATTCTCCATATGAAATCTTTGCAACACCTTTTCAATATAATTAGCCTGAAATAAAAACAATTTTCTATTTTTCCTATCTCTACAAATTTTCATACCAAGGATTTGTTTTCCTGTCCCCAAATCCTTCATAGCAAAAGAATTTGCTAACTATTTTTTTAACTCACTTATGTGATCCATGTTAGACCCAGCTACAAGCATGTCATCGACATATAAACATAAAATAATGTAGTTGTCATTATCCAACCTCTTAAAATAAACACAATGGTTAGAATTACACTGACTATAGCCTTGCTCAGCCATAAAACTATCAAATTTTAAGTACTATTGTCGAGGTGCTTGTTTCAAGCCATATAAAATTTTTCTTCTATCTGCACACTAGTTTCTCCTTACCTTTGACCTCAAATCCTTGTGGCTAGTCCATATATATTTCCTCTTCCAAATCACCATGGAGAAAAGCTGTTTTAACATCAAGTTGTTCTAAATGCAAATTTGTAGCAGCCACAATACTTAAAACAATACGAATAGAAGTCATTTTAACAACAGGAGAAAAAATTTCATCAAAATCAATACCCTTTTTTTGTGCAAATCCCTTTACAACTAATCTGGCTTTAAATCTCTTCTTACCTCCATCCTCCTCTTTCAACCTATAAATCCATTTGTTTGGTAAAGCCTTTTTACCTACAGGCAACTTGCATAATTCCCAAGTTTGATTTTTCAGCAAGGAGTCCATTTCTTCTTCCATTCTATGCTCCCACTGAACCTTGGTATCCACTTGCATAGCTTCATCATAATATTTTGGTTCACCAACATCAGTTAACAAAATAGTATACAACGAGGGAGAGAATCTTTCTGGAGGTCTACTTAACCTTGAAGATCGTCTAATAGGAGTTTGTGGTATTTTTTGTTGCTGTTGTTGCCTAGCATGAGGAACCACTGAAACATCATTATTTGGAATATCATCCAACATTGCATAATCATTTTCTTTCTTCTCATGCTGCAGCAACAAATCTTTGTACAACACTTTCTCATTGAATATGACATCCCTGCTTCTCACAATTTTTTGATTTTCAAAATTCCAAAGCCTATAACCAAATTCATCAATGCCATATCCAAAAAATACACATTTCTTTGATTTTGCATCAAGCATGGTTCTATTTTCAGAATCTACATGTGCAAATGCTTCACAACTGAAGGTTTTGAGAAAAGAATAACTCACCTTATTACCTTTCCATGCTTCCTCTAAAATACCACAACCCAAATGATTAGAGGGACCTTTATTAATTAAATAAACAATAGTGTTTATAGTCTCTGCCCACATTTTTAAAGGCAACCCAACATGCAATCTCATAGTCTGTGCATGCTCCATTATTGTTCTATTCATGCGCTCAACCACTCCATTTTCTTGTGGAGTCCTTGGAACTGTTTTCTACCTACGAATACCATTAGAGGAACAATAATCTTCAAACTCTTTATTGCAATACTCACCACCATTATTAGATCTGAGACATTTTAACTTTTTTCTTGTCTCACTCTCAACCAAGCTTCTCCATTTTTTAAAAGTTTCAAATACTTTAGATTTCTACCGAAGGAAATAAATCCATACGTTTCTAGTTGCATCATCAATGAATGTAACATAATATGGAGAGCCACCAAGAGAAGATACCTGAGCTGGTCCCCATACATCCATATGCACAAGCTCCAATTTCTCATCTTTCTTTTGCTTCCCATCCTTGAGAAAACTTACTCTCTTTTGTTTTCCATACACACAACTTTCACAGAAATCCATATTAACACATTTTAGACTTGGTAAAACATTATTTGAATGAAGTACTTTCATACCTTTTGCACTCATATGCCCAAGTTATTATGCCACAGTGTTGATTCTGAGTCCACAACAACTACATGATCTTCTACTGCTGAACTGCAGCAACTGTTCCTGAACATTGACCTTTTTCTGTAACAATTAAAGTAGAAGGAAAAGTATGACCTTTTACAAAGATATAAGGTGCCTACTTTCACACCTTTTGCTACCACTAAGGCACCCTTTGTGACCCTCCAATTTTTATCACTAAATGTAACAACACAACCTTCATCATCTAGTTGCCCTGCTGAAATTAAATTTCTGCTTAACTTTGGAACATGCCTTACCTTATGTAGTAGCCAATGATTCCCATTCTGCAACTTAATCTTGATTCTTCCCTTTCCAACAATCTGACAGGGTTCATTATGTCCTAAATAAACCAGCCCAAAATCCCCTTGGACATAATCAAGAAAATAACTTCTATGGGGGGTAGCATGAAATGAAGCCCCTGAATCTAACACCCAAGAATCATCAGCATTATCAAGGGAAAGAATCAAAGCATCGTCATCAGATTTATTACTTACCATATTTGCCTCTCTTTACTTCCTTCCTTTTTGTCTCCTTTATTTTTTTGAGACCAGCAATCTTTCTTCAAATGACCCAGCTTACCACAGTACAGCAATCCCTCTTGTCTCTAGATTGAGACCTTTTGTCCTTTGATTTTCCTCATGACTTCCCATGATTTCCATAATTGTTTCCTCTCTCCTTTTTCTGCCCCTACTTTCTGCATTGAAAACACTGCCTGATGTGGATGTTCCACCTGAGCTTTTCCTACAAATTTCCTCACTCAAAATAACACCAACATCATCAAATTTCAATGTATTCGAACCAGAAACATAATTGCTAACCGCCATTACCAAGCTATTCCAGCTTTCAGGCAAAGAACATAGAATCAAAAGAGCCCTAACTTCTTCATCAAAGTTTACTTTTACTGAAGTTAATTGACTAGTGACCATGTTAAACTCATTTAAATAATCAGTAATTGACCCACCTTCTACCATTTTCATATTAAATAAACGCTTCATAAGAAATACCTTATTCAAAGTGAAAGGTTTTTCATATAAATTTTCTAGGGTTTCCATCAACTCTTGAGTTGTCTTTGCTTTTGTAATATTAAATGCCACTGTTTGTGCTAGGCGCAAACGAATTCTGCCAAGAGCCTTTCTATCCAAGATCTCCCAATCCTCATCTAACATTGCTGCAAGTTTCTTGGTTTTCCCTTCCAATGGCCACCATAAATCCTTATGATAGAGATAGTCCTCCATCTACATCTTCCATAACTAATAGTTTTTCCCATTAAACTTCTCAACCTTCTTACCCTCATCTACCATTGCTCCCAATCAACCGTGAGACTCCCACTCAACTATGAGATCTTTCCTACAGATGATAATCGAAACACAACCCGCTCTGATACCACTTGTTAGGGTTAGAGATGGCAGATATCTAAAAATTAAATGCAGATTTAATTATTAAATAGAGAAACTAAAACACACACAGAATAAATCATAACATAGATAATTTAACGTGGTTCACCCAATCCGGGCTACATCCACCAAACCGTAACCATCCAATACTTTTATTATCTAGTGTAAAATCTATTACAATCTTGCGAATAATCACATTTTTCATCATACAGTAATACCCATCCAAACCTCCTTTAACAAGCTTAGAAGCTTCTAGATTTTTAGGGTTCTACAAAATCAGATTTTTCTTTTTTTCATTGATTTTTCCCTTTTTTGATGATCATGCGAAAAAGTAGGAAGAAATTTTTTCTTGGGGGCTGCCACCCTCGAACCCCCACCCGAGGCCTAGCGCGGCCCCATATCCCGGCAAGGATAGGGGCCAGGGTGTATAGTATACCATGGGCTATACAGTATAGCATGAATAGTTGCCACATACCAACAAAGGTTTCTCATTTAAACTGATTGAAGGACAATTATCTTTGTAAGCTTGAGTATTTCCTTGTGAGATTAGTGGTCTTTCAATGTTAAGGGCTCTTGGAACAAGCTCATCATAGGATGTGATGCATTGCATTTTCAAGTGGAATGATAGATTTGGATCAAGGTTGGCTATGATGATTCCCACTTGTTGTTCATCAGGAAGAGGCCACTTGCTTTTACTAGCTCTTTGTATCCATTGTTGTAAGAAATTTATGAAGGTTTCTCCTTGATTTTGTTTGAGAGTGTACAAATCTTCTAGACTAACTTCCATGTCAAGATTGAAGGAGAAGTGATTGATGAATTTGTCAGTGATTCTTGAAATTTTTTGATACTAGGAGGAAAATGAGAGAACCAATCCATAGTAGATCTTGCTAAGCTTTGAGGAAAGAGATGCATTAGATATGAGCCATTGTAAGCCACTTACATATAAATGATGTTGAATTATTTAATATGGTCCATAGGACTTCCTCTCCCTTTGTATTTGTCAAATTTGGGGATTTCAAAATCAGGAGGGAACAATATCATTATGTTTCGATCAAAAGGGTAAGGACACAAGTTTTGTGTATGAGGTTTCTTTGTCTTTCCCATGCAAAGGTCGTGCATTTCTTGTGAGAGTGCTTTCAATTGTGATGCTAGATCATCTTGCAGATTGGGTGGAGGAACATATGGTGGGATGAGAGATGAGTTATATGGGGTGTGAAGGTGTGAGATTCAATGAAATTGATGAATATGTTCCTGATGTGTTTGGATTGATGATGTTTGTATGAGGAAAATAAGATCCTTGTTGCTATTGTTGGGTGTACTGTTGAGCTAGTAAGGCTTGCTATTGAGCTTGTTATTGTTGTTGCACCACTAGGGCTTATTGTTGGTCCTACCATTGTTGCTGTGCTAATAAAGCTACTTGTTGTGCAGATTATTGTGCTGCTAAAGCTACTTGTTGTGCTTGTTGGGAAATGTCTGCTTACTGTTGTTTTGTTGCTATTGTGCTAAGGCTACTTGCTGAGCTTGATGTTGTTGTTGTGCTAGGGCTGCTTGTTGAGCTTGATCTTGTTTTTGTGCTAAGGCTGCTTGTTAAGTTGTTAAGGCTACTTGTTGTACTTGTTGTTGTTGTTGTGCTAAGGTTTCTTGCTATTGTTGTTGTTCTTGTACTTGCTGAAGAGATAAGGCATATTATTACAATGTGGGATCAAGTGGTTTTTGAGACATCTTTGAAGGATTAGGGACATTGATGTTTTGAGTGATTAGTGGATTGGTAGTGAAATGTGGAGGATTCCCTTGGTTTAACAATATAGTAGAATGAGGTGGAGGAATGTATGCTTGAGGTCCTGATTGATTTGGCATAGAAAATGGAGCTATTGGAGAGGATGATGTCATTAAATGTTGTAATGGAAATGACACACTAGGACCTTGAGTGCATTGATTGAAAAGATTCCCTTGTCCTATGTTTGGAAGATTGCCTTGTGCAAAAAGATGCAAACAAAGGATTCATGATCAAGGTACTCCCAAGATTGGTAGAACTCATAACAAAGGGATTTGTTTGAGGTAGATTGATAGGAGATGATGTGGTAATGGTAGATGGAATGAGTGGACCCATCAGAGGGTTGGATAAATATGTCCCTAGTTGCATTGAGGGTTGATTTTGTGAGATGGTATTGACATGCCCTTATGTGCTGGTTTGAGATTTTTGGTCAGTACCACTCTACATGATGGTAGGTACACTTGTGGTACTCATAGATATGGATGAAGAAGGGTGTCCCCAAAATGTTAAAGTGGTGGTGGAATAGTGAAGTTCAAGCAGAGTGTGTAGCTATTTTAGATCTTCAGGAATGGGAGGAGAACCAAAAGTAGGTGTACAAATGGTGGTGGGAGGTGGAGGATCAGTTTCAAGAGTACCCACAAGTGTATTACTTTCAAATGGTAAGGTGTGACCAAAATCTTTAGAAGGTTGGTTGCAAGACTAGGTATGTAAATTTGACTTAGCCCTTGTGATGGAGTTGTGAAATCTTGTGTGAAACTCTATGCTACAAATGTTGGGGAGATAGGAGCTACACTTTCAAAAGATTGATTTTCAAAAAATTCTTCTCTAGTGAGCTCAAATGGGTTGTTGGTGGTGTCTTCAATTTTGTATGGTCCTGAAGGAGATGATGGTCATTGCGATGGTGTAACAAGACTTCTAGGATACAATTCTAAAGGATTTGGATCACTTGAGGTAAATGTAACTTTTATTTTTTTTCCATGATTCTCTTGTGCTGTGATCTCATGTTTACCATAAATTTGGTGTCAACTATGGGAGAGTTGTGTTGAGTTTTGTAATGTTTGAACTCTCTAGTTGACCCAAACCTAGGTAAAATGGATGTTCTAAGTATTTTGGGAGCAATGATGAAAATTTGGGATGAAAAGATGGGTGATGTGGGAAGCAATATTTGAAAGTGTTTTGGGACAACACTTTTGACTTAAGTTTGATGATGTGATGTTGGAATAAAGAATGCTAATGAACTTAGAAATATTTAGGGTAGACTTGTGACCTTTAAGATAAACTAGTTCAAAGATGATAACTATCTTGACTAAGTGCATGGAAAAAGATACATTTCACATACAAAGTAGCCAAGTTAGCAAGTTGGTTTGATGTTTTGAGTCCCAAAGTGTTAGTGTTTTTGAAATTTTGCAAAGATAGTGAGGTGAAGGATGAAATTTTGATGAAGGGGTGAGTGAAATGTTGGATCCAATGTTGACCTAGAGTGAACCTTTTTTTTTGACAAGATCAAGGTAATGAGAATAATGCTAAACCTCTAAAATGTTCAAATCCTAGAAAATGAGGGGACAAATGGGAATGTTCAAACCTATTCAGGCTCTCCTAGCTCGAGCATAAAAGTTTCTCAACAAAGTGTAATAGTTGCGGTAGAATATGGATGCCTACTTTTGACTATACTTTTTTTGATGATTCCTACATCTAAAATGGAGTGTTGGAGACTTTCCCTTACAAAGTTTAACTATTTTATGAATCATTTAGAGGAGTTTGGTATCATGAAAAAGACTAGGATTTTGACTCCAAAAGAATGCAAACAATTCCAAACTACACCTTGAAGCGTGTCTATAAAATTTTCCTACCAACTTGTTTCTTTTTTTGTGAACTGCTTGAAGGTGTTTCTTAAGGGCTTTTGGAGTGAGATGCCTTAGTCTAAAATGAGGACCTATAGACTCTGGCTTAGGAATCTTGATTTTCCTTGAGATCATGGGGAAACAATTTAAGTCTATGGAAGAAAGGAAGATATTTATTGCCATGTAGGTGGTGGTAATAGGTGCCTTCCCACCTCAATATCGGCGTGTTCCTCTTCTTCATCTAAAATGGTTGCTGCATTTCTCCTTTGTGAGTTTGTTTTCTTATTTTCAAAAGTGAAGGTTCTCAAATTGCTAATGAGATCTATTTTTTCACTGTTTATGAGATCAAATTTTGGTTGAATTATAGCACTTGGAAGATCGAGTTATTCAATGAGAGCAATCGGTCTCCAAATAGTCATGTGGGGTTCATTTATTAATTTATCTTTACTTAAGTGAATTGATTTTACCACAAACACTTGTATTTTGATTATGTTTTCAAACTAGATGTTTATGTCAAAAACATCATAACTTTCACAATGTCCATTTTATGAAAATCATGAGATTAAAGCCACAATTTCCTATGTTATCTTTGGTAAATATGGGTTTGAGATTAATGTCAAGATATTTAGAAATTGCTAAGGATAAATCCTTAGGACAAGCAGTAATATCAAGGCTGACTTAAGAAGTCCATATTTAAGCCAAAGTGTTTGAAATTTTGGATAGTGAATGTTTGTTTTTGGATCATTTTGAAATCAAGCAAAGTGTTAAATTGACTCAGAAGCATTACAACCCTAGGCTAGAAATTACTATATTTGTTGTATTCCCACTTGGATTTCTCTAGCTGTGCTTATTTAGAGCGGATGATTAGAAGCTTGACCACATTGGCTCCCCTCCACGACACTCACTTCTACGGGTTAGCCAAGCTTCAAGTTCTCATGAATCTTCCATGACAAACTTTTCATCTCTACTAAAAATTGAAAATATGTGGGATGGCTTTGGAGGTCCGACCTCTTGACATCAAAAAAATTAGGGATTTTTGGTTACAAAACAAAGGTTCGTGATAAGGGAATCTAGTTTAGGGGGTGCAATGATAAACTCCCTGTGAGAGGTCTCCCAACCCTTAAAACAAGGAATTTACACATCATAAAGATACTAGGGGAGAGCTATCATGCACCACTTCCCATTGATTACAATTTTCATCAAAACAACAAATTTATATAGCGGTTTGGAAGAGCTTGGCTTATGCTCTTTACCACTTGGGTCATTTAGTTGGGGCGAGTACTTTTTCCCACCAAGGAAAGACCTCTAAAGGTGAACAATAGTGAGTAAGTACATCTGTAGTTCGATCAGCTTTGTTTGCATGCACAAAGAGAGAACACACACTATGGCTTTTCTCACACTAGCATGGTTGTTCAATTTAAAACTCAAATTGAAAGATTGAGGTGACTTTACAAAGTGTTAGAGAATGTTTTTGTTTCTCAAGATTACCAAATGGCATGAGAGAATTGCATACACATTCAAAGCAATAATGAGTTAATTTTAAGCACCAATTGAAAGTTGAGTTTTCCTTGTTCAATTTTAAGCCCAATTGAAAGATGTGATGTGAGGGTTCATTTTATCCAACTTTGAACGTTCATTTTAAACCCAATGGAAAACTAGTGCGTTGCCTAAAATTGAAAGCAAAAAAGCATGAAATTGGGTTATAATTGCCCCAAAGCATTGAACACTAGTTACAATTATAGAATGTTTAGATAGAAGAGAAGGTATTCAATTTCACTCCATGCCTTTAAATCTACAAAACCCTATTAGTCTAGCAATGAAAAAATAGTCATACATCCATCAGTAATCAAATAATCAAAAGAAATTAAGTCACATGTTAAAAAACAAACGTGAAGTTTCTTACCTTGGTTGAGCATCGTTGCACATGATGGTGTTGCAATTTAAAATTTGAGTGTCGCTTTGTAGAAAGTCTAGTGAGCATGATTGCATCATTGTTTTGATGGGTGTCACTGTAAATGAGTGCATCACGACTTGAATTTTAAAAGCATCGGTCTGGTGAAGGTGAGTTTTGTCATTTTCGATCCATGATACTTCAAATTTAAATACGCGTTGCTATATTTAAATCAACATCAACCAATTAAATACATGTCACTGTATCAAATTATTTGGGAGTCACTATATGGTAATGCTATTGAAATAACATTGTTGTTTGTGGTTTGAGGGTGATCCCACAATACTGATTTATAATTTTTCGCCAAACTGGACACTGAACTAATTTTTTCTAACTAAATGTTCACTTTCATGCACCTGTAGTGGCTAAGCCATGAGGAATTTGAAGATTATGCAAACTAGTGATTTATGAAATTTTGTTTTTAGATTCTAAATATATTTTTTTCAAATTTTTTGGAATCATATTACACTTCTTTTTCCATCTCCTTTGGAAACTAGTTTTTTTCAGTAAACACCATTTTTAAGGAGTGATGCTCACTGTATAAGACATAATTTTTTTTCCATGAAGGATAAAATTCTAATATTTTTTAATTTAGATTTGTTACTACGATATCTAGTGCTTCCAATTTGTTTCATAGTGTTTTATTGAATATTTTTTCCTTAATCAAGTTTCGAAGTCAAACCAATTACAATTCAGAAATAGGCAGACTGTATAACACAACTTTTTTTGTATGTATCAAAATTCAATTTTTTTTGTTGGATCAAGGACTTCAATATTTGGTGCACTCATATTTTTCATATTTTTTATAATCTTCTATTTTTCCACATGTGAAAAATAGAGAGCTTGATTTTCAGTGAAAAACCTACATTCACAAGAAATAAAAAATAAAAATAATAATATATATATATTTTTTTAAATTATACTTTTTGGGAAGCTTATAATAAGGACTACATACAAAAAATAAATTTTAAATTAATTCATTTGATCCCCCAAAAGGTAAATCAAAAGTGGTTTTTTATTAGCATTTTGATAGGTGTAAAGGAGACTCCATTATAGGTATGGTTTAAGACTAGCGGGGTTCTATCCAAGGGGGTTTGATCTAATGTAGTTTGATCAAACCCTCTTCAATTGAAATGCTTTAAATGAATCTTTTTAAGGCTTAAATCAATATGTTTTCTAAAAATATGTGATTTCAGCAAAAATCAAAATCTCCCAAAAATTGTTAACCAACTTTGTGGGATCACCCTTGAGCATCATTACAACCTGCAAAACAACATGAACATGGATTTCAAGCTAAAATATGGTTAAATGATTGGTTTCCATCCTTCTAGCACTAGAATGTCAATGCAAAATACTGGTATGGGCTGAATTATGCTTGATCCATGAAGAATTGAAGCATAACAGAGCCACCAATACTCGAATCTCAACAAGATTGATCAAACAAGATTAAAACTAAATATTTAATCAAAATTAAACAACTAAACTACGAATTCCATCAAACAATATATTATAATCCCTTCAAAATTTATCTTGTTGTGGATTTGGTGTCGAGTTGATGTGGACTGATGACCCTTTCCCAATCCCATGATAGTGAGCTTGTTTCAGTTGATTCTATGGAAGAGAATCGATGAAACCATGGTGTTTGATTGTGTGAAGAAAACTAAATTAAGCTAAAATGAACATGATGCAACCTAAGTTACCATGATTTTATGCTACAAATGATCTAATTAAGCAATTTCTAAGCTAATCTAAGCTAATCTAAGCTAAAATGATGGTAAGAGATGAAAACCCTAATTTATTTACAAACTAAGATGGATGCATGGAAGCCATTAATGCAAGATCGAAACTATTATGAAACTAAAATAAACTGAAAAATAAG
>VDFB02000003.1:483049101-483162114 GCA_007258455.2 Sequoia sempervirens | reverse complement strand
AAAATGTATGGATAAAAAAATGTATGATTTGATATGATTCTTCAAGAGAAAAAATATAATCCTAATAAACATATAGTGATTTGGGTGAGCTATCCTTTCAATTTTTCTCCTTGGATAGTTTCTTAAGGAAACATCCCTAAATATAGAAAGTGCTTTAATACTCATCAAATTTAGAGGATACAAGAAGCTTATAATGATAATACTATGTTTATACCAATTTTTTTTTTAAAATGGATCTTTTCAAATAAATCCCTTCTAAGTGGAGACGAGATGATTAATTTATTTATACTCTTCAACATTATAACACAACATATGGTAAATCCAAGTTCATTTATTCCACCAAATACTAGATTTTAAAAATTCATGTGGAAGAGAATGATTTAGATTAAAAAAACTACACTTCATCCACTAATAATAGAAAACTACTAGAAGCTTAGTTATACTCTAGCTCACCAACACTCTCTATAGTGCTCCAATTTACATAATATTTGGTATTTTTCAACTTTACGATGGGATGTTTTATCCAAAAAAATATATATTTGAGCAAGAGAAATTCCTAAAAGATGAAGAAAAACACCCAATGAGACATACCATAGTCATAAAAATTAAAAAACAAGTTGAGGTAGGAAAAGTGACTATTGTTTACCAATTAAAAATTACATGTTAACAATGTGGAATCCATGATATTTATTGTCCTTATACCAATAAGTATAATTTAATTTGATGTTATTTCTTGCTAAAACTTGCATATCATATATTATGAGTTTAGTAGCTTGGTTGATGTTATGATTGGTGGTGGGTAGCAACCAAAGTATTGTTCTATGTACTAAAGGTTATTTGTCATGATATAATAAAGTTATGGAGAATCATAAATAGAAAAAAAGCTCAGAAGAATTATTATTTACTTTGTGCACATGTGCACCAATATGGGCCACAAAAAAGGTGGCCAAATGTCCAAAAGTGAGCAAAACATGCTCATGTTTTGAGGAAATTCAAATAATGCACTCATGTTATGGCTAAGATTTTTTGATCCATAACATGAGTGTGGTATTTGAACAAAAAAACACACACATTTTTATGAAATTAAAACGCATATGCATTTATATGAAAACAAAACATGTACATATTTTATGGAAACAAAACATGTGCACGTTTTATAAAAATAAAACATGAAGTTGATAGAATTTGGTCAACACTACTATTGAGAGTTTTGTACGCTCAATCATGAAAAACTTAGAGTCCATCCTGACCTCAATGAATGAGATGGTTCTGTTTTTGGTCTTTGATCCCTTCATGGTAGAACCTAATTCGCATGTGCATTGTAAATCATCTAAGCATACAAAACTCTTAATACTAATTGCGGTGATTTCTGAGTGTCTGTGGATTGCCAAAATATGTGGTTGGTTTGTAGTGTTGTTGTGCTACCCTACTAGGCTTTGGCTCTCTGTTTAAACCACCTCCTATTGCCTGGGTTGGCAATGGTGAAAGATAAGAACATAGTTTTTGGGTTGGACTATGAATGCAAAGAAGCGGTGATGGATGAACATGTCCAAAGACTCTTTAAGGCTGAGGAGGGGGAGGTATATTCAACAATTATCAATATCATTGGTAGCTCCTGCTGGATAGATGGCCACATCCATGATGGTGCTATCTTTGCTTGATTCATTGAAAATGTGGTGCAGATAATGTGGAGTCTTATATGGGGAGTCATTTGTGTGCATAACCTGGTACCTCTTGACTATGCAAACCTCATCAAAATTACCATGGATACAATGCCTATTTCTCATGCTATGAGCTCCATCATCAATATTTTTGACTTTGGTTTGGTTGGCAAAAAAAAGTGGTTGCACAAGCTCTAAAATTGTAGAGGAACATAATTGAAGCATGTAACTTGGGGCCCTTTTGAAATTTCATGGCATCCCATGGGGATTTACTCTCTCCCTCTCAAATTGAGAGAGCCTTTGTATTTGAGAAAGGAATGATGCATATCATGCATCAAGTATTGTAATTTTCATTTTCAATTAATAAAATGTTGTGGTTATATTCTATCTATTCTACTCTTTTATTTATATTTAGTTGATAAGATATTTTGTTTGAAGTTTCCATCAGGATTTTTGTCAACCCAACCGTGAATTGGATTCTCCAGTGTCGAGGGTCTACCGGCTAATGGGGAGGGCACTGGTTTTTTTGGTTGCAACATGGACCTTGGTAATTATGTGGGTTGGTGGCATTGGAGAATGGTGTCGTTGTTACAGAGAAGGTGAATGGTAAGTATTTCTTGGTGCAAGCGTCAATGCATCTTTCTATTGGTGTATGGAGGTGACGGTCAAAGTAGTGCTATATTGAATGTTGTCGTCTGGTAAAGTATACTTTGATTAAGTTGTATTGTTGAAAGAGCCATTGTGGTGTGGGTTTGATACCAGACTATTGTTAAAATCTTCGCCTTCAGCTTCATTTTTTAGTAGGTTGGAGGGTTGTAAAACTGTTGTCACAAAATCTGTAAGTCATTTTCAATGGGTATTTTGCACAAATGAGTAATTTATTGTTCATGTCTTTCATTCTATGTTTATTGTTGCTTTTGATAGTAGGTTGGAGGATTTTAACACTGATGTGCTGTGAAATGCGTGAGAAAGTATATTGATTAAGTTGCATTGTCGAAAGAGGCATTGTGGTGTTGTTTTGATAGTAGATTATTTATTGTTCATGTCTTTTGTTTTGTGCTTATTGTTCCTTTTGATAGTAGGTTGGAGGGTTTTAACACTGATGCGGTACGAAATGTGGGAGAAAGTATATTGATTAACATGTATTGTGGAAATAACCATTGTGGTGTTGGTTTGGTAGCAGAGTATTGTAAAAATCGCCGCCTTCGGCTATGTTTTATAGCATTTTGGAGGGTTTTAAGGTTGTTGTGCCATGGAATCTGTAAGTGGTTTTGCACATGTATTTTGCATGAATGATTAATTTATTGTTCATTTGTTTTGGTCTCTGCTTATTATTCATTGTTATTTATTTGTATCTTTATCGTTATACCCATTTTGGAGACTTGAAAGAGATTATTGGTTTGTGTGGATGGTTTTACTGCAGTTAAATCATTTTTATTTTGCCAAAAAAATAAGGTTAGGGTTAGTAGTTTGTATCTTTGCGGTTATACCCACTTTTGGAGACTTCAAAGAGATTATGGCTCTATACGGATGGATTTATTGGAGTTAAATCTTCTTTCTTTCACAAAAAAATATGGTTAGGGTTAGTAATTTTTTTGGGTTTCATTTTTTGATTGTGGTTATTGTGCTCTGGAACCTGTTAATTGTTTTACATGGGTATTTTGCATAAGCGATTAATATATTATTCATGTCTTTCGGTTTGTGCTTAATAGGAATTAGACGTGAACAATAGATAAAAAAACTATTAGAGAAATAGTTAACAATCAACCCACACTAAAGAAATTCATACAAGGAAAGCAGTCTGTGTAAGAGTTGGATTGTTAATTGAAAATTTGGGCTGCATTCTTTGGAACCAAACCCACATTAAATAGAACTTGTAAAGCTAATGAGTAGCAATAACCTTTACAAAATGGGTATAATGTCAAGGTTTGATCAAAAATTTGAGCTACATTGCTTGGAATCATGTATTAATATGTTTCATGATATTTTTTCCCCCCTGAGGGTATGTAAGTGGTGGGGCTTATAGATTACATGGGATGGTAGTGTGTTATATCAATATGTTTGATTATATTGTTTCTTCGTCATCTGTTTCAACTCCCCCCATAAAAAACTCTTCATTATGGTAGTTTTCCTCTTCTATTCTCCATTTTTTAAAGTTCTATTTAATGTGGGTTAATGCATCTTATCGATGGTGTTCGATGGCGGTGACCGAAGTAAATGCAATATTCAATGTTTTCATGTTGGAAGGTATACTTTGATTAGGTTGTATTTTCAAAAGAGTGATTGTAGTGTTGGTTTGATACATATATAGGCATATATACAAATCCATATATGTAGACGAAGAGCACTAGCATTATCTAAGTTCAAATACTTACATACATACATGTATTTATGCGTATATACATATATACATAGATGTATAAAAATTTATTAGCCGATAGGCTTTTTTTTTTGAAATTTTTGCTGGGATTTTCCTCAGGCCAGCCGTGAGTTAGATTTGTCAGCGACTGGGGTACCCTGTCCGGTAGGGAGCTCATTGGGTTTTTTTGTGGGAATGTGCACCTTGGTAATGATGTTTCACATTGTTGTTTTTTTAGATGAAAGAAAGGAGATTTAACTACAGTTGCTGCTATACCAATGGCTATAATGCGAAAGATGCATGGAGGTAACTATAAAAAAATAAAAAAAGGATGGAAAGTGTATGTATATGTATATGTATACATATACATATACATATACGTATATGTGTATGTATGTATATCTATATGTAACTGTATATATATACATATATATTTGTAGATATATATATTTATACATATACATATATATATTGTATATATATATATATGATCCAAAGGATCTTCACCAAAAAATGGAAGTTTCTCATTTTTCTTCAGAAATGGCATCATCAAGAAGAGGCCAAAATTCTGACTCCAACACAACTTGAACAGGGTCAAACGAAGCTACGAAGCCCAAGATATGCTCGTCAAACCTTGGTCAACCCTAGAGCCAAGTTAGACAAAAAAAGGGGTAAAAAATTGACATCATCAAAACTGGTCAAAGTCGGTGTCTTCGTGAAGAGCTCGTCGAGAGCTTTCCGACAACGTTCATTTGCCTGATTTAAGAGCAGTCAAAGTCATCCAATCATGTGTGGACACGTGGTAGTCTAGTCAATGCCACATCATCAGTCCAGTCAATGGACACATCACTTCGAAGTCTTTAACTGACAAATGAAATTTTGACATGGCATCATCTCACCCGTCCACGTGGTAGGCCATTATTGGCAAACAATGGCATATTATTTTTATATAAAATAAATAAATTAAAAATTAAAAAAATGCCACATTCTTTTAAAAAATGTGGGCCCCTCTTATATTAAACGATCTCCACCTATCTTAAAGCCCATATTAAAGCCACCTCGTATTAAATCCAAGAGTTTTTTTTTAGACTTTCTATGTTATTTTTAAAAGCCTATTTTCAAGGAATCCCTATTTTAAGGGATTTTAAACCCTTTTTTTATTATTATTACCCCCTATTCAAAAGGAATAAACTCCTATAAGATAGCAATGGGATTATTTTCAAGGGGATAAAATTTAAAAGATCTCCTTAAAAAAATATATATGTAATCTCGTAAGAGTTATCAAACAAAATTATAGGGGGATTATTATTTTCCTTTGTAAGCCAAAAATTATAAGGGCCCTTCATTATTTATCTTGAAGAGATTTTATTATGTAATAGGGGGATTTCTTTTGGATTTACATTTAAATTTGGGGAGATTGTAAATCAAGTTGTTTTACACCAAATTGGGTAAAATTGGTGTATAAAAAAGGGGTAAATGGGTGAGAGTTGGGAAGTGAATTTTTTGTGAACTAAGTTTTGTACTTGGGAGAATTGTGAGAAGATTTCCATGTGAGAATTAGGACTTTTTGAGAGTGAATTTCATCCTTATGCATTTGAAGCTTAGTGAAGCTTGTTGCATGTGTGAAGGATTTTCTTATGTAATTCATTATCATCTGAGGAGACAAAAATCTTGTATCAGGTGGAAGATCTTGTAATCATTTTCTAGAGATTAATCGGATCGATTGCTCTTTGGAGAGGACCCAGAGACAGTTGTTTTAATGGAAAACTTCATTATCAACTCTGTTTGCAATTCTCTCTTCTCTCTTGTGTTGAATCACTTTGTTATTTTCATTAATTTAATTGTGTTAGTGTGCTAATTTCACTTAAGTAATTTGGATTTCAAAATTTGTAAATTTTGAGCATTTGAATGTAATAATCTTAGATCCTAAATCAGATCAATATATATATACAATATATATACAATATATATATATGTATATATATATATGTATATATATATAGATATATAGACACACATATATACTTTGCATCTTTGGTGTTATACACATTTTGTACAGTTAGTTGCTTGGTATCTTTCTGATTAATCTAAGTTCGAATTCTTAAAAAGAGGATGGTGTAGATTTTGAAAAGAAAAGTAATTTATTCTTCTATTTTCATATATACATTTGCACATTCATTGAGCTGCCATGCTTTTGATTTTAATATGGAGGCCACATTATTTTTCAGTCTACTAACAAATAGAGTAATTGTATAAGAGGAGTTGCATTATCTATGATTCAGTATTATAGAGAAATAGGGAAATTGTAATAGAAATATTAGTAAAACATACATACATGTTTATATATATATATATATATAGCACCACAATGGTTGTTTCAAAGATGCAACTTAATCAAAGTATACTTTCCCACCCTACAACATTCAATATTGCACTTGTTTGGCCTACCCCCACCATACAACAATGGCATAATGTGTTAACCCTCACACAAGCAAACACTTACCATTCACCTTCTTGACACATTACGCAGAAAATCCGAGCTACATTGGCTAGAACTAAATATTATAGAGAATCTAAAAAATTGTAAGAAACTTATTACACAAAAAATCATATTGACAACTCCTCTGATGGAAATCTCATTGGAAACTTCAAAAAAATAACAACCCATCTACATATCCATATATATAAAATCACTCCTATCTTAATCTACAATTGGGAAATAAAATTACCAACCCTGGCCATATTTTTTTATGGAAGAACCTAGATTTACCTACAATTGCTCCTATGGTGACGAGTATAACACCAAATATGCACAAAGATAACTACAAACAAGAAACCAGGAATGAAAAAATTACAAACCCTGGCCATATTTTTTAACTAAAAAAAAAGATTTAACTACAATCTCCCCATCCTCACAAAACCATAACACTAGGAATCCATGCATAATGGCCAAATAGCCTATACAAAATGGTATGAAATGAACACCATAATGGTTGTTTCAACAATGAAACTTAATCAAAGCATACTTTCCCACATTATGACATTCAATATTGCTTTTACTTCAGCTGCCCGCATTTACTTTCACCGCCCCCATTGTAGAGCAACAACAACATACCTTAACCCTCGCATGATTAAACTCTTACCATCTAGTATATGTATACATCTATATATATGCATACATGTATATACATAAATGTATACATGTATATGTATATAGATGTATGCATGTATATATATATATATATATATATATATATATGTGTGTTGTGTGTTCACATGTATATATATATATATATATATATATATATATATATATATATATATATATATATATATATATATATATATATATATATATATATATATAAACTTAATTGAAAATTTGAGCTGCATTGCCTGGCACTAAATATTATAGAGAAAAAGATGAATTGAAAAAGAGCTATTAGACAAAAAATCCTATTCATTGTTGGGTTGATGAAATCCCCGTTAGAAACTTCAAACAAATAGCCTCTACAAAATGCTATGAAACCAACACGATAATGGTTGTTTCAAGCATGCAACTTAATCATAGTATACTTTCTAACACTATGACATTTTCATATGCTTCTTAAGTGTCTCCCTAAGAGTTCTTTTACAAATTCCTTGTTTTTCTTTAATATTGATTGCTGAGTGGAAAATAATGTAGCATCTCTCTAATATGTGTTACATGTCCTTTCATTGTCCAAATATTTTGATGAATGTTCAAAGCTTTAATAACAAGAATGGGTTTGACCTCAAAGACATAAACATTATAACAAGAATACATCAACAATAAATTAGTCATCTATGCAAAACACCCATGTAAAAAAGAGTATAACCTCACAAAACTTCATTGAAAATTTGAGCTGCATCACCTCACTCTAAATATTATAGAGAAATAGAGGAATTGTAAAAGAGGCATTAGAATAACACTAATGTAGCTTGGATTCTCAATTATGCTTGTATATGTGTGTGTGTGTGTGTGTGTGCATGTATATATATATGTGTGTGTATACACATACATATATGTGTGTGTGTACATATGTATATATATACATGTATGTATGTATGTTACATGGCCGCAACATTTTCTTGTCTTGTTGCTTGAACAAATACCTAGGGGTCCCAAAAGTTTGGAAATAAAACATAATCACAACTAAGATAAATATGATTAAGTCCCTAGGAAAGAAGCAACACAATATATTCAATACATTATATTGGGCACATACGAAAGAGAAATAATTTTTTTAAGAATAGAGAAGAAATGACACAACCCACCTTGAATCTTGGACATTCCTACAGACATAGTCTTCAAATATAGATGTGCATCTAGTTCTAGTGCATGTAAAATTGAGATAGAGGTAACATTATTTTGTGTCTGAAATCTTGAATAGATTATTATACTATTTAAGAAATTAATTATTAAAAATTCAAATTTTGTTTAATTTTTCAATCCTCTTTTTATAGCTAAAAAACTATTTTCATTCCCCCCAAATGAAGAACCCCATGCAAGTGAATAAATTGTTGTTGGACCTTGTTAACATATTGATAGACTTTTAGGTACGTTTAAATGGGCTCCAAACTGAAAGTCTATCAATATCTAAACAAGGTGTAACAAAAATTTCTTCGTAGGCATTGGGTTCTTCATTTAAATTGGCCTTTCCAAAAGAAATGTGACCAATAGCAAAGGTAGAAATAGATATGCATATGTATAGACCAGGACCATTGTGGATCATTCCACAATGCAACAACAATAGACAAATAGAGAAATTGTATAGTCCAACTATTACACGACAAATCCAATTCACGGTTGGGCTGGCCAAAAAAAAAACTGCTAGAAACTTGACACTAATAAATCGAACATATAAAAGAGATATTGCAAAGAATAATACCTAATATCTACCAAACTAATTTTATCTTCAATATGTTTATCCTTTCATACCAAGCCTCTGCATATATATGGTCACTGGGTTTTCTTGTGGCGACATGGACCTTGGTAATTACGTGGGTTGGTGGTGGTGGAGAATGGTGTCCTCGATACGGGGAAGGTGAATGGTAAGTGCTTGTTGGCACAAGGCCCAATGCATCTTTTCATTGCACGATGGTGGTAGATGAAGTAAATGCAATATTGAATGCTAGCATGTGGAAAAGTATATATATATATATATATATATATATATATATATATATATATATATATATATATATATATATATATATATATATATATATGTTAATGGGTGTAATGGAAAAGATGCACAAAGATAGCTAAAACAATGAATGACATTCTATGATCTTCTTCTATTTAATGTTGGGTTTTGAACAAGTGATATCTTCGTAAGGTTCACAAGTGTCTCCCTAATTGTTCTTTTTGTAGTGTCCCTATTTGTGTTTCATATGTGCTAGTAAATAATGTGGCTCAAATGTATAATTGATAAGGTAGTTGTTACATAGATTGCTTGGCTTCTATCAATATGTTTCGTGATACTCTTTTTCCCATAACAAATAGTTCATTATCGTAATTTAACTTGAATGTACTCACACAACCTACGAGTATACATACAAGCTCAAGCGCATTAACATATATGAATTTATGTGTATAACCATAGATATATGTAAAGTAGCAATTACACATAAACATATAAAAATATATATATGTGTATACATGTGTATATAATTCTATATCTATGAATGATTAGAAAAGTGATAAGATGCTTTGAATGTTAGAATATATAAAAATCTATACACAGATTTTGCATTTTTTTGTGTTAGCATAGTTTAGTCTTCATTGTAATATATGTATATGTATATATATGCATGTGCAATAAAAAATGTAAAGTTTTTTTAGATGGAGGTTGGAACAAAGGAAGTTATGATGCACAGGCATAGGCAGCAGTAGCGTTACACTCTTCTTTAAAGAGTGTATCATACCTTCCATTTGTTACAATCTCCATCAAAAATACATTGCAAATGCATAGATACATTTGCAAATAGTTTTTCATATACATATGCTTCAGTTGATGTTGAGAAGTCACTATTGGAAAAAGTGTTTTGTGCAGGTGGTTTTCCCCCCTCCATGCATATACAAATATCTTTTCAACTTTTCAAATCAATTACTTAGGCCCAACTCTTTATGAGAATACTTATTTTCTTTAGGCTATGACAATAATTATATGATGAAACAATCTCTACAAAATGTCTTTGGTGGCTTTTAAGTGTTTTTCTAATAGTTATTTCATCTGTTCAACTTTATATCTTTAGCTGATAGGTTGTTTGTTTCAAATTTGTATTTGTTAAGAATAGAGCATTTAATCATGCAATATGTGTAAGATATTCATAATGGCAGAATGACTATTCTGACAATGCAAATGTATCAATATATTTTCTTGCATATTTTGGAGCACATATTTGTTATGCCAGAATGGCTATTCTAACAATGCAACTAAATCAAAATATTTTCTTACATATTTTGGAGTATACTTTCCCACACTACAATATTCAATATTACATTTACTTCATGTTGTACTATTGCACCACAATTTGTCTATATATACATATTCAATTTCCATTTTATATTCAAAGATATACATATACACAGACATATAGTTGCCCTATCAATTCGAAATTGGATTTACATTGTCTGGCATCAAATATTATAGAGAAATAGAGAAATTGTAAAACAGTTGTTACAAAAATACTGAAGGCTGACAAGTAAACAAGAGATGATTGGAAACACACATTAAGAAGAACCTTAAAAGAGGTACAAAAGCACACACAAACACAAAAAATTGAAAGTATCCCAAAGGTGCAGTCTAGTAACAAATAGAGTAATTGTATAAGAGGAGCTCCATAATATGCCATTTAGTATTATGGAGAAAAAGGGAAATTGTAACAGATCTATTAGTAAAACATACATACATGTATTTATGCATATATACATATGTATATCGATGCATATATATATATATGTTGTTCACTTGTTCTATTTTCTATGTTTCAATATGTTTTGCTTGGCATGGAACTTTACGAGTCTCTTATTCCACATGATCATCATATTCATTACATGCTACATATACATCTACTTTAGCATGACTCCAAAAAGAAAAGCTCACCATTTCCAGCCATATAATACTCTCGTACCAATAACCCACAATTTTTTTTGAGCCTTTTCCCATTTATACTTTTATACTTTCACATAGCGCAGTATGGAATACGCATTTACTATCTTTTGTGTCATTGTACAACAACATCGGCATGCATTAACACTTGCACAAACAAACACTTTCCATTCCTTGTAGCAAGCATGGGCTTGATGCATAGAGGATTCCTGAAACAATTGTTGCAATTAAGGAGTAGCATCTCAAGACCATGGAATGTTTCGTGAAGCCTCTGTGCATCAAGCTCATGACATGAAATTCATAAACATGGAACTATTTTTTCCTAATGAGCATGCTCTTTTTGTAGATACAAATCTAGATAATTGTAAACTTCTTTCCCCCTTATCTATTTCAGCTTCCATAGAATAGATTGTTCTTCATCATATCCTTTCTTCCAGCTACCTATAACAAACTGTTCATTACCATAGTTTGGCTCTTCTATTCTCCATATTTTAGAGCTGATTTTAATGCAGAGAAGAATAGACTATACTTTTTTTAAAGAATAGAAGTCTCAGGAGAATTTCAAATCTATGAAATAAGTGGTGCAGGAGCAGTTGGAAAGGTACTAGGTTTATTGAAGTTTTGAATGAAGTTCAAAATTTTGTTGTGTTGTTCATAAGGTCATGTAGACCATTTGGTGGTGATCTAAGGGATTTTTTTGACCTCTGGGAAAGAGGTTGACAAATGTTAAGTTGTTTTAGATCTTCATTTTGGCTAAGTTGTAAAAATTGCTAAAGTTTAGAAAACACAGTGGGTTTTATAATTTGCATTTTTAGGTCATCTAAAGGCTCGACCCAACAAGATCAATTGTTTGAGAATCATATTTAAGGGTTTCCTCGACCTTTATGAAAGGTTGGAAGTTCATTGTACGGACTGTGTTTTTGGAAGTTGAAGAAAAACAATGTTTTACCATTATTTTTTTGATTTTTGCTTATTAACAGTGCTAAAATGGCTTAGATATGTTTATGTCATTAATGGAGGATGTAGTGTAGGTTAATAGCAAGCTTTGAGCATCATACGGTAGCTTTTTTTATTTTATCTTTCTGTGTTTTTGTAAATATTTTTGGTTTCATGTGCTTGCTGGCCTGAAACAGGCAGTGTTGGATAAATGGAGGCTTAGAGCAACTTCCCACTGTACAAACTATACGACCTTTTTGGAAATATTCCCTAGCTCCATGCTTGTACATATATTAGTTGGTAGGGTTTGTGTGGTTGCAAGAAGTGCTAGCATTTTGATGCCCTAGGCAAGCTAGTGCAGGTCTGGCTAGGAAAAGTTGTTGTGCAGGTCACTTTTCTAGTAGGGGTGATCAGATTTGGTTGATTTTCTTATGGGAGGAGTTAGGGTGGTGTATTAACTAGTTACTACATGAGGGAGAAGGTTCCATCTATTCATTTAGTGTGTCAACAAATTGGAAGTTCAAAAACTGCTAGGAAAGGCTTAAAACCCTAGCTTTTGCTTAATTTCAAGACTGAGCACTGTATGGTTAGTTAGGGCACCATGAGAGGGCTTCAAATGGATCAAAAACCTTGAAGACAGTTTGGGAGTCTTTTGGAGATTTGTGTTTTATAACCTATTTTGTTGGTGTAGGAGACCTAATAGGGGCTCTAAGGCTACTAGCCTTCCAAACCCTAGGAGTAGGTGTCTTGAAAGCGATGGATAGATGAAGACCTAGTGAACCTTCAAAACCCCTTGGAGGATAGTTTGAGGCCTTTTAGGTCATTTCAATACCCCTGCAAGAGTAGATGGAGCGTTGAGGAAGATTGGCCTTTAGTATGGTGTAAAGGTTGAGGAATAGTTGTGGAATTGAACCAAGGTGAACTTGGTGGTTGGAGCTTGTGGGAGAAGAGGGATTGGTCGAACAAACCAGGGGTTCCTAGTCATGAGCAGGGACCTATAGGTTAGATTGGTGAAGCAAGGCACCAAGGAGGTCTAAATAGGAAAGGCCTAGAGTAGGAATCAGTGAGTGATTCCTCCAACCCCTCTCCCTATCAGATTGGTATTAGAGCAAGCAAAATATTTGGGAAAGAGCAATATATGTTAGAGGTTGAGTCAAGTGATACTACCGTCATGGTGAAAAATGCAAATTAGCCAAGATGGTTGAAGAACAAGAGGAGGAAAACAAGTCATTAAAAGAAAGAATAGAGCAACTTGAGAAAGCATTGAACAATGTGAAGTTGGAAGGAAGGGTACCAAAGGAAGAAGAGGTTGCGAAGGAAGACAAGGTCCCTGAACTTGACCTTGTTTTGGAGGAGGAGCCTTTCTTGAAGGAATTGAAAGCCTTAAGTGGAAAAGGATTTGAGGGCATACCACTATTTAGTGGAAAAATGGAACCTGATTTGGTCATGGACTGGATAGAAGGCATGGAGAATCATTTTGAGTGTGATGGAGTCATTGAAGCACAGAAGGTGAAGGTTGCTAAGTCAAGATTGAGAGGATCAACCTTGACATGGTGGAAGTTTATTCAGACAGAAAGGGAGAAAGAAGGCAAACAACCCATATCAACTTGGGAAGGAATGGCTGGTAAGGTAAAAGAAGCCTACATGCCAGATGACTATGAGATTCAGCTACACAAGAAGAGGCAAAGTCTAAGGTAGAAAGACCAAGATGTAAACACCTACACTGAAGAGTTTCAAAAGCTTTGTATGAGGTCTAATGTGACAGAGGATGAGAGCCTCAAGGTGGCTAGGTATCTTACTGGTTTGAAATGGAACATTTAGGAAGAGATGGCTTTACTAAGTTCCAAGATAGTCCAGCAATGCTATCAGTTGGCCATAAAGATTGAAGAAAGGAACAAGAGGAAGCAAGATCAGGCTTCTAAGGGCAGAGGCAAAGGCAGAGATCAAAGAGGACAGCGTGGTGGTTACCAAGGTAGAGGCAATGACCAAAGGAATCATGGAGAATCCAAACTCACTAAGCATGGAGGTGAAACATATTCAAGAGGAGGATTTAATAGAGGAAGAGGACCTCAAGGAGGTTCAAATAGAGGAAGAGGAGCAGGCAGGAGCAATTCCTATTTTGCAAACATGAAGTGTTACCATTATAGTCAAATGGGTCATCCAACTTATAGGTGCCCAGAGAAAGCATCATCTTCTAGCAATGAAAAGAGAGTGGCCTATGCACAAGAGGACACCATGAGTCCTAAGGCATCTGAAATCAATCACATAGAATTTGAGGTAGGAGAGAATCTAATGTTTAACAGGGTTTTGATCAGACAACCGGTCAAGGAAGAACCTAAGCAAAGAAGAGCTCTTTTTAGAGTAAGGTGCAAGATACTTGGAAAAGTATGCAAAGTCATTGTGGATTCAGGTTCAACAGACAATATAATCTTAGAGGAGGTAGTAACTAAGCTGAAATTGGAGAAGGTACCCCACAATAACCCTTACAAGGTCACATGGCTGAATAAAGGGCAGAGTGTTTTGGTTAATGAACAAGTAACGGTGGAATTTTCAATTGGAGGATATAAAGATAAGCTAATTTGTGATGTATTACCCATGGATGCATGTCATCTACTACTAGGTAGACCATGGCAATATGATAGAAGTGCCATTTATGATGGGAAAGAGAATACCATCTCATTCAAGAAGGATGGAAGAACCTTCAAGCTGTAGTCATTGTCAGAAGAAGATGAAGGACAGTCAAAGGCACCAAACATCATGTTGAGCAATGGCAAGGAGTTCCTTAAGGACCTACACCAAGGAAATGAAGGATATGTGGTTGTGTTGCAGCCTGAAGAAGAAGCTAAGGCTGAAAAGACAGTCTTACCGGAAGCAGTCCAAAGGTTGCTTGCTAAGTACAAGAGCATAGTTAGTGATGGTACACTTGCAACTTTACCTCCAAAGAGAGTAATAAGTCATCAAATTGACTTCATACCTGGAGCCTCATTTCCTAACAAAGCAGCATACAAGCTTACACCAGAGCAGAACCTAGAGGTAGCTAGGCAAGTGCAAGAATTATTGGATCAAGGATTGATTCAAAAGAGCATCAACCCTTGTGGAGTACCAGTGGTTTTGGAAACTAAGAAAGGTGGTAAGTGGAGACTTTGTACTGATTCTAGGGAAATAAATAGGATCACCATTAGGTATAGGTTTCCTATTCCTAGAATTGAAGACCTGATGGATTGTCTTGGAGGTGCTCAGTTCTTCACAAAGTTGGATCTCAAGAGTGGCTACCATCAAATTAGGATTAAGGATGGTGATGAGTGGAAGACAACTTTTAAGACAAATGATGGGTTATATGAGTGGAAAGTGATGCCATTTGGCCTCTCAAATTCCCCTAGCATGTTCATGAGACTCATGAATGAAGTGCTTAAGGATTTCACAGGAATCTTTGTGGTAGTATATCTTGATGACATACTGATTTTCAGTAAGATAGCAGATGAACACCTCAAACACGTGGAGATGGTTCTTAAAAGGTTGCAAGAAGAAAAGTTGGCAATCAACCTTGAGAAGTGTGAGTTCTTCAAGCAGGAACTTGTGTATTTGGGGTTTGTAGTATCCTTTGGAATGTTGAAGATGGATCCAAGCAAGGTGGAAGCCATCCTAAGCTGGCCTACACCAACCACAACAACAGAGGTAAGGAGTTTTCATGGTTTGGCTCAATTCTATAGGAAATTTATATGGAACTTCAGTGGTATATGTGCACCAGTCCTAAATACTATCAAAGGTGGTCTGAAAACAAAGTTTAAGTGGACTCAAGAGGCTGATAAAGGGTTTGAAAAATTGAAACAAGAAGTGGCAACTCAACCAATTCTATTATTGCCTAGTTTTGATAAGTTGTTCATAGTTGAGTGTGATGCAAGTGGAGTAGCAATAGGAGGAGTAATTAGTCAAGAAGGTAGGCCTATGGCCTTCTTTAGTGAAAAGCTCAATGAAGCCAAGCAAAAGTACTCTACCTATGACCTAGAGTTATATGCTTTAGTGCAGTCCCTTAGGAAGTGGAGGAATTATTTGTTACCCAAAGAGTTTGTGGTCTTCATGGATAACCAGGCACTTAGTTATATCAACACCCAAGAAAAACTAAGTAATAGGCATTTGAAATGGATGGAATACATCCAAGCTTTTACTTTTACCATCAAGCACAAGAAAGGGCAAATGAACAAGGTGGTAGATGCATTAAGCATAAGGTTGCTGATAGTGCAAGAAATACAGCTGAAGAGCATTGGATTAGAGAGTTTCAAAGACCTCTATGGTGAAGATGAAGATTTCTCAGAAGCTTACAAGGTATGTTCTGATTTTGAGAATCATTTTCATAGCCAATATTCTGAGTATACATTGCAAAATGGACTGTTATTCAAGGGTAATCAGTTATGTGTTCCAAGAGGATCAATGAGGGAAAATCTGATTCAAGAAAAGCATAATGGTAGTCTTAGTGGGCATTTTGGCATAAATAAGACTTTAGAGCTGGTACAAAGGTTCTATTACTGGCCTAAGTTGGCAAGAGATGTTAGAAGGTATGTGGAACAATGTGTTGTATGCATGAAAACTAAGGGAGGAGCTAGCAATGCTAGTTTATATCAACCCCTGCCCATTCCTAATAGACCATGGGAGTGTGTGAGCATGGATTTTGTGGTAGGTCTTCCTAAGACCAAAACTGGTTTTGACAGTGTTTATGTTGTGGTAGACAAATTTAGCAAGATGAGTCATTTTATCCCCTACAAAACTACTCATGATGCCAGCTACATAGCTCATCTTTTCTTCAAGGAGGTTGTAAGGATCCATGGCTTGCCTCTAAGCATTGTTTCAAATAGAGATGTGAAGTTCATGAGTCATTTT
The DNA here is from genome assembly GCA_007258455.2 of Sequoia sempervirens. Classification (NCBI taxonomy): domain Eukaryota; kingdom Viridiplantae; phylum Streptophyta; class Pinopsida; order Cupressales; family Cupressaceae; genus Sequoia; species Sequoia sempervirens. The sequence goes on along the minus strand of VDFB02000003.1, from coordinate 483,145,147 downwards.
TGGAAGACTCTACGGAGCAAATTGGGTACAAATCTGTCATTTGGATCAGCTTACCATCCTCAGACCGATGGTCAAATAGAGGTGGTTAATAGAGTGTTGGGTAATCTTTTAAGGTGTCTAACCAAGGAATATGGACAGACCTAGGATATGGTGATTTCTCAAGTTGAATATGCCTATAATGACAGTGTCAATAGAACTACAGGGAAAAGTCCTTTTGAGGTTGTGTATGGGATGCACCCAAGAGGCATTTGTGAACTTAGAGACCTTGGATCTATGAAGCACAGGAGTGGACATGCAGAAGACTTCAGTCAAACCATGAAGGAGATCCAAGAGCAAGTCAAGAAGACAGTTATTGAGGCTACACAAAAAGTGAAGGAAAAAGAAAATATGTCAAGGAAAGATGTGCAGTTTCAAGTAGGGGACTATGTTATGGTCCACCTTAACAAGTCAACGTTGCAGAAGGGAATGTCAACCAAGTTGTAGATGAAAATAGTGGGTCCATGCAGGGTGTTGGCCAAATATGGCAAGAATGCATACAAGGTGGAGTTACCATCAGATTTGGGCATCTCTCTAGTGTTCAATGTAGCTGACTTGATCAAGTACATGGGATCAGTCAAAGATGTGGATCAGAACAGTCAGGAAGTTCTCAAGGACATTAGCAATGTACCCTTCCCTCATCAAGACAAGCTACAAGCAGAGAAGATCTTGGAGTCAAGAGTGAAGAAGACTACAAGGCACAAGGTGTACATGGAACATCTTGTCAAATGGAAGGATAAGCATGAATTTGAAGCTACCTGGGTAGAAGAAGCAGATTTTAAGAATCAAGGCATTGATATGTCTCTGATCCCTCCTAAAATTCCTTAGTTGTTTGTGCTGAGAGGGGGAGAATGGTGCAGGAGCACCTGGAAAGGTACTAGGTTTATTGAAGTTTTGAATGAAGTTCTAAATTTTTTTGTGTTGTTCATAACGTCATGTAGAACATTTGGTGGTGATCTAAGGGATTTTTTTGACCTTTGGGAAAGAGGTTGAAAAATGTTAAGTTGTTTTAGATCTTCATTTTGGCTAAGTTGTAAAAATTGCTAAAGTTTAGAAAACATAGTGGGTTTTATAATTTGCATTTTTAGGTCATCTAAAGGCTTGAACCAAGAAGCTCAACTATTTGAGAATCATATTTAAGGGTTGCCTCAACCTTTATGAAAGGTTGGAAGTTCATTATACAAACTGTGTTTTTGGAAGTTGAAGAAAAACATCGTTTTACCATTATTTTTCTAATTTTTGCTTATTAATAGTGCTAAAATGGCTTAGATATGTTTATTTCATTAATGGAGGATGTAGTGTAGGTTAATAGAAAGCTTTGAGCATCATACAGTAGGATTTTTTATTTTTTCTTTCTGTGTTTTTGTAAATATTTTTGGTTTCCTATGCTTGCTGGCTTGAAACAGGCAGTATTAGATAAATGGATGCTTAGAGCACCTTCCCACCGTAAAAACTATATGGCCTTTTGGGAAATTTTCCCTAGATCCATGCTTGTACATATATTAGTTGGTAGGTTTTGTGTGGTTGCAGGAAGTGCTAGAATTTTGATGCCCTAGGCGAGCCAGTGCAGGTCCGGCTAGGAAAAGTTGTTGTGTAGGTCACTTTTCTGGCAGAGGTGATCAGATTTGGTTGATTTTCTTATGGGAGGAGTTAGGGTGGTGTATTAACTAGTTACTATATGAGGGAGAAGGTTCCATCTATTCATTTAGTGTGTCAACAAATTGGAAGTTGAAAAACTACCAGGAAAGGCTTAAAACCCTAGCTTTTGCTCAATTTCAAGACTGAGCACTGTACAGTCAATTAGGGCACCAAACCTTGAAAATCTTTGAGAGGGCTTCAAATGGATCAGAAATCTTGAAGACAGTTTGGGAGTCTTTTGGAGATTTGTGTGTTATAACCTGTTTTGTTGGTGTAGGAGACCTAATAGGGGCTCTAAGGCTACTAGCCTTCCAAACCCTAGGAGTAGGTGTCTTGAAAATGATGGATAGATGAAGACCTAGTGAACCTTCAAAACCCCTTGGAGGATAGTTTGAGGCCTTTTAGGTCATTTCACTACCCCTGCAAGAGTAGATGGATTGTTGAGGAAGATTGGCCTTTAGTATGGTGTAAAGGTTAAGGAAGAGTTGTGGAAATGAACCAAGGTGAACTTGGTGGTTGGAGCTTGTGGTAGAAGAGGGATTGGTCGAACAAACCAGGGGTTCCTAGTCATGAGCAGGGACCTATAGGTTAGATTCATGAAGCAAGGCACCAAGGAGGTCTAAATAGGAAAGGCCTAGAGCAGGAATCAGTGAGTGATTCCTCCAACCCCTCTCCCTATCAATAAGAAAACTATTAGCAACACACTATTATTCCTATTTCAAACATGGATGTACGAATGTATATATTGATGAAAAATAGAGTAATTGTATGAGAGGAATTAGAATAAAACTTATTTTCTACTAAATATTATAGACAATAATTGGCACTAAAAATTAAACATAAACAGGGAAATTGCACAAAGAACTCTTAGTGAAACACTTAAGACCCCTATGAAAATGACATAACTCAAGGCATAGAAAGAGATTTAGACTAAGAGAAGATTTTGAGCTTATGATGATAATTATGAATAGGCATCTTTTTATCGATGTATCCATCTTATAAAAAATTTTGCATGAAAAATATAGTACAATATAAGAAATTATATATGCACAAACAACAAAATTTCCCCTACTTTGTGATTGTTTGATATATGGTATGGCTCCATTGATTTTTTTATGGGCCTTGCATAATTTTATTTCTAGGGTGTTTGGCTAGAGCCCATGAGGCTTCATGATGTCAATATGGTAGGGAGGAGAATGAGCATGGGTTTTTTGTTTTTTCCTTTGATCGTCATACATTGGCTACTACAAATACACAACATTTTCTATTCTGTCGACTACATTTCCCCATGCTCATAGAGCTATCTTTTCAACTTGCTAGATCAACTATATTAAGTTGGTTCTTTATGATAATGCATACTTTCTTTAGCTTATGACAATAATTATATGATGTGATTCTAAATATTTTATATAAAAGAGACCTTTCCCATTTCTTTAAACTTATGCATAGATAACAAAATCTAAAACATATTGATACAAGATTCAAGCTACATCCTTTGCTGGTAAATATTGAAGACAAATAGAGAATTGTATAAAAGTTATTAGACCTTATCATGAAAATTATCTACAGGCATCTCTTTATCAACATATTAATCTTTAAAAAATTATTGCATAGAAAAAAAAGTTCATTATAAGAAATGATAGATAGCAACAACAAAATTTCCCCTACTTCGCTATTGTCTGATATATGATAAATGGCTCCATTAAATTTTTAATGGGTGTTATACATTTTTCTTTCTTAGGGGTTTTAGTATAGCCCATGAAGCTTCATGATGTCAATATGGCGGGGAGGAGAATGAGCATCGGTTTTGTGGTTTTCCCTTTCACCGTCATACGTTGGGTTCTACAAATGCACAACACATTGTGTTCTACGTACTGCATTTCCTTACACTCATAAAGCTATCTTTCCAGCTTGCTAATTGAACTCTTGAAACCTAGTTCTTTATGGTAATATCTACGTTCTTCAGGTTATGGAAAGAATTATATGATGCAAACCTAAATGTTTTTATGTAAAAAAAAACCTTGCCCATTTCTTTAAACTTATACACAGCTAACAAAATTTGAAACATATTGATACAAAATTGAAACTACATGGTTTGGCAGTAAATATTGAAGACACATAGATAATTGTCTAAGAGCTATTGGAATAACACTAATTTGCTACTAAATATTCACAGCAATAGGATGTGTTGTAGACTTAGAGTAGTCCTATAACATGCATAAATCTTTTGCTGCAATCTCCGGTAAAAAGGTGAAAACAGTGCAAAGGTACATGTGAATGTCATCTTTCTACGTTATACCAATCTACAAAATTTGAGAGTTTTGAAACTTAAAAACAATAGTTCTATTACAGTTTCTCATTTTTGTCTACAATATTTCTTAATTTATATACTATCTTCCAATTACATATGTTTGCCACATTAAACTTCAAATTTTCCTTGTCACTGACTATATGTAATTAAAACCATTTTAGATTGCAAATATTGCTAGTTATAACTGCACATGTCCACAATACTAAATAGGTTTGTCATTGCATGTTTGCAATGGTGTAAAAGGTCCAAGTACATTCTATTTATATAGAAGGTAAGCATATATGTCTTCCATTCCATCTCTTATTTCACAACTACATTTCAAATTAGTTTTCATAAGTGATATAACTACATATTTTTTTTTAAATGTATAGCACTAATTTCAACTAAAGAAATTTTTTAGGTTAATGCTATCATATTTCCACAATCTATGATGCTTGGGAATTGTTATTTTTGGATATTTAATTGTGTTTCAATTTTGTGGGCAGGCAATGTATGTTCTTGCTTTGGCATTAGGTGACAACCCATGAGTCTACATTGCCCAATATGACAGGGTGAAGAGCAGACCTTCTTTCTTTCTATTCAGACTACATCTAGTTGTAGCTACAAGGTATGCATAGATCTTATCTAGCACTTTTTTTGTAAATGTCCATGTAATTTATTCCTAACTTTCCATATATATTCAGACATTCACTCAAATTTTATGTTTTTTAATTTAATATGGTGTCATCTCTTATTTTATGACTACGTGTAAAATCCTTTGTCATAGATCATACAACTATACATTTAAAAAAAAAAATGTATAGCAGTGATTTCAACTAAAGAAAATTCTCAGGTTAATGCTATGAGATTTTGACAATACATTATGCTTAATATTTGTGGTCGGTAGAGTGTGTTCTTGGTCAGGGATTTCATCACAGGCAATGAGGCTACATCACCCAGTATGGTAGGGTGGAAAGCATGTCTCCTTTTCTTCTATTCATACTACACCCAATTGTAGCCACAAGGTAAGCCTACATCCTATCGAAGACTCCTATTTTTCAAATATGAATGTAGTATATTCATGTGTTTCCATGTATACATTTGCACATTCATTGACCTCTGATGCTTTTGATTTTAATATGGTGCCCACGTTCATTTTACTTTGGTGACAAATAGAGTAATTGTATAAGAGGAGCTACATTATTTGGCATTGAGTATTATAGAGAAATAGGGAAATTGTACAATAGACTTGTTAGTCAAACATGCATAGATGTATTTATGTATATTATATACATATATATACAGATGTATATACATATATATATACACACATGTATACATGTATATGTATATATATATACATGTATAGATGTATATGTACATATATACATGTATATGTATAAAATGGGCAAGGTATTTTTTACATAATAAGATTTTGGATCACATCATATAATTATTGTCATCACCTTTAAAGAAAGTAGGTATTATCATAAAGAAACAACTTTATACACTTGATTTACCAAGCTAGAAAGATATCTCTATGAGAATGGAGAAATTTCAATATTGCATTTACTTCATTTGCCCCCATCATGCAACGACAAGATGCATTGGACCTCGTGCCAGCAAAAACTTACCATTCACCTTGCCTGTATCAAGGACACCATTCTCCACCACCACCAACCCACGTAATTACCAAGGTCGATGTCACCAAAAAAAACCTAGTGGATTAAGTCTATAGCAGTTTGTATACATATATATATACATAAAAATAATACACCAAAGGTTGGCTGAATGGTTACATATATACATACATATATTCTAGATTTGAGCTCCATTATTTGGCACTTAGTATTATACAAAAATAGGAAAATTGTTAAAGAACTCTCCACCCCTTCCAACCCATGTATTCGTGAAGCTCCACATCGCCACAACAAAACCCGATGAACTCCCTTATGACCAGTCCCACCCTCATCGCCAACAAATCCAAAATAGGACTTGTGTTGCAATAGGTCTGTTACATTTTTCCTCTTTGTCCATAGCATACAACCCTAAACCCTACACATAGATAACTACAATTCCTCCTATGGAAATGGCTACAATGCCAAAGATACACACAGATAACCAAAATAATAGATGAACAGTGAAAGAAAGAATATTTCACTACAATTGCTCCTATGGTAACAAGTATAAAGCCAAAGATGCACAACCATAACTACAAACAAAAAACAAGGGCCACAAAAATTATTGGTCCCAACCATATTTTTTTGACGATAGAAAGAATATTTAACTACAACTTCCCCAAAGTGACATTAAATAGAGCTTCTAGACCCAATATGTAGAAATAATCGACGCAGAATGAGCACAACCCCACAAACTTCATTGAAAATTCAAGTTGCATCACCTGGCACTAGATATTATAGAGAAATAGAGAAATTGTAAAAGAGGTATTAGAATGACACTCAAGAGCCAAAAATTAGTAACCCTAACCATATCTTTTTGACAGATCAAAGAAGATTTAACTGCTATTTCTCCACAATGAGCTCCCCACCAGCCGACCACATCTTCATCACCAAAAAATGCAAAATAGGACTTGTCCTACAATAGGTCTGTTACAATCCCTCTATTTGTCTATTATATTTAGTTAAAGGGAATCTAGCTTGAATTTCCAATTAAGTCTATGGAATTCTATATACATATACATATATATATAGACATGTGTATGTATATATCTATATATACATGTAGTGGGAATGTATACTCCAAAATATGCAAGAAAATATTTTGATTTTGTTGCATTGTCAAAATAACCATTCTGGAATTATTAATATGTGCTCCAAATATGCAAGAAAATATATTGATTCAGTTGCATTGTCAGAATAATGCTCTCTTCTTAACAAATAGAAATTTCAAGAAAATAACATATTAGCTACATAGATAAAGTTGAATAGGTCAAAGACCTATTACAATAACACTTAAAAGTTGCCAAACACATTTTGGAGAGATTGTTTCATCATATAATACACAAATAGAGAAATTGTAAAAGAGATATTACAATAACACTAAATAGCCACCAATGTAATTTTATCTCCAATATGTTAATTGTTTCATACAACCCTAAACCCTACACACAGATAAGTACAATTCCTCCTATGGTAATGGCTGCAATGCCAAAGATGCACATAGATAATGAAAAAATAAAGGACTTATAACAGAGCTATTGCACCACAAGTCCTATTCACACTTGGGCTAATGAAAATCCCATCAGAAACTTCAAACAAATAAATTGAATAGATAGGAAGAGATATTAGAAAGAATAACAGTTAACAACAACCAAACTAATTTTGTATATATACATGTGTGTATACATATGTGTATATATATTTGTATATATAGATATATACATACACATATATATATATATATATATATATATATATATATGTATACATAATGTCACAAGCTTAATCAAAGATTGAAGCTACATTCCCTCAGACTAAATATTATAGAAAAATAGAGAAATTGTAATAGAGCTAGTATACGACAAGTCTTATTTACAGTTGGGTTGACAAAAAATCCCATTGGAAACTTTAAACAAAACAATAACACTTAACAACGATGAAACTAATTTTTTATTTATACACGTGTGTATACATGTATATATGTATGTATATGAATACATGTATATATATGTGTGTGTGTGTATGTATACATGTATATATATATATATATGTTTACATGTATATATACATATATATGTTTACATGTATATATATGTATGTCTCACATGGGTATTTTGCATAAATGATTAATTTTTTGTTCATGCTTCTCATTCTCTCCTTATTGTTGCTTTCAACAGCAGGTTGGAGAGTATTGATAAAAGAGCTACTAGAATAACAATTAAAATCCACTAAACTATTTTTCCCCTACACGCATATACAAATATCTTTCCACCTTGCCAAATCAATTATTTAACCCCAATTCTTGATGACGATACTTATCTTCTTTAGGCTATGACAACAACTGTATGATGCATCAATCTTTGTAAAATGTGTATTGTGCCAAAGACTTAACTATGAATTCAAGCTACATTGCTTTGCATGAAATATTATACACAAAAAATTTATGCAAAAAACCCATGTAAAAAGACTTGTAGCAAATAGTTCTTATTTTAACACCTCTTATACAATTTATCTATTTCTCTTCACTATTTATGAACAAAGAACATAGCTTGAATCCTATATCAATATGTTTTTATGAGATTGTTTTTTACTTGATTTGCTTGAAGCTCCCTCGAACAAACTGCCCAGGTCTGCTTATGTAAGCAAGCAAGCTTGCAAATTATGTGGGATCACAATGTGTTACATCCATATGTTTCATTGTATTCTTTCTTCCTCATTTGTTTCAACTTCCCACATGAAATTATTCTTCTCCCAATTAACTCTGTGGCAGTATAGCCATTTTCAATAGATTATTGTTATCCATTTCCTTTACAAGTTTTGATTAATGTGGGCTTACTCTCAAAGAATGTAGTTCAAATTTTTAATTGGTAGGTCAACTCTGACATACACTTCTTGTCTTTGTTAGAAACCAAGATCAGACATGCAAACCAAAAAATCCTTCCACAGAAGAGAGAAACAAAAAAATCAAGAGCTTTGCATGAATATGTGCAAATAATATTATTCAGGAAATCAATAGTTACATGAGATGATTTTATTTATAAAAGAAAGCATTCACAACCCTAATCTTATCTTGAGCAACCAGATAGCTCAACAAGATAAGGATGACAACAATAACCTAGGAAATAAAATATTACCTAAGTAAACTTATGCAAGTGTAATTAAATAATTAATTACACCAACAACCCCCATAAGTGAAACTTAGGGAGACTAAAAAAGCATGCAAATAAATGCTAGAATGAATGAAAGAAATCATAAATGGGTCCCGACAACAAGGCCTGATTAGGTACCCATGTACAAATGCAATAATGAGGTAGAGAAGGAAAACCCAATGGGACAAAACCCCCCTACAATGAGATGACTACTACAAAGAAGCACTGGAAGAACACTATGGAGTAACATTGGAATTAGAATACGACAACCAAGGAAAGATACTTATGTTTACAAGAAACCAAATGAGAGTCACAGAAGAACTCAGGCGGAATCATAATAATGTAATAGTAGACCTGATGCCATGGAACATTGGAAAACTCACAAACTAGAACAACCCTGGAATCTGTAAAGCAACAGTAGATAAAATGATGTGATACTAAAATGAAGTGCAAAGATTCAAGTTTCACCCTTCCAACTGCCAAAAAATCCAACTAATCTCCAAAACACCCATTGGGACAAATATGGAATAATGATCAACCTGGGACAGATATAGAAAAAACTGCATGGACAACAATATAGAGCTCCTCAATACCTTTCCAACGCTGCATAGATAGCAAAAATTGGAGATCGTGGCAAAAATTTATGAGCTCAGAGGCCATAAATGAACATCTGACTTCAAACAAAATAAATACAACTAAACAGAAAAATACTGAAACATAAACTACACCACAGGATAGTGCATGGAACCAACTTTCCCGTGATATCTCGTTTACACGATTTCGATACTGTATGCCCAAGTTATATGCCAAAAAGAAAAAAAAAATTCCTTGAAGACAAATTAGGGCTACGAGGGGGAAAAGAGGGTTGTATGGATAGATGACATCATTCTGACATCAGTGCTTCATGATGTTAAATTTGATGGCCATTTGGCCGTCATGACAAAAAAGTGTCCCCTGCAAAAAAATTGGCAGTCGTCTGGAAACTGCAACATGGCTGGAAATTGCTAAGGGTATAGGGAATACCCCCTCTGATTTGAGTTTTCCATCTAGAATTTTGAGCCACAGGAGTAGAAGGATGTTGCTGGAACTAGGAACCACTAGTGGCTTGAAAGGCATTAGAATTATGGAGGAAGGCCAACTTTTTAGGTTGCCGGTTTGTTTGAACACCGATCAATGGGGGCCTGCGCATGTACGATACGACCTGCATAGGGATGTGATCTACATAGGTCTGTACCACCTGTGCCTTTTTTAATATATATTTTTACTTTTTTTTTGAAAAAAAATCAAAAACCTTTTGATTTCATTTTTTTGAAATTTAAAAAAAAAACTAATGATTTTTTTTGCAAGTAAAAATATTGAAAAAAAAATGTGATTTTTTTGATGAATGGAATTTTTTTAAAAAGCCATTAAAATAATCCCTATACCTATGTGCATGCAAAATGAGGCACTCAGATCTATATGGATCTGCATGCCTCTAAAAAAAAAATTCCTTTTGTTGCAACTGCTTAGATTTGAGCAAAACAACAGGTGATCTTAGGGTTTTAGGGCACTATGAACGTGATGGTGGTATCCATTTTTCTCCAGAATGCACCAAAAAAAAGCTCAAGTTCAAATCCCTCAAGGAACCCCGAACGTGCTTTGCAATCAAATTTCTCCAAAAATATAAGAAGGGGTTGCATATCAAAGCTTTGATACCATGTTAGAAACCAAGATCAGACATGCAAACCATAAAATCCTTCCACACAAGAGAAAAATAGAAAAAATAAGAGCTTTGCATGAAGATGTGCAAATAATATTATTCAGGAATTCTTAAATTACATGAAATGATTTGCTTTATAAAATCAAGCATGCACAACCCTAATCTTATCTTGAGCAACAAGATAGTTCAACAAGATAAGGATGACAACAATAACCTAGGAAATAAAATATTACCTAAGTAAACTTATGCAAGTGTAATTAAATAATTAATTACACCAACAGTCTTGTATGAATATGTTTACTATGGGTTTTTTATCATCTGTCATTTACTTGTTATTCTTAAGCAATCTACAATAATCAAGGGTCTACTATGGTGAACTCAAAAAAGAGTATCATTAAGAACAGTTTGTTATCTAGTGGTTCTTACGTATACTCTTAATAATTCTTCTACAATTTACCTATTTGTCTATAGTGTTTAGTGCAAATAATGTAGCTTGAATTTGTAATTGAGAAGCCAACTGTCACATATATTGTTTGTCTTCTACCATTATGTTTCATCATATTTTTCTTAGGCTTCATGATGCTAATATGGTGAGAACGAAAGTGAGCATGGGCATATTGCCTCTACCTTCCACCATTAACTATTTCTTGTTGTTTATATACATGGATACAATTTTTTGACATGTACTTCCCTACTAAACACATACTCTATACTACATTGATACATTGTTTATCCCCAGAAGCACATGAGAATGGTGTTTGTTGCTCCTTTCAACAAAACCGCTTACAATGCCATGGTTGGCTTGGTTTTCATTTTGTACATAACTACATTTTTTGCCTTCAAATCCCATGCTACAATCATTGCATTTCTCATTGTTTCCATAGGTCTCTTTTTAACTCCTCCAATAGATTTCTTACAAACAATCCCTTGCCAAGATGCCATGCATTCAAAATATTCCACTTTATCTGTTTCTATTCACAACAAATATTGCTAACCTCTTTTATTGTATATGTATATTATTTTGTTTAGATTGTTGCAAAAATATAATATGCATTCAAGAAAATTAGTGTATTGTACACTCTCTATTCAAAATTCTTTCATGCACCTACGAGTCAGTCTAATGTAGCTCATCCTTGTTGAACACAATCAACAGTGTATGTAAGTACAATACTTTCCCATTGTCGATAAAAAACTTTGGTTAAATAATTGTAAAAATTATTCCCTATTTTTTAGGCTCACATTGTATATATTAATTTTACTAGTATACTTGCTTTTTATCCTTCCTTTTTCATTTCCCTTGGTTGTCCACTAACATACCCTTGTATTTTGTTCATTGAAGAAAATTAGTGTATTGTACACTCTCTATTTCAAATTCTTTCATGCTCCTATGACTCAGTCCAATGTAGCTCATCCTCATTGAACACAATCAACAGTGTATGTAAGCACGATAATTTCCCATTGTCAATATACAACTTTCATTAACTAACTGTAAAAATTATTCCCTATTGTTTAGGCTCACATTGTATATATTAATTTTACCAGTATACTTGCTTTTTAGATCCTTCCTTTTTCATTTCCCTTGGTTGTCCACTAATATACAGGATTTGTATTATGTTTGTAGGAACTACGTTTAAGCATGCAAAGGGATTCAAAAACCAAGATATTTTTTTCTTTCAACTTGCCACATCAAAGAAAACACAACAATATAAAATATTATAAATGGAAACAATGGATTTTTCCCATGGTTTTTATTCTACGATGTATGATGAAACTCTACAATATCTCCCATGGGCGTTCCATCCTTCTCTTGCTCGAGGGTTTGGCTAGAGTCCTTGGGGCTTCATGATGCCAATATGGCAAGATGGAAAACAAGTGTGGGTTTTGTGGTTTTACATTTTACGTCATCTATTTGTTGTTACACACATACATGTGTGCACAAATTCTTGTATAGATTTACTGTCATGTTTTCCATATTGCCTCAAAACAAGGCATACCTTCTAATTCAATTAAAACAATATTGTATGTTGAATCTCCATAGTATCTGGCATGTGTATTTCATTCTTCTCTTCCTCGAGGGTCTGGATATAGTCCATGGGCCTTCATGATGCCAATATGGTAGGGAGGCAAACAAGCGTGGATTTTTTCATTCTATATTTAACACTATACATTTACTCTTGCATATGTACATGTATACACAAATCGTTCTATAAATTTAGTAACATCTTTCTAATGTTCCTTCCAAACAATGTGTACCTTCTAATTCAATTAAAATAGAAATACAAAGTATGTGTATCGTTTCATCACATTCCCAAAATTATGGAGTTGATACTACTTATAACATCTTTTCTTTTAGCAAAACTCATTTGTGATCACCATTACAACTAATATTCAAATAAAAGAATACTTTTTTATTCAATCTTACTAATAAAAGACATAACTATACTAATGGAATCACTTTTTCAAAAGAAAACTTGTTAATTTGATCTTAGGAATATAACACATGATGTACTATTTGATAGCCAATTTCCAATTGATAAATTTTCATTCTGAAACACAAAAAAAATCTCCCATTTCAATAAATCTAACGATCAATTAACCTATACAAAAACATCAAATATAGATACCATTAGACTAAAATATATAATACCTTAAATTTTGGACGAAAACTATTAATATTAACACAACTAATAATTTACAAATTTAAATTGTATTCAATTTACAAAATGTGATTTATTAAGAAAAATTTTATTCAAAAATCATTCTCCTAATATTATTCCTTCAAATCATTGATAATTAATTAATTGAGATTGGAAATAATGGACACATTGTAAATAATGAAGAAGACCTATGGTTTTATTTTGCATTTCCATAATCAATTTCCAACTAAAAATAATTTATTTGGAAACGCAACAATCAATCTCCTGATTTAGGAAAATGCTTTTTAATCTCTCGTGCATTGCTTGTCACATAACAATAAAGAAGGGCACTATAACATGGGGTTCAAAATGTCTTACAATGCTCCAAATAAATATAGAGATATAAAATAATTTCTTCACCAAATTTAAGATAGCTTTGCTTTAATCAATCTATCCATCTAATTATGCTTTTCAAATATCTTAGTTTGTTATAATGTACTCTACAAATATTTTTCTCAATTAAATCCTAGGTCAAAATATTCACCCCCTACTATAAACCAACCTCCCATTTTTTCAATATTGAATAATTAACATGTTCTCCAATTTCAACTCACTCAAACAACTGCAAATATTTCTCAACATTTACACTTCACTTTGCACTACAAACACAATCTTTCTCCTTCTTTCCCATTAGGTCGCCATTTGTGGTGGACCCCCATTAGTTGATTGTTGCATGCCTGTGCATGTGACTACTAGTTATTTATTTATGATAGAAATAATATAAAATAATTGAGTTAATATGTTTTAAGATATTTATAACTTCAAAATCATTATGATATTAAGATTATATTATTAATAATTAAATAATATTTAATTTTATCTAACACAATATTATTTATCTATATAATAATAAGAATATTATAATTATAATATAATATTAATATTAATAATAATTTAATATTAATATTAATAATATTTTATTAATAATAATGTTAAAATACTAATATCAATAATAATTTAGTAATAAGAATAATTTAATAATAAGAATAATATAATAATATAATACTAAAATACTAATTGTAGTGTAGGAAAAAGTATCCCTTTTTCACACTTAATTTGGGAATAAATAATTAATAATAAAAAGGCTTAATTATGCCTTGTTTTTTGTTGTTCCGTAGAAAATTGGACCCTCTTGAGAAAAGAGACAATTTCACACATAATTAGACCCACTTTTTTACCCCTTCACATCATTTCCCCTTCAAAACAACATTTATAGGCCCATTAGACCTATTAATTTTGATCTAGAGGTTTGTTTCACATGTGAAATCACATAAAACTTGACAAACAACATTTAATAGCATCATACCCTGACAACCCACTCTCAAACAACAGTAGTGGGACCCATTTTCCACCTTGGGCGAATGAGTCCCCTCTAGTGGGATCCATTTTCCAAGGGTGGAAAATGAGTCCCCTTTGAGGGAAAGTTCAAATTTAAGCTGGAATTTAATCAATTTAACTTTTATTTCTGGTGAATGTTGGCCTCTTAGGTCTAATTAATGGGAAAATAAGATGTTGCTTATAAACACACATTTCAATTCACTTTACACTACTTTTTGATCACTTTCTATCATCTCAAGAGAAAAAAGAATTCTACAACAAGTTTCATAAGCAAAAGTTGAAGTTTTAGGATAGAAAACTAGGGTTTTTGCAGGTCTTGAAGCTCACTAATCTTTTCAAGATCCAACATTGCAAAGGGTTGATGATGGATGCCTATGGCGAATCATGAAGAAATCTAGGGTGAAGAGGTGCAACTACCCACCAAATCATTGTTACTTTATCTTCATACTAAGGTTTGCATTGTGTTTATTTAGCATTTGCATGTCATTTCTTATTTATGTTTCATGTGTTGTAAGGTTTCTAGGGTAGAGATCTTGCATCCTTTCAATCATTCTTGCATATCTTATTCTAGAACAATAGAATAGGGTTTTTGTCATGATTCAGATTTTCCTAGTCTTTAATACATCTAAAGCTAGGGTTTATGTAGATTTTTCTCTATTCAAGGTTTAATTACCTATGTAGGGGTTTGAATAAGGAAAACCCCCCATTAGATCAACTCTTTTAAATTGTTTTGCAAGAATTTTCTAAGATCTGGAATTGGGTTTCTGTCA
The DNA here is from genome assembly GCA_007258455.2 of Sequoia sempervirens. Classification (NCBI taxonomy): domain Eukaryota; kingdom Viridiplantae; phylum Streptophyta; class Pinopsida; order Cupressales; family Cupressaceae; genus Sequoia; species Sequoia sempervirens. The sequence goes on along the minus strand of VDFB02000003.1, from coordinate 483,129,852 downwards.
GAATTTGCTGTGTAGATGTCAAGGTATAGATTTGAGTTCTGAGTTTGTAGAAATTAGAAAGAGGATTGATTTTCCATGCTTGGTGAATGAGTCCCACCTAAGGTGCAAAATTGAATCAGATGCTATTTTAGATCCATGACTATCATAAAATAGATTCCTAGCAGAAAAGTCATGATCTGGGACTAATTCGCCCAAGGTGGCGAATGAGTCCCAATCAACCTAAGTTCTAATTTGATTAGATTTTTAGATTGTAACTTATTCCTCTATAGTCTTCCAAGTGCACACATTCTGAGAAATAACCTTTTTTTTAGTGAAAAATTGCATTTCATTCATTATTTTCAATCTTTTTGCATATCACGCTATGTTTTCGAACAAGACATAAATCTTAACTTTGCATTCATTCTAGTTCATTTTAATTAGTTAATTGCATTTAGTTAAGTTCACTTACATCATATCATATAGAATACATTCTAATTTGAGTGTTCCATAAGCATTTTGGGCCTCAATATTTCTCCTTTTAGGTGAAAAACTGTAGAAGTGTAAGAGCAAGCATCTTGGGTTCCAAAATCTATGTCACATTTTGGTGAACCCGACATTTGAACATAATAACATTCTGCTTTCCCTTCCTAATTTCATCTTAGGTCTTCATTATTATAGGCTCTTACATTGTTTTAGGATTCTTAGAAACATTGCATTAGTAAAAGTATTCTTTCCTTTAAATTATTGCATTCCTTTTCATTTTTGTATTTGCATTGTATAGAGTTCAATTTTTTACAAAAAAATAAAAAAATCATAAAAAAAAGTCATCTCCTAGGACTCATTCGCCACCTAGGGCGAATCAATCCCTTTCTAGTTTTTTATCAAAATTTCCAAATTTTAATTTCTTGCAGTGCATCTTTCTATTTCTTGTCATTTCCTTTTTGTTTCAATTTAAGTCTTCTTTGTTTTCTTAGCATAGATTTCATCTCTTTTCATGGAATTTATGGATAGTCTTAGAATTTTACAAGTTCCATTATTGGTTATCTTTCATAGTCCTTTTAGAAATTAACTTACATTGAGGAAACTATAGAAAATCTCCAAAACCAAACAAACAATACCTCAAATGATCCAATTAAACATATGATTCAAATTCATAATAAAATCTCATCCAAACCACTTAGTAGTGATGATGTTGATAAGTTAGATGAAACCATTAAGGGTGTCCTCTCACTCATTTCATCCTCTAATGTTTGTAACAAGAAACCTAAAACACCTACCGAAACACCCTCTCTCAAACCCTTTGATTGTGATGAGTTTGATTTGTTAGATGAAGCCCTTCAAGACTTCATATCACATAATCCATCTACTAAGGTTTGTGGTAATCACCTTGTGATAACAAATGTTCATACCTCTAATACTTTCCTTGAACATCCTAAACGGGTTGATGATTGTTCACCTTTACAATATTTTGGGAGTGATGATTTGCCTTTGTTAGATGAGTCTCTTCAAGACTCCATCTCATCCAATTCATCCACTATGGTTTGTAGTGATATCTCTAATATTAAGGATGTTCATGTAGTTCGACCAAAACTCATCCTTTATCCACCTTCACATCCACTCCATCCTTCCAATAAACAAAAACTTATCCTTTATCCACACTCGCATCCCCTCCATCCCTCCAATGTATCGCAACAATCTAGTAATGATATTGTTGCTCATACATATAACACATGAAATAACCCACAACCACCACAAATAATTCCACCATCACTACCTTTACCTAATTTTCCTAGTGCTCCTCATTATAACCTACCTACAGTGGAGTATGATCTTGTTCAACAATTAAAGAATACTTTTGCTAAAATCTCTCTTTGGGAATTGCTTCAAAATTCACCAAGTTATAACACCATTCTTCAAACTACTTTGAAACAAATAATAATCCCTCCTAGAACCACTCTAAGTGATGTGGCAGCTCTTGTTCAAGACCATAGTCTTGATATTAATTTTCATCAACATGAGCTCCATCCTTTGGAGTTACAAAAACAACATGATGCCTTTATGATCATTGCTCAATTTCACCACATAGGTATTAAACGAACTCTCATTGATAATATTTATGCCCTTAATGTGTGTAGTGTGAGTCTTCTTGATCGATTAAAAGTGGATAGATCACAAATAATACCTGATTTTGTTTCTATTCAAGGATTTGATAATACAACAAAGCAACTGCTTGGGATAATTACTTTACCTATTACGTTTGTAGTGGTTACTTTGCAAACTCTTACCCATGTCATGCCATATGATCTCTCATATAATATTCTCTTAGGCCGACCTTGGATTCATGAGATGAATGTGTTGGCAAAACAAGGATAAACAACTGGGAGGGGGGGTGAATCAGTTGTCACAAAAATTTAAACCTATTCTAACTTAACTTATCTTAATCTTAGATTTGATGAATGAAAAATTAACCATAAGTAATTAACACATCAGAGAGACAAAGAACACCAAGATTTTTATGTGGAAACCCTGTTAGGGGAAAAACCATGGTGGATGTTAGTCCACAAGATTATACTCTTCTAAAAGTATAATGAAATACAATAAGGGGAATGCACATGCATTTAGGCACACTTCCTAGAGCTCACTACTCAATTACAAAATAGGACTCACTGTCCAACAATAGGGTTTAGATTAAAATCATCCTGAACTGAGAAAATAACTCCTCCTCAAGCCTGATTATAGTTCCAATTAAGCTCAACACTTCTCCACACTTTGCAAAATCTTCTTCACACACTGCTCAGTAATGATATCCGCACATACACACATAGGAGCACACAAAGCATACTTCCCACTGGTCACACAATCATTCTTATATATCCACTACAAGAGATTTCACTACAACTTCGTCAGCCAAGAACAATAAAATATATTTACAATGTCAACCTAGATTTTCAATTAAATTTTTAATGCACACCCACCAAGGTCGGCCACAACATAGTGGGGACCCAAATTAATATCTCCAACACAAAAATACTTTAATTAGTTTCACCTCGAAGATCCACAATACGCGACCACCAACATGTCGGCCAAGAACAAGAAAAACCAAACATGCACACAAATATCTTCAACCATGAGCACACATATCAATGTGGACGTACCAAAAAAATAGAGAATGAACTAGAGACATCTAAGAAAACCAAGAAAAAATAGAGAAGCATCTGCAACAATTGAGATAACCAGAATCACACAATCTTCATTCAGGAACACTGATAGAGACCAACAAAACACTATCACACCATAATTCATACAAAACTTCACATGGACCTCTGAAACTTCTGGTAGATGATCTAGACATACTCAACAATAAAACCTTTGATTCACATCAGCTAATCTTTTACATATAGAACAAAGCACCTTCATGACCTGCAGAGTTCCACTAGGAACCTGGCACGCATTCTTTTACAATTTTCTCAATATCCTCAACATATACAATAGTAGATACACCAAATTCTAATAGTGTTGACATCAATGACAACCACATATCAGCAACACATCCACAATATCCAACAATCTCCCAACAATCTCCCCCTTTGGCATTGATGGCAACACATGATGTGAAAAATACCATCAACCCAACACATTGACTTCTTCTGCACATTTTCTAAAATGATTTTTCATGTTTCTCTTCTCACCCTAAGATATTTTTCACATTACTTTTCTCCCCCTTCGACATCAATGGAAAAGGTAACCACAAACTTTCCATACAGACACTTTGAACCATATATCTGTACATCTGACTACTCCCCCTAAGTAGCAGCCACAGAAACATCAATTTGGATCAGAATATAGCAATGAAGCTCACGAATTGATGCAAGTAAATGCATATTTTAGTTTTTATTAGGAGGGGTAATCACCCCAAGAATTCCTCTCAGGTACTGAAAAGTATCCTTTGACAATGGCTTAGTAAATATATCAGCAATTTGTTCTTTGGTAGGAAAATACTCCAATCTGACTTCTTTTTCATTAACTTTCTCCCTCAAGAAATGAAACTTGATTGATATATGTGGGTATGTGCAGGATCATCATGGAAAAAATAGGCCCTTAAGTGGCAAAAAATTTAGAAAAATTAGAGTTAGGTAAGTTGATATAAAAATTTGAATAAGTTATAATATTATTTCAAAAATATGTAAGAATAGAGTCTATAGAAAATTGAATTTAGTTTCTAAATTACTAGGTTTATTTAAAAAAATAAAAAATCTATTTAGTGAAAATTTGAAATTTCAATGCAGAGTACTTAAATTTCAGTGGAAAAAATAAGAAGTAGGTGTCCATCAATTCACCCTAACCATAATAAAATGATAATATTTTTTTATAATATTTTAGATATAAGTAGAGGACTCATGTCCTGATGTGATGCATTTTTTTTTTGTATTTATTTTCCAAGTAAATAATTAATTATGAATTTTTTCTTACAAATTTTAAAAAATATAAAAACTCGTATGTCTGACCACCTTAACTTGGTCAATAATTCATAAAATGCAATTTTTTTTTAATACTATAGTATACAAAGAATAGAATGTGATGCATGTTTCGGATTCAAAAAATGTGATACCGTTTGAAAGCTATAGATGTTTTTCAATCAGCCTATCAATTAGGACTTTATTCATAATTCAAATAGAAAATTAATATTAATTACTTATTAAATTCAAAGTAAAGCATAATTTATATTGGTGGAAAGCTGAGAATCTCCTTTAAAAACCCTTTTTGTTTCATCAATTTTGGGTGAAAAAAAAGTCATCAGCCACATACCCTACGCATACCCATCATATGGCCACTTTTTGGCCCATCATGATCCTGCACATACCCATGTTTAGTCTTAGAGTGTAGCACTGGATTCCTTGATATATTTATTGTGCTTGAGTTGTCACAGTATATGGAAATAGGCTCTTCATATATTACTCTGATATCTCTCAACATTTGTTTCATCCATATCACTCGAGTACAATTATTGGCAACAACAATATATTCTGCTTCAGCAGTGGATAAAGAAATTGATTTTTGATTTTTACTTAACTAGGATACCAACTTCTTCCCTAAAAAGAAAGCACCACCACTAGTAATTTTTCTATCATCCACATCACCAGCCCAATCAGCATCAGTGTATGCACACAAAGTGAGATCATCATCCTCTGGATACCAAAGTCCAAAGTCAATTGTTCCTTTCAAGTATATGAAGATTCTTTTAACATCAGTCCCATGTGATTCTTTTGGATCAGCTTGAAATCTAGTGACCATACATACAACATTCATAATATCCGGTCTAGTTTGAGTCAAGTAGATCAATCCACTATTATTGACCTATATCTGGTTTGATTTTCCTTAGGAGAGTCATCATTCTGAGTCAACATACATCCAATTACCATGGGTGTACCAACAGGTTTGGAATCTTCCATTCCAAACTTCTTTAGTAGTTCTTTCACATATTTGGACTGAAATATGAAAATCCCCTGGTCCAATTGTGTAATTTGCAATCCTAGAAAGAACTTCATTTCACCAATCATGCTCATCTCAAATTCACTCTTCATTTCATCAGCAAACTTCATGCATAGATTATCATCTCCACCAAAAATGATCTCATCAACAAAGACTTTAATGATGATTAATTCCTTATCATAATCTAATTTGAAGTATAAGTCACTATCAACAGTACCTTTAGTGAATCCAAGCTTCAGTAGATATTTGTCCAATCTAGCGTACCAGGCTTTGGGGGATTTTTTGAGTCCATACAGAGCTTTCTTCAATTTGTAAACCATATCTTCCCTATCTATTAGTTGAAATCCATCTAGCTATTCAATGTACACTTCTTCTAGTTCTCCATTCAGAAATGCAGACTTTATATCCATTTGATAGACTTTATAGTTCTTATAAGTAGCATAAGCAAGAAATAATCTTACTGCTTCAATTCTAGCAACAGGGGCAAAGGTTTCTTTGAAATAAATGCCTTACATTTGAGAGTACCCTTTACATATCATTCTTGCCTTATTCTAGACCACTTCACCTTCCTCATTCAGCTTGTTTCTGAATACCCACTTAGTACCAATCACATTTTTGTCTTTGGGCCTAGGAACCAATGTCCATGTGTCATTCTTTTCAATCTGTGCTAGCTCTTCCTTCATAGCTTCCAACCACTGTTCATCTTGCTAGGCTTCAATGACATTCTTAGGTTCAATCTTCGAAATCAGATAATATTCTTCTGCAATCTTTCTTCTAGTTTGCACTCCTTTTCTCTTATCTCCTATGATTTGACTTTCAAAATGATTCAACTTTACATACCTTGGAGTCTTGGGACTTTCTTGGACTTTTAAGACTTCTGAATTTTCTTCTACACTTGCACTTGTCTATGCTTTTTGACTAACTTGATTTTTTGGAACAACTTGTGGTTGCTTCACCAAAACATATGGAATAATCTGAATTAGATTTAGTGTTTGAGTGTTCTTCCCTAATTTTTGTTGTCTTCATCTAAATCATAGTTGCACCATCTAGAGGATTTGGCAGAGTCCTCATCAACTCTTACATTTGCACTCTCAACAATCTTTCTCAGTATTTTGTTATAGCATCGGTATGCCTTGCTCTTTGTTGAGTAACTTAGGAATATCCCTTCATCGCTTCTAGCATCAAACTTTCCTATATCATCATCTCTCTTGATATAACATTTTCTTCCAAAGATCTTGAAATACTTAACAATAGACTTGTAACTGAACCATAATTCATAAGGGGTCTTACTAGAATTACCATTCACATTTACCCAATTCAAAGTGTATATAGTAGTGCTTATAGCTTTACTCCAATACACCTAAGACACATTCCCTTCCATCATCATTATTCTGGCAGTATCCACTATTGTTCTATTCTTTCTTTCTGCAACTCCATTCTATTGAGGGGTTCGAGGAGTAGATAACTATATTTTAATTCCATATTCTTCACAATAAGAATTGAACTCTTTTGAAATGAATTCACCACCTCTGTCAGATCTTAGGCATTTTATTTTTAAACCCTTTTCATTTTCTACCATGGCCTTGAAAATTTTGAACTTGTCCAATGCTTCACACTTTTCTCTTAAAAAGGACACCTAAATCATTCTAGAGTAATCATCAATGACCATCATAAAATACCTTTCTCCATGAATACTTCTAACTCTAGAGGGACCACAAAGATTAGTATGTAGTAATTCCAACACATTATTTGAATTAAATTGTTTGCTCTAGAAGGAGACTCTAGTTTGTTTACCCATCTGACATTCTTGGCAGATTACATTAGCAGGCTTCACTAACCTAGGTAGATCTCTCACTACTTGAGTAGAACTTATCTTGATAATGTTGTCAAAGTTTACATGACACAATATCCTATGCCACAACCAACTTTCATCTACTTGAGAAATTAAACAACTTCCACTAGTAGTATTCAAGTGAAAAAATATTACCTTTAGTTTGCACAGTAGTAGCAATGATGTTTCCAGAATTCCCATGAATCTTGCATTTACCATTATTGAACTATAGATCATATCCCTTGTGTACCATCTATCCAACACTTAACAAGTTATGCCTTAGGCCTTCAACATAGAGAACATCATCTGTATTTTCATTACCACCAAAGCTAATAGAACCTCTTCCATGAATCACACAAGCATTGTTATCCCCAAATCTTACAACTCCACCATCATACTTCTCTAGACTCACAAACTTTCTTTTATCACTGGTCATATGATGTGAGCATCCACTATCAATGACCCACTCATCTTTCTCCTCAACTCAGGTTGCAAGAGATTTCTTATCTTCAGTAGATTCAGTAGGCACAGGTTTATCTTCAATGGTAGCAATGAAATCCCAATCATCTTGATTTCCATCATCTTTATCAAACTCATCATTAGTTATTGCTTCTTCAACAAAGTAGCATTTCTTTTGGAATCTAGGTTTTCTAGGCTTAGACATAGGAACTCTTTCAAGATATCTTGATGCAAAATGGCCTATCTTACTACATGAAAAACATTTAATAGGAAATATATCTTCATACTTACCTTTTGCTCTTCCTTCTTGTTTTGCAATTAGTGCTTCTAGTTCTTGTACTTCTCTTTCTTTTTCTTTGAGTTGTTTCAATTCTTCATCATATTTGGATACCTTTTTGGATCTCTCTCATGGACTGTATCATTGCCTACAATTTCCAAATACAGTAGCTTTGAATGTAGACTCATTTTTTGGTGTAGATTCACCAAATTCACTTATTTCAAAAGAAACAAGCTTCCCGATCAATGTATCTCTTGTCATCTTGTTTACAAACATAAATTCTTCAATAGCATGTGTTAGCTCTCAAAAACATAGGATGAATGCCTCAAGAGGCTATCAATCTCTTGATACGTTTCAGAGTAACAGACAAGGTCAAGTGAACTCAACCTTCTACTCTTCAGGTGCTGCTAAACCTAGGTGGGTGTACCTTTCTAAATGAAGCAGACTTTATGTACTTATGATTATCTTTCATTCAATGATTTGTCCACAATGGCAGATGGAAGTGAACAAATGAAATCAAACTTGATAGCAATAGCAATCTTCTGATCTAAATTCAAAAATGCTTAATTAATAGATATAAAGAAACTGAATGAATCCAAATGATGAAATTGTAGAGACCAGTGCCTTATTGGGTATGCGGAGTCAAATGAAATCAAGATGAACAACACCTCTCTGGAGAAAACTCAAATTATCTGGCATATATTCTATTTACAACTTGTATAAACATGCAATACTGTAACCACTAAGCTCTACTTTAATAATCCAGATGAAACTCTCTAATTACTATGATCAACTAAAAGGATTTAATCTTTGCTTGAAAGAACCAATTGATTAATCACACAGATACAACAAATGTGCATTAATAAACTGAACATAAACTTGTTATGTCAATTTAAACAACCAAAAAGCATCAATCTTGGAGACAACTTAGCAATATTTTTCATTGAATTCAATAGATAATTGACATTAGAAATGTGCAGCAACATCAATTGACTTTCATAAATACCTCCATTTTGAAAACATGCACCATAGTCTCTGATTTGATAAATTTATTGTACTGTGTCCATCTAATTTGCCTACTATATATCAAATAACTGATAGCTGATGATATTTTACAATTACAAAATGCCTATTTATACACCAACATCAAGAAAATAAAACACATTGAAATTCCATGTCGGCCCTCCACAGAATTCGAGCCCAAATCAAGTCAGAAAGCAACAATTTTCAAACATATACATGCTGGCCACAATATTTGAATTTCTATTATTCATCAATGAAATAGTCGGCGAGAAAAATCGTATAGGTATGCTGAAGGAAGTTCAATCATTAATCACTCCGCCTAGTGTTACTCACCTTCGCCGTGACTTGTTTGAGTCAGGGAGATATCATGTAGATCACTTTATGTTTCCCCGTGAGTTCCTTTACCATTCGCGTGTCGCTGTGACCTTATGATATCGGGGAGACGTCATGTAGAAAAGACTTTGTTTTGCCGAGAGCCCCCGTGATCAAACTTGTCACCATAACATATCACTCTCAGGAAGACCTTTCATAGAGCACACTATGTCACATCAAGAGTCATCATCCATTTTGAGTTGCTGAGACAAAAGTACACTCTTGCCAACAAGGTCCTTCATTGTTTTCCATCGGCGAGACCAAAGGTCACTTGCCGAGACCTCTTGTCGAGAACCCAAACTCATATCGATATAACATCCCCTTATGTTGTCAGTCGGCGAGACACAACAAACCTCTCATTGAAAGTCGTTTGAGAGAAACCCTTTATGCTCCGTCGGTGAGACATATACACTTCGTTGTAACCACTCACCGAAGACCCTTATGTTTGGCCGAAGTGAAACCCCATACGTGATGTCAGCGAGACTGAAGGTCACTCGCCGAGACCTTTCATCGATAGCTCCAACTCTTACCGATATGAATCCTCCCGCCACCAGTCGGTGAGACAAAAGATACTCGCCAAGACATAATACTGATATTGCTTAGTGCTCGCCGATGAACCACTCCATGCATTAGCCAGGGAAGCATACTAAATCCGATGAAACATCATCCTGATGGTATAACTTATGTCGATAAGTATCATCCTCTATTGTCGCTAAAACAATGCAAATGTCCTATCAAAAGCCGTCTGCATGCAAACCTCGATCGCTGTGACATCAAATGAGTCTTACCGATAGGCAACACAGACTCATGTTAGCAGAAAATGCAAAATGAGTCGGGGAGACAATGGTATTCTCATGCCGATATAGACCATGATGTGAATTATGCAAGACCCAATGGATTTATGGGATAAATATAGGCCAAAATGCAAGTAAAATGTCATGATGGAAAGCCCTTGTGCTTATGATGAGGAGCTATATGGAAACTTAGGAGTATGAAAAATATGTAAAATCATTAGATTTTAATAGTTCCAATAGCATGAACCTTCATTTTGTAAGGAGGCAATGATCTGAGTATTTTAGCCATAATTTCATCCTCACTGAATCACTGACACATTTAATACCTAGCACTATTTCATTTACTCTCTGCATAAAACCCCATACATGATGTCAGCGAGACCGAAGGTCACTCGCCGAGACCTTTCATCGATAGCTCCAACTCTTACCAATATGAATCCTCCTGCCACCGGTCGGTGAGACAAAAGATACTCGCCAAGACATAATATCGATACTACTTAGTGCTCGCCGATGAACCACTTCATGCATTAGTCAGGGAAACATATTGAATTCGATGAAACATCATCCCGACGATATAACTCCTGCCGATAAGTATCATCCTCTATTGTCACCGAAACAATGCAAATGTCCTGTCGAAAGTCGTCTGCATGCAAACCTCGATCACTGTGACATCAAATGAGTTTTTCTGATAGGCAACACAGACTCATGTTAGCAGAAAATGCAAAATGAGTCGGGGAGACAATGGTATTCTCACGCCGATATAGACCATGATGTGAATTATGCAAGACCCAATGGATTTATGGGATAAATATAGGCCAAAATGCAAGTAAAATGTCATGATGGAAAGCCCTTGTGCTTATGACGAGGAGCTATATGGAAACTTAGGAGTATGAAAAATATGTAAAATCATCAGATTTTAATAGTTCCAATAGCATGAACCTTCATTTTGTAAGGAGGCAAGGATCTAAGTATTTTAGCCACAATTTCATCCTCACTTACTGAATCACTGACACATTTAATACCTAGCACTATTTCATTTACTCTTTGCATAAAAGAAGTGATATTTTCATCTTCACCGATCTTCAAATTCTCATACTTCCCTTTTAAGCTCTGTAGCTTACCCATCTTCACCTGTGTATCTCCTTCATACAAATTTTCTAGCTTCATCCAGATCTCATGAGCTGTCTGCAAACCTATCACATTAGCCATCTCTAAATCTTTTAGAGCACTCACCAATGCTTCCATAGCTCTGGTATTGCTTTTAGCATCTTTCATCTCATCAGCAGAGGAGGGACCATTCTAAGGAATAGTATATTCATGTCTTGTAATCTTCCAAATAGCATCACCAATGCATTGTAGATGAAATTGCATCCTGAATTCCCATAGTGAGTAGTTGGTGCCATCAAATCTGAACCATCCACAATGAATACTCAAAAGCGCTTATGAAAACTCGCAACTAAATACGTGATTCTTATAGATGCGTTGGATAGAATATATTTCAATCGTCTCTTACTACGTTGTCTTAAGTATTCTAAAATCCCCTTAGCACTTGAATAGGCTCATGCTGGTGCCTGTGGAGGTCATTTTGGAGGATGTTCGTTAGTACAAAAACTTGTTTGTATGGGTTATTATTGGAGACAAATGGAGAAGGATTGTTTTAACTATATTAAATGATGTCATAAATACCAAGAAAATAGCAATCTGATTCATGCTCCTGCTATTGAACTTCGTTCCCATGTTCCCATTTGGCCATTTTCAGTATGGGGATTAGATCTTATTGGAAAAATTTCAACTCCATCTTTTGTTGGAAACACATTTATCATAACCATGACTGATTATTTTACAAAATGGATTGAAGTTATCCCTCTTCATTCAACAACTACTAAAGTGATTTGTTGTTTCCTCATCGAACACATAATTGCTCACTTTGGACTTCCTTTCATGATCATTTCAAATAATGATACACCCTTTAAGAATAATGAAGTTCAACAATTTCTCCAAACCTTTAACATCCAACACCACTTTTCCACACCATACTATCTGCAATCCAATGGAGAAGCTGAGTATACTAATAAAAAATCTTCAGCAAATCCTTAAGAAAACCATTAACAATAATCATAAAGATTGGCATACGCAACTCCCCTATGCTCTTTGGGCTTATAGAACTAGTGTTCGTTCATCCATTGGCACTACTCCTTATAGCCTTTTTTATGGTACCGATGCAATAAGTCCCTTGGAGTTAGAAATTCCTACTTTGAGAGTTTCTCTCTGAGATCTTTTTGATGATGACACTTATAAAGCTCAACGATTACAACAACTTGAGATGCTCGATGAACAATGCATTAATGCTCTTGAACATCTACAAGCTCACATCAAACAATTACAATGAAAACACAACATTCATGTTATTCCTCACTCATTTTCTAAGGGATATTTTTTTCTTATTGAAAATAAATGAACTTTTAGTGTTGATAATGAACAAAAGGATAAGTTTAGCCCTAATTGGTTGGAACCTTATATAGTTGATACTAGTTATGGGTCTAGTGCTTATCTTTTAAAGAGGATTGATGGAAGACCCTTTAGGGCACCTATTAATGCCACATGTTTATGTTGGTATTATCTCTAATCTCCTTTGAATAGTATGTTTGGTATAGCATTGTTGTTTAGAGTTATTTGATGATATTCTAAACAACTTTCACATTGTTTCATTCTTGACAAATAGATTTATGTTTGACTTGAACACTAAAGTAGTTATTTATGTTCATTTTATAATTGCTTTAGACTTCATACTATTCATAGTCCTCTTATGTTAAGTTAGATCCTTATTAGTGTATTTAATTTAACATATCTTTTTCTCATGACCAATGTTGTATCTATGATTAAACTGCAATATTTTTGATATTAGATCACATAGATTATGTTAAATCATTTAGCCATTAATTAAATACTTTCACCATAAGTCCTTTAATTAATCACATAGCATTTAACATTCATTTCAAAACAAAAGTTACATCATCATAATATAAAAGGTGCATGTCTCTATATACATATCAGAATCACATCATAATAGTCTATGAGAGTTAGACCCCTCAGGATCTAGCACTCACGATCTAGTCCTTGGACGTCGTGAGATAGTTGTGTGTGACTGTGATTGCAAACTACTGAGTTTCAGTGCATACTCCAAACCCTGTACTTGTCTCACAGCTATAAGCTGCTCATCTGTCATTTGGTCCCTCTCCGCTCATGCCTGAGCTAGCTCTACATGTAGTCTCCCTGCCTCTACCAAGGTCTGTGCTAACTATAGTGCACTCTCAGCCTGACGAAGTCGCCTCCTCATACTCTCGTACGCTACTCATAGGCTCTTGAATGGTCTGAGTAACTCTGGCTCATCCTCCATGATCAGTGGGGGCATGTAGTCAAGATCTATCTCCTCCTCCTTGAGGGATGCTGGAACTATCTTTGTGGCTGCTTGACGATAGAACTCTCACCAGTCTCTCGTCACTCCTACAAGATAGATCATGTACACAATCAGTAACACATCATCATGATATATATATACATGTGAAAATTATGCATAAATCACTAAAAGGACATACATAAATTCAAATGTTACCACCTATGTCTCCAGACGCATGAGGAATGTCAACCTTCTCATCTCTAGGGGGCATGGAGGATATGCTAGCCTCCCTCTGACTCTATGCATTGATGTTTGTTGTAGCTACTACTTGTGATCTAGTCCTGTAAGTATGGGATGACTCTCCATACTCATACTAATTCTCAATAGCTACCTCACCATCCTCAATGAGGGGTGGCTCCTCATAATAATACTCCTCCTCATAATTATCCTCCTCCTCATCCTCTCCTCCATCCTGGTCCTCATAGTCAGGATCAACATCGGACTGGTACTCTTCATCAATCACATCTGTAAAAATATTCGCTAGCCTGTATTGTACCTCCTCTGCTCTCTCCTTTGGCTCATCACCCTCATCTGTTGCTACCTTTGCATCACCTAGGGGGGTATGTGCAAAATCATTATGGGCCAAAATGTGGCAATATGATGGGTATACGTAGGGTATGTGGCTGATGACTTTTCTTTTACCCAAAATTGATGAAATGAAAAGGGTTTTTAAAGGAGGTTCTCGACTTTCCATCAATATAAATTATGCTTTACTTTGAATTTAATAAATAATTATTATTCACTTTCTATTTGAATTATGACTAAAGTCCTAATTGATAGGCTGATTGAAAAACATCTATAGTTTTCAAATGGTATCACATTTTTTTAATCTAAAACGTGCATCAATTTCTATGCTTCACATACTATAGGATTAAAAAAACAAAAATTGAATTTATGAAGTTTTGACCAAGTTAAGGTGGTTAGACACAGGATTTTTTTTTTTTAAAAGTTGTAATAAAAAATTCGTAATTAATTATTTACTCAAAAAAAATTTACAAAATAATATGCATCACATCAGGACACGACTCCTCTACTTGTATATCTAAAATATTATAAAAAAATGATCATTTTATTGTGGTTAGGATATCGATAGACACCTACTTCTTATTTTTTCCCTGAAATTTAAGTACTACTCCATTGAAATTTCAAATTTTCACCAAATAGATTTTTTTTATTTTTTAATAAACCTAGTAATTCAAACTACATTCAATTTGCTACAGATTCTATTCTTACATATTTTTGAAATAATATAGATAACTTATTCAAATTTTTACGTCAAGTTTCCTAACTCTGATTTTTCTAAATTTTTTGCCACTTAAGGGCCTATTTTTTCCATGATGATCCTGCACATAGCTGGGGAAGTCCATGGGAAATATAGGAGCTAGTCGTGCATATTCCCAACACTCCTCAAACTCATCGATGCTACCAACATCATCAATGTTAGAGACTAGTGGTTAGTCGTGATCTGAATCTTCAGAATCACTCTCATGAACATGATCTATAGTCAATAAAATAGTATCCTCTGGCATCTAGGCACTCCGCACTGATTGTCTAATGAACAGGCATGCCCTAGGTGGTGTCTAAATCTATCCAAACTACCGCATGACTCATCCATAATAAAACAGTCGCACGATGTAGTCATGTCTCCCCATTAGAAATCTATCCATATGCATCCTTCGTAGCTACTTGGTGGGATCTGGTGACTAAAGAGTAAGTAGGTAAGGTCACCATAGCATCTCATCCTCCTCCAGCTGGTCGAATCTCACCCTCCAAAGCTCTAAATCTCCATACTACCATAACTGTCTCAACGGGTAGACGAATGCTCATGGGTACTCTACCACTATAGTACATGGATATCTAACAAGCCTGGTACATGTGATATGCTCAAGGAACCACACTTGTAGAAGCATATAATGGACCATATTGTCAATCTCCTAGTATACAAATCTCCCCAAATAATAGTAAAAATGTGCCAGAATGCAATGACCCCATGCATAGACTATCCATTGATCATACATCCCTCGTACCAGGTGTACCAGTCCACCATCGAAGTGTGTCACTCATCTATCCGGATTGAGTACTAGTGCCACTGTGTGCACCATAATTCATCTCACTACAAAAGCTCATCAGTATAGAAGCATAGGAATCTCAATCTATGCTCTGACCCTCTCCTCATGTATCGACCCTCCTAGGCAGTACTTCATATCACTCTTCTTCTCATGAAATGAACAATCCCAGCGGAAATACACTCGCACTCCCCAAATAGGAAGTTATAGAATGTGATGTACATCCTCAACTATTACTGTCATTTCCCAAGTGGGAAGATCAAAGGTATAGGTATCTACATCCCAACACTCACACAAAGCCATAAGCATGGCGTCATGGTATCTCATAGGTGGCATCATGTATGCACAATAGATATCCACTAACTAAATATGCTCTATCTCTACTATTGATAGAGCTGGTGAAAAATCTCTCAAAACTAATAGTTGTCTTCCCCCTAGCCATTGCCACGACCGGGCAAGAACCTATCAAAATCATGATAAAATGCTCTAAATTTTATCTAGTGTCTTCAATTTTCAAATTATTGATCAAGCAAGTGTGCTAAGGTCAATATAGTGTGCTTTTCTCATGGCCCTAGACACTTTAGAACCCTTTTTGACCATTTTGCAAAGAAACAAGGACACTTCGTGAAGAAATAGGACACTTTGAGAACAAAAGGGACACTTTGCGAACAAAAGGGACACTTTGCAAACAAATGGGACACTTTGCAAAAAAAGGGGATACTTTGCGAACTTTATTTTCAAGAACCCTAAATTAACCTATTCTTGCATAAATATCATTACAATATCATCAAAACGCATGGAAAAAGTTGTAGAATTGACTCACCTCATGATACCACTTGTCGCGTGGTATCTGCTCACAAAGATCGTCCAGCCTCGAAGGTGTGTAATCTCATCTACTCGACATCTTCTTCTCCTAAGTTGTCACTCTCAAGCTACAATGTAGCTAAAATGAATAGTAAGTGACAAATTACTTTCTTCCATTTCCTTTACTTACTTTTCACCTCTTTTTACTCACATTTAACCTAATGTTATAATATTTTTTGTACTATAACATTTCTTCAACTTAACATAACAGGTGCTAGGGTAATCCATTTTTTATGTCATTTGATGCACTGGAATCATAATTCCACACCTGACATCATCATTTACCTATCATTATGTGGCATGGTACTTGGAAATTCTCTACGGTATGGTGTTTCTTCTTCGACGTGGCTAGATTGCTAGCTTGATTTTGCCTCCATAAAGCAAGTGGAATCAAGGAGGGGCATACATCTACCCTCGAATAGGATTCCTAAGAGTTAGGTAAAAGGATTTTTGGAAAATTAATGAATGTTTGTTGCAGGATATGGTTCCTAATGTTGTGGTTTGTAGATAACTATGTTGTGCCTTTAGCACACACGCCCCTTTCGAAATGGGGACCCTCTTTTTCTTTCACCTTGCTGGGTCATTTTTGTCACCGCCTCATTTTACGTGCCCTATTTTGATGTCCTAGGTGGTCAGCGTACATTCGAAGTTTCATCATAAGTTGACCATACTGCTCCCTTTTAATTTTGTCAAGTTTTGGCACCTTGCGGGGTCTCTCTGTCAGTTTGCCTCTGCTAGTGGCCTTGGGCCTGACCGGGCCCGCCCCTTCGGGTTTCCCTAGCTAGGTTTCCCTGTTGTGTTCATCGTTCCCGATGGTGAAGGGACTGCGTCTTCCCGGACTCTGGGTCCCAGACCCCTGTTCTCCGTTTGATTTAATTTTGTGAAGTTTCAGCTGCTTTCGGACCTTCCGGGCCCGGTGCCCCGAACTTCCGCTTTCGGAGTTCCATGGGGATCTCGCCGTTTTCGATGGTGAACCTCTAGTGGAGCTCCGCCCTCCAGGCCCTGACCTCCCCTTTACCGGGGGTGATTTCTGAGGTGAACTTGTCAAATGGCTACCACCCTACGCCCTCTCGGCCGCCGGACCCTGAATCTCCCACCACCGCCCGTGAATTGAAAATCCACCAACCCAATTGCTCATCGTACCTACATTTAATGTGGCCATTAATGGTGATGGAGGTATAAATAACTTGCCCAAACCTATTATTCTCACTTGTGAGTGTTGCAGAGAAGGATCAGAGAACTTTCCAGAGGAGCCCACCGTCTTCGAGACCTTCGCACTCACACCCGTTGTCACCTTGCCAACCATTAGTGGATCCCACACCTCTCTGCATCGAGTTTTTGAGGTAGGTTTTCCGTCCACCCTCCTAAACAATGTTTTCATGATTTTTAATGCTTAAAATGAACAATAACAATCAAAAGGACATTTGAATGATGAAACATGACATAACAAACAAAACCCATGTCCCCAAAAGTCGAGAAAGCCCCTATAGTTCCCTCGGGATCGATCCAGAGCTCTATCCCTGCGTGGTCATTCTTCGCAGGGGCATTCATGCCTCTTGGGCCCAGACACTCCCTTCACCAGCTGGGACTTAACAAAATAACCAAAATTTCAAAATGGCTCCCTCATTCCCCAGGCCCAGAACCCCGAATTTCTGCTGGCGGTTCGCCATCTGGCGTGTTCATAACTTGAGCTTTGAGGATGAAAAGCAACCTCTGTTTTGACCTCCCAGGCCCAAGGCCTTCGGGCTTCTGCATCTAGGATTTTGCTCCTCCCCTTCCATTCTCTGACAGTGAAAGGGTCCCGTCCTCCCAGTCCTCAGGTTCTGCCCTCCCAATCGTCGTCTACTATTGAAATTTCCTGACCGCCCTCCAGATCCCCGAGTCCTGATTCTTAGACTTCCATCCCCGGGATTCCATGTGGTCTTCGCCATTGCGAACGGTGAACGCCTGGCATCCTTCCACCCTTCGGGCCCCAGGCCTTCATTCGCCACTGGGGATGCCACTCTAAATGCTAAATGTCCTCGACCACGTCGGGCTCCACCATTCGAGACTCCATCTCATCTCTGCCACTCAATAATGGAAAATCGTGTTTGTCTTTCTGGCCCCCAGACTCCAGGAATCTCGTCGCCGTGAAAACTTAGAATCAAAAACCTCCATCCGACGCTGATGCCGGGTCCGGTCTTCCTTTTGGCAGTCGGTAAGACATTGCAGATTCGCTAAGACATTACATCGATGAAAGATTTCTCACCGATGTGCATTTTCTTGCCATCGGTCAGCAAGACCTAGGGAAGTCGGCGAGACCTCACACCGAAGAAAAAGCCCTTTTCCAATTTTCCTTCTCCCTGTCGCCGGTCGGTGAGACATGAAATGTTTTCCATGACTTCACTCCAATGATTGATGTCTCGCCGATCGTGTATGTGCGGGTGAATTCCATCCGCCCGATTGAAAACTGAAGATGAATTGATGAATTTTTCTCCTCTCGGGTCTGGTCCACCAAGTCACCCCCTCCGGACTTCCTTCCGACAATCACCATCTCAGATGGCGAAAGAACTGAGGCATCCTGGCCCCTTGAGCCCGATCACTTGAAATTTGTAAAACTGTTGGCTACCCTTGGACCTTCTAGGCCTCGGACCCTGGAGTTCCATCTCCAAAACTCCGTTTCTGCTTGGCCATTCCAAACAGCCATCTCTGGACGGCTTCCTAGCCTTGAACCTCCAGATGCTCCTAAATCAATCTAAATGAGCTCAAATTTGAAATCTGTTCTCGACCCACGTGCTTAATTTTGGTCCTCTTGATTACGAACCTTTTAAATTATTGATGTTAGGTCGGGAGAAGTCTCCCAGATCATTCTACCTCATTGGCCTTTCCAAACAGCATTCCTACCAGGGAAGTTCGACCCTCTGGGCCTGGACTATCCCAAAGCCCTCAATCAAAAGACTGATATCATCGGGAGATAGAAGTATCATTTTATTAACGATAATTTACTTTAAGTTGATTTCATGGGATTTCGACTAACATGAACACTTTTGTGATCAATTGCACTGACTGCGCCTTTGCTTGCAAAATATATGGAATCGAGTCCAGGACCTTCGGGAGCCGCTGTGGAGAAGGACAAAGGAAAGAAGTCAGGAAAGACTCCTTGGGGAAAAGAGGACAAAGACCAAATGAAATGCTAATTCTAGGGTGAACCCTTGCACTCAAAGGTTACCACAGATTGGAAGGAAATCACCGACACCAATATCGGTCATGTCAATATTGACGAATTTACAAAAAGGGTCAGGGTCAATCCAATGACCAAGAATGCAAGACTGATAAGAAAAAGTGGAATCGTAAAAGCTACGGGCTTCCCTCCATCCCTCGTGGCCCCTAAATTGGTTATGACCTATCGGTAGGCATATCAGCCCGACACAAAGACAATTGTTGACAGGGATGGTAACATTCTCACTGACATGTTGGTTGAAGGAATCACAAAAACCTTCCATATTCCCACATTTCAAGAAATGGAAATGCCTACCATAGAGGAAAGCCAAGTAGCATGGGATGACAACCCGACAGGATACAAAAAGTTAATCAATCAGCATTGGCTTAAATAAAAGCAGGGCAGCGCTGCGAAGGTTCCTCACGAACTCTTCCGCAGTGATTTCCATGAAGATTGCCATGACCTGGTCACAATGCTAAGCAAGGTTATGGGTCTTCCTATGATGACCTTCTTTCAAGAGTGGATGGTGTACTTTATCAAGCAGATCCTTCATGGGAATGAAGACGTTACCACAAAGATCTCATTTAATTGGGGAGGTATAATAAGCGACTACTTCCATGAGCAGTTTGTCAATGTGAAGAAAAGTTCAAAGTTTTACATGACTTCGTATCTCGTATATTCCTTGGCAGACCGGACACAATACAGCGGGTTGTTTGTGGCACCTGATGCAAAGCAGGGTCAAAGACTCAAGGCCTATGATAGATACCCCCAACTCCAGTACCGAAACTTCAAGAGGGAATACTATAGAGTAAATGACGCCTTCATCGGCCATATTATCAGAATGATTGCTGGGGATTTTGAAAGGAGGGTTTCCCATAGTGCTCGGGCATTCTTGAAGCAATATGCCTTCCTCTTCATTCAATACCCAAAGTTCATGTACATCCATGCCCAAGGCTTCACTAAAAGGCCAAACAAGTTGCCTCGATACCCCAATGACCGAATCATCCTATTGTAGCTTTCTCAGCAGCTCCAGCATATACAGGCAGTCTTCAGTAGCAAACACGTAGCAGGGATCTCTTATCCCATGACTCTTGGCCAAGACATGTATAAATTACAAACTTCCCAGTGTGCTGGTAACTCCAAGAAAGAACTAAAAGATTACCAATTTCATCTACACACTGCTCGCTTGCAGATGGACCCATATGGGCATGTAAGGAAGGCATTAGGACCGAGTTTCGCTCATCTGTACCACATTGAAGACTTTTGGGGGTATTTTCAAGATGATAAAGAGGTACATGCAAGGCACTACATGTGGATGAATGCACATTTTTTAAGAAAGGTGCAACCATTTCCCATACCAAATCAAGTCGAAGAGGAAAAAGGCACCATAATGGACCCCAGGTACCCCGCAGTCGCCAATTTTCCAATACCATTAATTGACTAGGACGAGTAAGAGGTCAATGACCTCGATATTATAACCAAGCCAATCTTGGCTCGCACCAAGGAGTGGGTTGATGGGAAGGTATCCCAATTGAAACAACAAGGGGTGGTCCTAACGTACGAAGGACTCAAGAGTGAACCAAGTGCCACAGAGGATGTTGTTGCCACCACTTCGACGGGTGGGACATCCAAGTCTCCTCCAGTTACCAAATCCAAGAAGAGAAAAGAGAGGGAAATAGAGCAATCTCCTAACCCCAAGGTTTATACAAGGAAGGATCTGGGGGGCTCACCTTCTAAGAGGCTTAGGCAAACAGAAGGCACCACGGAGCAGCCCTTAATTTGAGAAGAAGCAAAAGATGTTGATCAAATCAAACCTATTTTGGCTCTCCCTGCTTTGACTGCCCCATCATCTACCTCTCTAGTTATGGTTGCCACATCCCCACTGGTAGTGGACATCTCTGTCCATCTTGCCCCTTCGCCCTCGACCGAGCCTATGATTGTAATTGATTCCTCCTCTACCATGACTACTCATCCATCTACTGCCATGTCGCCCACCACATCACTCCTGTTACCTACAGTGGCTACACCAATACTCGTTCCCACTGTGCCTGAGGCCCTCTCAAGACATATGTAGAATCTCCCCCCTGAGATCTCACAGATCCTTATGGATCCCACTCTTCAAGTGGCCCTTGCACAAGTCCTCACTACTGCTCAGCCTTCGTAATTGCCAACAGGGCCACTAACTATGGAAGCCACCAAATTAATCTCCAAGGAGTGGGAGAGGTGAGAACAAGAGGCCTCAAAGCCCTTTGAAGAGGAGGCCAATGAATACCACGAGCACCCAGAGTATGAACATCGCACTATTAACAGGGTGGCCTACGAAGAAGAAGGAACTGGATCCTCAGAGAGTGGAGATGAGGAAGATGATGCCGGTGGTAGGGTCATTGTATAGACCTTTAATGATGACCTTGAGGAAGAAATGGCCCGACAGCTAAAGGATACTAAGGAAAAGGCAGAAAAACCACCCCTTGAAGAAGAAGAACAGTAACAAGAAGATAAACCTAAGGGGGAGGCTCAAGCTATCAAGGGCCTCAAAATAGAAATTCAAGGAACATGTACACAAGGTTGAACAAACTAAGGGAAAGGAAGGGGAAGAGATGGAAGATAAAGAAAGTCCCCTACAGAAATTATCTACCAAGGCTCCTATTAAACGCCTTGTGTTCATCTAGGATTCTGATGAGGAAGAAGGAGATGTTGCCAAGGAGGAAGAGAGGATCTCAGAAGATAAGAGAACAAAGGCCTTGACTAAGAAGGGCAAGGGTGATCGTGAGTCACCTAAGGACAAGTCTGTTGTGCTTGAATGGTTAGAGAAACAACTCGAAAGAAAAACTCCTATGCTAAAGGACCCAAGGGTGAGACTAGAGGCTATCTTAGCCCAGGCTAAGATCACAAAAAAGAAGGAGAAGAAGCCTAAGATCCGATCCAAGGTAATGATGGATTCTTGTGGGTCTCGAGCTGTACAAATAGCAACACCTGTGGTGGGCCAGGCTAGGGTGAGTTACACTGTCTCCACCATTGACTTGGGAACTGCTACTAGGGAACAAAAGGTAGGGAATCTTGAGGAGTCAGTGGCCATGGTGGTACACTTGATAAAGCAGGACAAGATCTCAAAAGATGAGCTTAAAGCACATGTATCTACTTTGATGGATTACATTCAGCAATGGTCTTCGGTGGATGACCTACCTTCCAAATCCATGGCTCCACCCCAGCTACTGTCCAAAGAATAGATTGATAAGATGGAAAAGAGGAAGAACTTGAAAAAGACTATGGAGAGCTGGTTCTAACAGGGCTTGTATGTCAGGAACATGGGAATTATTCGGGCTGTTAGGACAGCCAACAAGTTCTTGGATCTGCAGCAATCTTTGGAAGGCATGAGGAAGCTCTACACCAACTTCCCTGCAACATACGACTCCACCTTTCCAAAGATCGAGGCTATCCTTTAGTTCCCAAAAGCCACATGGGAAAGGGAGCTTGCATTCAACAAGGACAATCACTGGTCGATGGATGTGTGGTGACGAGAATTTGACAACCAGAAGGAAAGGTTGGAACAAATAATGAGCAAAGTGGATCTGGATATCGAATGGATCAAAGAAATCAAAATGGAATGCACTCAATACCTCAAACTAATGATGGAGTATGACATGCCCGCGGTGCAAATGGATCCAGAAAAGGTAAAACCTTACTTCAAAAAGATGGAGGATGGGATGTCTAGTGAAATGACGGTAGAGTTCATGAGTTTTGCTGCCTATGCCTTCGATCAATTAGAGCTATTCAAGGATCAGGGCACAAAATACGATGAGGACTAGAAGAGCTTGGAAGATAATGCAAAAGAGTGGAGCTACCAAGTGTTGTGGTATGAGATCGTTGAGGTAGACAAACTCCAGGCGGTCATCCTGAAGTTCATGGAATATATAGCATCGAAGAAGCAGGAGGACAACCCTATTGATGATAAAGGGCTCCCCAAAGAGTAGCTACAATAAAACAGCAATCAACAAAAAGACAAAAGGCTATAGTGCTATCACTAGAGGACAAAATAGGGAAAGGGACAAAATGTAATTTTAAATTATAATATATTGAGGATTGGTGAAACCCTATTTTGTAATGAATCTTGGCCACACAATGAGAATTAGTCTTAGCCATTCATTTGAATTTTTAGACACTATAAATAGGGCTCTCCTCTCATTTGCAAAGAGAGTTGAGTTGTTGTAAAGACATGTTGCAGAAATTTATAATGAAAATACATTGACTTGGTGCATTTTCTGAGTTTCTTCACATGTTACTTGATTCAACCTCCATTGTTAGATGCTTGACTTAGATTTGTATTGTTGTTCTAGTTAGTTGTATTCTTGCTTTGATAGATTTTAAAAATGTTGTTCTGTGGTTGTGAAAATTCCTGCAGTGTAGATGCCTTCTTAGTCCATACTTTTTGTTGTTTGCTGATGGTAGATAGCTGTGTAAAGTTAGTTTGGGCTTAAATTCAAAGTTGCTCCACACTTTCATCCTTGTTCATGCATGCACATGGTGAATGAAAGACGAAACATTTGCAGACCTCAGAAGATAGCACAAATTCCATGAGACTATGAGATTTCTGGTTAAGTGGAATAGTATTTCTAGGAAGTTGTCCATTGCAAGAACTCCATTATCACTATTCATAGTTAGTTGCAGATCCAAGATCCTTCTCTCTTCCCTGCCCTTTTTCCTTCTTCTTTTTTAAAGAAACTTAGGAAAGGTTCACTGCACATTGTAAAGCTAAATCCAATAATAAAAATGGAGTTCAAGACTTCTGTTTGAACCTATAGCAAATGAACAACAACTTCTCCATCTTAGGAACTCCATTTCAAGAACCAACTTCCCATTCTTTGTAACTCATCCGTAAGTCCTCCTTGTGATTCCAACAAATCACATCAAACAACTCAGATATTCCAAGCACTGTCAAGACCTGACATTAGAGACCTTGGGATAGTGTTCTGCAATTTGATTGTGGAAGATTGTCTTTCAAGAGAGGTGATGCACCTATGCATTACCTATGTTGAGAAGTGCATAAAAAACACATCAACAAACTACAATGGGGGCTTCATTCTCTCGTCTTCTGAATGAGTGTCCTTTTATATAGTAAGGTGCATCCTTTAGAGTTCTTTAGCTTACATATGCACATAAAGTCATATGGGAACTAAAGTGGGGGCTAAATGTGCCATAGAAAATTGGACCCTCTTAAGAAAAGAGATATTTTAATGCATAATTAGGCCCACTTTTTGACCCCTTCACATCATTTTCCCTTCAAAATAGCATTTATAGGCCCCTTAGACCTATTAATTTTGATCTAGAGGCTTGTTTCACATGTGAAATCACATAAAACCCAACAAACAACATTTAATAGCATCATACCCCAACAACCCACTCTCAAACAACAGTAGTGGGACCCATTCGCCACCTTGGGTGAATGAGTCCCCTCTGATAGGACCCATTCACCAAGGGTGGCGAATGAGTCCCCTTTGAGGGAAAGTTCAAATTTAAGCTAGAATTTAATCAATTTAACTTTTATTTCTGGTGAATGTCAGCCTCTTAGGTCTAATTAATAGGAAAATAAGATGTTGTTTCCTATAAATACACATTTTAATTCATTTTACACAACTTTTTGATCACTTTTTATCATCTCAAGAGCAAAAAGAATTCTACAACAAGTTTCATAAGCAAAAGTTGAAGTTTTAGGATAACAAACTAGGGTTTTGCAGGTCTTGAAGCTCACTAATCTTGTCAAGATCCAACATTGCAAAGGGTTGATGATGGATGCCTATGGTGAATCATGAAGAAATCTAGGGTGAAGAGGTGCAACTACCCACCAAATCATGCCTAAGGACTTGGTTTCCTATTGATTTCATCTTCCATTGTTACTGTATCTTCATACTAAGGTTTGCATTGTGTTTATTTAGCATTTTCATGTCATTTCTTATTCATGTTTCATGTGTTCTAAGGTTTCCAGGGTAGAGATCTTGCATCCTTTCAATCATTCTTGCATATCTTATTCTAGAACAATAGAATAAGGTTTTTTTCATGATTCATCTTTTCCTTGTCTTTAATACATCTAAAGCTAGGGTTTATGTATATTTTTCTCTATTCAAGGTTTAATTACCTACCTAGGGGTTTGACTAAGGAAAAACCCCAATTAGATCAACTCTTTTAAATTATTTTGCAGGAACTTTTTGAGATATAGAATCAAGTTTCTGTCAGAATTTGTTGTGCATGTGTCAAGGTACAAATTTGAGTTCTAAGTTTGTAGAAATTAGAAAGAGGACTTATTCACCATTCTTGGTGAATGAGTTCCACCTAAGGTACATAATTGAGTTAGATGATGTTTCAAATCCCCAACTGTTAGAAAACATATTCCTAGCAAAAAAGTCCTAATCTAGGACTGATTCGCCCAAGGTGGCGAATGAGTCCCAGTCAACCTAAGTTCTAATTTCATCAGCTTTTTAGATTGTCACTCAGTCCTCTACAGTCTTCCAGGTGCACACATTCTGAGAAATAACCTTCTATTTAGTGAAAAATTGCATATCATTCATTATTTTCAATCTTTTTGCATATCACGTTGTGTTTTCAAACAAGACATAAATCTTAACTTTGCATTCATTCTAGTTCATTTCAACCAATCAATTACTTTTAACTAAGCTCATTTACATCATATCATATAGCATACATCCTAATTTGAGTGTTACATAAGCATTTTGGGCCTAGATCTCTCTCCTTTTAGGGGAAAAACCCTAGAAGTGTAAGAGCGAGCATCTTGGGTTCCAAAATCTATGTCACATTGGTATTGTAAGGTGTAACTTTACACTTTCACACTAACCTAGAGCTAAATATTAATTAATTGAGGTTAGTTTGTCTTAATTGGCCTCTTTAATTCCAATCCAAGCCTAATTAATTAGAATTTCAAAGGGATAAAACTTGACATTCATAAATGCCATAACATAATATTTAACATTGAGCAATGTGTGTCCTCGGTAAGTGACTAAGGACCCATTCGATAGAGGGTGAATGGGTTCTAACTTAGGCCTAGGACCTATGTTCAAAATATATTTTTGGTGGTTTTCTAATTATTTCAAATGTATATTCAGATGTTGGCTTGTGATATTTGAATTTTGGGAATACATATTAAGATATGTATAAATATGAGGTCATTTCACTATGTTTCATCCTAGAAATTTTAGGTGACTTCAAGAGATCAAACTAGAGCAATTCAAAAGCATTTTCAAGATATCCAAGAGCTAAATTATTGAAGATTATTGCAACAATCAAGGTTCTATTATCATTTCAAAGATTTATTTCACCACGTATATTGTTTGAGATAATATGATAATGTAGAGTTCAAGAGCAATTCAAGTGTTCAAAAATATTGTGTCAAATCAAGTTTCATGATCAAGATCTACATCCATTGAATCCAATTCATGTAAGTTGCAGATCTACAATCCAAGTTTCAAACAAAGTTTTGATGAGTTGTGACATTGCTTGTTTAGACATCATTCCTTCATGTTATTTTGTTTCATTATAAGGTTTAATTACCAAAATGGAGTTTGACCAAGGAAAATCCCATTCACCTAACAAACAAAATTTTTCCCTCTTTGATGTGTGATTGCAAATTTTAGGTGGAAGATCCTTTGAAGAGAAAATTTGAAGAAAGTTGCAAAGTTTTCAAAGTTGCATGAATTTTTTTTATTTCACAGAAACTATTTTATATGACTTATTTCCAGCTATCTAACAGTGAAAATCATGAATCTAGGAGTGCAGACACAGCATAAGGGAACCCAAAAATAGATTTATGAGAGCCCTAGCTAAGACCCATTTTCCATAGGGAAAATGAGTCCTTAGTGAGATTCAAAAATTAATTTTTGGTGAATGGTACACATTATTTTCCCCTTTCCAAAACTACCTTTTGATTTCTATTTCCTGTAGTTTTGGGTACAGTCTTTCATTTGTATTTTATAGCTTGCATTTTGGAGTTTATTTGATGATTTTAATCTTTCTCCCCAAAGTGCTATTTAGCTCTTACCACTATACTTACATAGAAAGGAAATTTGCTAATTCATACCTGGATTTACCTCACCATTTTGGTTGTTAGTCATTTCATTGTGTGGATCTCATTTCCTTGAATGAAATTAGGGAAATAAGTCCATCATACCCCCATTGTTCATCAATCCATTTTGCTAAAACTATTTTTCTTTATTTCATTTTGGTTAAATTGAGTTTGATCATTTCATTTTTTTTATTTTAGAGTCCTCTTTCACCCTATATCTAGATCTTGCATTCATTTGCATCTCTTTACATTGAATTGAGTCTCAATTAGGGTGTCTAGCTTGCACTTAACTTTGTATTTCATTTAATGTTTTAGGATTACATCTTTGCATTCTTGAAATTTGAAAAATACAAAAAAAATAGTTATTTTCCATATCATTTGCATAGAATTTCATCATATTCATTTACATTTGAAAATTAAAAAAAAATTGCACATCAAATTAGGTTTTCTAGGTTGTCATTTTATCACAGTTTGCATTTGCATTCAACCTTTATTTCAGAGAAAATTAAAATTGTAATTTGTTTCAAATCAAAATCTGGAAGCTACTTAAATTAACTTAGAAATCTATAAAAACACTTCAAAACCCTAATCTAGGACCCTTTGATCCTAGGGTGAATGAGTCCCTGATCAGGGTCATATTCTAATTTTTTGGGCATTAAAACCTTCATTCTGCATTTTTCCTTGTTGTTCTCAAAATTTTGTTTCTATTTGCAGAACTTTTGTTTCTTCAATTTGGTCATATTTAGCTTCATTTGATAAAATTAAGTTTGCATTGTGTGATTTCAAAATTATATCTACAAGACATAATTTTTAGGTTTTTGGATAGTGTAATAAAAAAATTACCTTGTTTAGAATCTAAAAATTGCATTTACATATTGCATTCTAGTTCATTGCATTGCATTTTACCCTCTTTCCTTTTTGGGTGACATTGAGTTTGTAAATCTTGTATGAGCTTTACAACTTGGTGTCCTATTAGTAGTACTATTGTGATACATAATTTGAGACTCATGTCATCCCACGATACCCCATTCATTGTGGATCTTGGGATTTCTAGCTATTTCACTAAAAGTGTTGATAATCAACCCTCTATGGATCATAGCTTGAAAAGCTCATTTCCAATTACTTCCTTACCTACAACCAATGTGCATGATGTTGCTCATGTCCTGCAAGAAAATATAATATTGCTGGATGAAGAATTAAAAACTTTACATGACTTTGTGAGAGAGGAACCTATTGTTGTCCATGTTGTTCTCCTTATAGGAAACATACGAAAGCTACTTAAATACAAACAAGGAATAGATTTTATATATAGCTTGGCTTATCTCATCAACAAAAAATTTCCTCCCCCTCAACCAGCTTCCAGTACACTTCCCACACATAAGAGAAACGAAGCCACAACCCCTAATCACTTTACTACTCCTCACACATCCTTTTCTGAAAAAGGAAAGGATTTATAGTTAGAAGAAGAAATTGATATGAACCTTTTGAATCTCTCTATAACCTATTACAGCTATCCAAAACTGACGCAATCTTCTATGCTCTTTTACATTGGAAATTAATTGAATTACCACCTAAACATGAAAACTTGACCAAAAGACAAAAAAGTAAAAAATGAACCATATTGTTCTTATCATAGATTCTTTGGACATCATACCAATAATTTTCATCCTCTAAAGAAAGTATTGAAGAAGTTTGCACCCTCTAAGAATTAAACTTGACTAAAAAAGCATGTATTTCGCTCCTTTCCATATAATAGTTGTAGGAATATAGTATCCTCACTATTCCATGTTTAACATTCAGTGAAAATCATTCTTTTTTATTGCAAGGAGCTCATTCTCATCACCCATCTTAGCTCATCCTTTTCCTACACTTGTGGGGGCAAGGGGTTAGATAGCCTTGTCCTAGTTTTGGCATTTGATGATTGTCCCTTTGGCTAGTTGCCCTCCTTTTGTATATACTGATCAAGATTGGGATGTGAATGATCTACTATAGGTTGACTTACATGTGACTTACTAGTTATTTGATTTATTTTTTTCATGTTTTTTGTGTGGTTGCATGTGCATAATGGGATCCCCTATAATGTTTCATTTGATATATCTCTCTTTATGTCCATTCATCTATTCGTACCTACCTTCTTCTCTATGTCATAACCATTTATCTTTTCATTTGTCTTGTCTTTTCCTTTTGGGGATGACGTAAGGCATCAATACATTTAGGTATCTTCCATGTTGAATCAAAATATTTTTCTTTGATTTCACTCTCTATGTGTCATTCTTCTTGTTTTGTGAGTATTTGGGAATGGTAACATTTTTGGGCTCTAAAACAACATTCTAGTAGAGATATATTGACCTCCAATCCATGGATCCCTTATGTGTTTTGGGGGGCAACTCCTCTTTCCTTCTTCATGGCGTAGCTTCAATTTAGAAACATATGACTTGGCATAGGGCTTTTCGAGTAACCTCTCATGTGTTAGGATTGAACATTGGCTACTTTAAAGTAATTACTCACATCAAGGGTGTAGCAATTTCTTAAAGTGGGGGCATACATTGACAATATATTTTGACATTTCTAATGTTTCATAGTAAATTTTTTTGTTTTCCTATGATGCGTCCTTTTCTTGGTGGTGTCATTGGGTTTGATTTCCTCCAAGAGTGAGTGTGATATTCCTTAGCATATGAATTTCCTCTTAGTGGTGATGTGATTCATTGCATTCCCTAAGTTGTGGATCTTTTACTCTTGAATTTTCCTCTCTTGGAGACATTAGGCATGATGTTTCCTAAGAATAAAACCTTACACGAACTAAGAAAAATCCCTTTGAACAAAAACCTTTACTAGAATTATTGTTCATAAATGTTTAGCATAATACAACTTGTTAACATTATGAAGCTTGAACCCTAATCAAGGCCACCTAGCATAACACACCTTGCTTTCCTATGGAGCCTTTCCTTCTTCATAGGTGCTTAGCATAGCATGGCTTCTTAAGCCTTATGGAGCTTGAAACCCTGAATTCAAGGCCACCTAGCATAACACACCTTGCTTTCCTATGGAGCCTTGCCTTGTTCATAGGTGCTTGTCATAACAAAGCTAGTTAAGCCATATGGAGCATGAAACCTTGTCTTGTGGTGCCTTATTAAATTTTTCAAGAGGACAACTTTGATATGGTAAGGGAGCCTAATATGATTCTCTCATTTTCCACCCTTTGGGAGACTCACCTAGTGGACAGCCTGAATTTTTGCAACATTAGAGTGAGCACAAAACTAAAGCTTGGATGTGTTCCATGCCAATTAGACGATCTAGGCTTGATCTTCCTGGTCTTTATTGTTGTATGATTGTGTATATTAAATACCATTTCTGCCTAAATAAGTGTCTTGAATGTATACTTTAGTGTGAGTTTGACATGGGATCATACTCTCACTAAAGTGGGCCCTAAATATAGTGTAGGAAAAAGTATCACTTTTTCACACTTAATTTGGGAATAAATAATTAATAATAAAAGGACTTTATGATGCCTTAATCTAGTGTTGTAATATGTTTTACATATTCACATTAAGTTTAGGGCCTTTTAAATCAAATGGACTTAATTTTTCCTTGTTTTGTTGGCTTTTAGATTGTTTATGTGTTAGTTTGTCCTTGATGTCAAAATTGATTATGCAGTGCTTTAGTATTCAGTGATTCAGTGTTGATTTCACACATGGATGTTATGCAGTTACATGATATATTGCCTATGGAAGTTTATTGGGATCGTATTGATTCAGGTTTTTGACATATATTTATTAACGTTGACAGTGTTCATTACTTGTGTTTCAATTTGATTTCTCAAAGACTACTTGTCAGTGATTCCCATAGGTATATTTAGCATGGAACAACACTCAAAACAAGGCATGCATTTGCTTCAAGGTATACACTGGTATATTCAACTTGATCATTTTCAGATTAGAGCTTGAATTATTTTCATTTTAATTATATGAAGGCTCAGATTTTTTGTATATGCTAAGGTGATCTTAGTCTTCCTTCTTACATTTTAATGTGATTGATTATTCACATTTTTCTTTGTGGCATTGCTATTACATATCAACATGGCATATGGATTTGGCAATGTAATTGTGCCAATGGTTTATATTGTGAACTTGGCATAGGGTTTAGTCTCATTGCATTTCATATTATTAAAGGAAGATGACTTTATTAAAAGTCATATGGCAGTGACATTAATAATTTTTTGGATTCAGTTTGTTTTGATTGATCATATATGGCATCGGGCAACTTGCATTGGTATTTTGATATGGCTATAAAGGGCCTTGGTTTATTATTGACTCCCATTTGCATGACCATTTGAAAAGGTGTTTACACCATTAGAAATTCTTGTAAAAGGTATCATGCACTAAAGGTTTTACTATTACAAGCTATTTTGAATAAGGTTGACAACCATAATTGACAACACATATATGTGACTGTGATAGCTCATTATGATGTTGGGTTAAAGCATGTGGATTATTTTTTTTTTGTCTCATCAGACCTCAAATCATCATTTTGTTTGATAAACTCCTCAACAAACTTGTAAGAAAGAATTTTTAGGGAAATATTATTGTTGAAGGGTTTGGAACCCTAGCTTCCATGGATAGCATGATAGTTTGAAGGTTTTGGTGTCTTCTGGATTTATGTTTTTGTTTTCCTAGAGCTTGCTGGTAGTAATAATGGTTTGGAATTTTTGTCATTCTACTTTTAAAATTGGAATACTAGGTATGAGCTAGTATGTGTGCAACTGTGGAAGTTGGACTTCACTTCCAGCTGGGCAGCTTTGATGGTCTTCAATAGAAATTCATGGTATTTTTTTCTCTTTCTCCCACCGTGAACAGGTAAAGACAAAATCATCACATACTTTTGGTTTGCATTGAAATTTTCTTGCTAAAATAGTTGTTAAGGGTATTAAAAGGATCTTATTTTAAAAAAAAAAAACAAAAGAAGGAAGTTGTTTTATGCAAAAGATGATAACATTTTTTTTCTCAGTTATTCGATAGTTGGCCATAACTATTACAAACCCTTATGGGTTATGTTGTTAATACTTTTTTTAAAATGCTTAATATTTTGATGATAATGATTTAAACCCGTTAGGGTTTCTAGAATCTTATTTGGAGGTTCTCCTTACATTTACAAACATGTCTGCAGAGATGCTTATTCATTTATTTAAGAAGGTTTTGTTGTATTTCTTGGGTTAATAAGAAGAGAAAAATCTCTTGTGAAACATCATATTTTTATCTTTACAGTGACAAGAAACTAGGTTTACATCGAAAATCATTGAATCTTAGATACTTTGTAAAAGAAGATGTCAATTTTTTATAGCATTCTTTTTCAGTGTGCTTATTGAAATATTTATATACATAGTCTTCTATTGAAATTCTAGAGTTGCAAAATCTGCACTTCTAGGGTTCTGATACGATGCTATAATTGTTGTGCATTAAAAGGAGTTGGTGCTCCTTGAAATGGGTGTTCCTAAATTTGTAAGGGGTTGGTGCTCCTAGAGTGGGTGCTCTAAATTCTTCCTATAAGGCATTGTAAATAGTGGTTTTATTTAAGCTAGTAAGGAATCATTTTGGAGTTGTTTTTGTACCCCAAGAGGGTTTTCCACTCATCAAATTAATGGTCTTATAGTATCATTGCATTGTTATGATAACATTTCTAGATTGTAGTGTTTGTCCTTATCAGTTCATAGTTGAATGATTTCCTTTTCATTTCTACAAATTTTTATACTAAAGATGTCATGTTAATGTTATGAAATTTCATTCAAGTGAAATCACAAATAGTTCATTTAAGTCTATCCATACCAATGTCTTATTCATATGTTTAGTTGATACACAAGTCAAGTCTACTTCACAAACTGTCATTTGTTTTCTTGGTTTAAAAGTGAACACAAATCATTGCTCTTTAAAAAAAAATATTGTGACTTTCATAAATCATTGATTCACCCCCCCAGTGATTTTAGTCTTCCAACAATTGGTATCAAAACATAGGGTCCTCTCATAGGTCTAATCCACCTAGGATTGATTCTGGTTTTTGTAAGTTAGTCAAATATGTCACAAGATCAAGAAGGTACATCTGTGACTAGAGCTCCACTATTTGATGGTACAGATTATGTGTTCTAGAAAGTCAGAATGGAAACATGTTTGACTTTAATTGATCTTGATGTTTGGAGCATAGTTCTAGATGGTTATGTTGTTCCATCCACAATACCTACAGATTCTGCTAAAAGAAGAGCTATGAAACTAATGCTAGATCCAAACATGCTATTTTGTGTGGCTTAACCAAAGATGTATTTGTTAAAGTCATGCATTGCAAATCTGCTAAGGAGATTTGGGAAAAACTTGAAAACATTTATCAAGGAAATGATAAATTCAAATAGTCAAAGATTCTTATTGTCAAAACTTAGTTTGAGGAAATGGAAATGAATGATGATGAAAAGGTGGTCGAATATTTTTTGAGAACAAGTGAAGTTGTTAATGCAATGAGAGGTTTAGGAGAAGAAATAGAAGAGTTTGATGTGGTCAAAAAGGTCATTAGAACCTTACATCCTAAATATGAAACTAAGGTTTCAACTCTTGAAGAAAAGAAACAATTTGATAAGCTTACCTTTGATTATCTACAAGGAACTCTTACTACCTTTGAAATGAGAACAAGCAAAAACAATTTACCAAGAAAAAAAATTGCTTTTAAAACTGAAAAAAAGGAAATTGTAGTTGAAAATGAGTTAGAAGACTCTGATACACAGGAGTCTCACTTTGTTAGAAAATTGAAAAAGGGATCAGGTAAATACAAAGAAAAAATTCCCTTTAAATGTTTCAACTATGGAAAAATTGGACATTTCGTAGTTAAATGTCCCTATGGTGATCAAAATAGTGATGATGAAAAATATGACAAATAGTCTAAGAAGAAGGTCTATAAACCTAAAAATAAGTTCAATTTCAAAAAGAAAAAGAGTCTATTCAGTAAAGATTAAATAGACACTGAAGCAGAAGACTCTTTAGATGAAGATTATGAGACCATGTTTATGGCTAAAGTCAAACTGCAAGAAGATTCAAATAGCAAAACTGAGTTAGAATATGGTGAAATAGATCTTGAAGGTGAGTTAAAATGTGCTTTAAAGGAAATTAAAAAACTTAAAAATCAATTCCTTACTCAAGAGAAAAATCTAGATCAAGCAATAGTCTCTTTTAAGACTGAGCTTGAAGAATCTAAGAGGATTGAGGACTTCCTTAAAACAACTGTGAGTTCCAAAGACAAAGAGATACAAAAATTGGAACAAGAAGTTGTTAGTCTTAGAAAGAAAATTGAAGAGTACGAAAGTACATTAAAACTCAATGATATGCTTAGCAAGCAAAAACTGAATAGAGATAAAACTAGTGTTGGGTAAATGAAAAAGGTGAATGTTTAATTGATACTTCAAAGCAGAAATATATCTCTGCAAACAAGAGTTTCAAACCAAAAAAAATTAAATTTGGTAAGAATCATGTATATTCTTTTGAAAATAAAAGAACGCCATTCATATTCAATCGTTTCTTTCATGGTTATTGCTTCTTCTGCAACAAATTCAGCCATAAAGTTAGTACTTGCAAACTCATGCCTTCTAGAATACCAAGGTTTGGGCATAAGCAGTACTTGTGTTTTGTTAATCAGGTCAAATGTCTTAAATGCAACACTTTGGGACATATGGTTAAACAATGCAAAGTTAATCTGTATAATAAACAGTAGAAAACAAAAATGGTATGGATACCTAAATTTTTTAAAAGCATAGATCAATCAATGCTTGTTCAAACTATTTTTCATTCTGAAAAGGACATTTGGGTCCTAGATAGTGGTTGTTCTAACCACATGACAGGGGACAAGGAAAAATTCATCAAACTTGAAGATTATGCTGGTGGATATGTGAAATTTGGTGATAACACTAGTATACAAATTAAAGGTAAAGGTTCACTTCTACTAAATGAGGAACTC
This sequence comes from Sequoia sempervirens, assembly GCA_007258455.2. Classification (NCBI taxonomy): domain Eukaryota; kingdom Viridiplantae; phylum Streptophyta; class Pinopsida; order Cupressales; family Cupressaceae; genus Sequoia; species Sequoia sempervirens. The sequence goes on along the minus strand of VDFB02000003.1, from coordinate 483,093,990 downwards.
CTATCTATAATGTGTATTATGTAGAAGGCTTAAAGTATAATTTACTTAGTGTTAGCCAAATCTGTGATAGTGGTTATCATGTTATGTTTACTGAACAGGGATGTGAGATCAAGAACATGTATGGAAAGATTATTGGAACAAGGATAAGGAATAAAGGTAATGTTTATAATCTCCTAGACACCTCTGGTAATGACAACAATGAAGGTATGTGTCTAATGGGTCAAGTTGAAGAAAGTTGGTTATGGCATAAAAGATTAGGACATATAAACTTTGACAATCTAGTCAAAATCAGTAAAAACCAGAATGTTAGAGGTCTACCAGTCCTTAAAAAACCTAAAAACTCTATGTGTAAAGAATGTTTAAGTGGTAAACAAACTAGATTTAGTTTTAAGACAAAAAAACATTCTTCAAATAAGCCTTTATAGAGCTAGTGCATACAGATTTGTGTGGCCCAACTAGAACAAGGTTAATTAATGGTGAAAAGTATTTCATGTTCTTTGTGGATGATTATACAAGAATGGTTTGGGTTACTTTTATTAAGCATAAATCAAAGGCATTTGAAAGATTTAAGATCTTTCGTAAAATGGTTGAAAAAGAATCTGATTTAAAACTTAAATGCTTAATATCTGATAAAGGGGGAGAGTTCACGTCTTAGGAATTTCTTGATTATTGTGAATAGGATGGAATTAAAAGACAATATGCAGCCACAAAAAACCTCAACAAAATGGGGTAGTTGAATGTAAAAAATAGAATTGTGAAGGAAATGGCAAGAACCATGTTAGATGAGGCTAAGTTGCCTGACATGTATTGGAAAGAAGTTGTTCATACAACTGTATACATTTTAAATAGGGTGCAACTTAGAGTGAAATAAAAATTCACTCCTTATGAATTATGGCATGGAAATTTTTCCTCTGTAAAACATTTTAAATTTTTTGGCAACAAATGCTTTATTAAGAAAGATGATGAACATCTAGGCAGCTTTCAATCAAAGTGTGGTGAGGGAATCTTTTTGGAATAATCAACTCAAATTAAAGCCTATAAATGTTATAATAAAAGGCTTAATAAGATTTTTGAGGTAGTCAATGTGAAAGTTGATGAAAGACCACATTTAGAAACTGATCTTGTGTAGGATGATGAGGAAGAAACAGAAACAAAACTTGAAACAATACCTAAAAGTGTTGAGGTAGCAAGTCCTAAACATGATGAAACAACAAGTTTTGAAAATATTGTGCCCAAAACTCCTTCAAAATCTATTGCTAAAAATCATCCTCAAAGTCATATTATTGTGGATATAAATATTAGAGTTCAAACATGAAGAAAGGCTGCTAAACTTGAAGAACAAGCTCAAATGGCGGAGCATACAACCTTTTGTTTAGTCACTAAATTTGAACCTAAGAACTGTGATGAAGCTCTTTTTGATGAATATTAGCTTAAGGCTATGCAGAAATAAATAAATCAATTTGAGAAAAACAAAACTTGGGAGTTAGTTCCAAGACCTAATGACAAGAATGTCGTAGGTGGCAAGTGGGTTTACAACAATAAGCTTGATGAAAATGGAAAATTTGTTTGCAAAAAAGCAAGGTTTGTTTGCAAAGGCTATGCTCAAAAGGAAGGTATTGATTTTGGTGAAACGTATGCACTTGTTGCTAGACTAGAATCCATTAGAATATTCTTGGCTTATTCTATTTTTAAGAATTTCACTGTTTATCAAATGGATGTCAAAACTACATTTTTAAATGGTTATTTAGATGAAGAGGTTTACATGGAACACCCTAAAGGGTTTTTCTACAAAGACAAGCCTAATCATGTTTACAGGTTCAAGGCCTTATATGGCTTAAAACAAGCACCTAGGGCATGGTACTCTAGGTTGGATAATCATTTGACACCAAATGGCTTCACTAGAGGTGGTGTTGACAAGAATATCTATGTCAAGATTGAAGGTATTGATATTCTGGTTGTTGAATTTTATGTAGATGATATCATTTTTGGCTGCAATAATGATGCTTTAACTAAAAAATTCTCTCATATTATGGAATTTGAATTTGAAATTTCAATGTTGGGAGAATTGACTTCTTTCTTGGTCTTCAAGTTTCTCAACTTGAACATGGTATATTTCTCTCTCAAACCAAGTATGCTAGAGAGATGCTTAAAAGGCTTCAAATGGATGGATGTAAACATGTTAGTACTCCAATGGTTACTAGTTGCAAACTTAACAAAGTTGATGATTCTCCTGATGCTAATCAATCTGAATATAGATCAATGATTGGTAGTTTATTGTATTTAACTGCCTCCAAACCTGATATAATGTAGGAAGTTTGCATGGTTGCAAGGTTTCAAGCATCACCTAAGGAATTCCATGTTACTATTGTTAAAATATTTTTTAAGTATATTCAGGGTACTCTTGATTATCGTCTTTGGTATCCCAGAAGCATTGATTTTGGATGATAGGAAAAGAACCAGTGGTGCTACATTCTTTCTTGGTGATTGGTTAGTGGCTTGGTATAGCAAGAAACAAGAATTGGTTGCCCTTTCCACTGTTGAGGCAGAATGCATAGCTGTCACTTCTTGTTGTACTCAATTGCTCTGGATAACTCAAACATTGTCTGATATGGGTATCACAGTTTATAAGCATGTTTCTATTTTATGTGATAATACAAGTACAATCAATATCTCTAGAAATCTTGTTATGCACTCTCGCACTAAACACATTTCTATCAAGTTTCACTTTCTTTGAGAAAACGTGCTAGCTAATGATGTATGTCTACAATTTGTTGCTTCACAAGAATAGGTTGCAGATATATTCCCTAAGCCTCTATCCAAAGAAGTCTTTGAAAGACTGAGACTTAGATTGGGAGTTATCTCTCAATCCTTACTTCATTGATTCTCCTCTATCTTATTTAGGGGGAGCTTGGTTCTATATTTTTTCATTCACAACTCTCTTATGTTTTATTTGCTGCTCTATTGATCTATTTGTAGCTAGTTATTGTGTTGTACAAATGGTTGGTTTCATTTGTTTACTTCATGGCATCTCACATTCTCCTCTTTCATTCTTTGTCGTTGAGGCAAACAAGAGGAGATATGATATGTGTTTTTCCATCAAGGACAAAGGGGGAATTTGTTGGCTTTCAGATTGTTTATGTGTTAGTTTTCCCTTGATGTCAACATTGATTATGCATTGCTTTAGTATTCAGTGCATTAGTGTTGATTTCACATATGGATGTTATGCAGTTACATGATATATTTCCTATGGAAGTTTATTGGGATCATATTGATTTAGGTTTTTGATATATATTTATTGAGGCTAACAATGTTCATTTCTTGTGTTTCAGTTTGATTTCTCAAATACTACTTGTCAGTGATTCCCATAGGTATATTCAGCATGGAACAACATTCAGAAAAAGGCATCCATTTGCTTCAAGGTATACTCTGGTATATTCAACTTGATCATTTTTAGATTAGCGCTTGAAGTATTTTTAGTTTGATTATATGAAGGCTCAGATTGTTTGTATACTCTAAGGTGATCTTATTCTTCCTTATTACATTTGAATGTGATTGATTATTCACATTTTTCTTTGTCGCATTGCTATTACATATCATCATGGCATATGGCTTTGGAAATATAATTGTGTCAATGGTTTATATTGTGAACTTGGCATATGGATCGGTCTCATTGCATTTCATATTATTAAAGGAAGATGAATTTATTAAAAGTCATATGGCAGTGACATTAATAAGGTTTTGGCTTTAGTTTCTTTTGATTGATCATATATGGCATCAGGCAGCTTGCATTGGTATTTTGATATGGCCATAAGGGGCCTTGTTTTATTATTGACTCCCATTGGCATGATCATTTGAAAAGGTGTTTACACCATTAGCAATTCTTGTAAAAGGTATTGGGTGTTAGTGTAATTAATATTTAATTACACTTGCATAACTTTACTTAGGTAATATTTCAATTCCTAGGTTAATTATTATCATCCTTATCTTGTTGAGCTATCTTGTTGCTCAAAATAAGATTAGGGTTATGCATACTTTCTTTTATAAAGCAAATCATCTCATGTAATTATAAATTCCTGAATAATAATATTTTGCACATCTTTATGCAAAGCTTTGATTTTTCTGTTTTTCTCTTATGTGGAAGGCTTTTCTGGTTTGCATTTCAAATCTTAGTTTCTAACATGGTATCAAAGCCTTGATTTGTAGCCCCTTCTCAGACTTTTGAGAAAATCATTACAGAGTTCGTTCGGGATTCCTCGAGGGTATCATGCCTTGAGTTCATCTATGTAGTGTTTTGGATCAAATTGGGCTTCACCATTGGATTCAAAGCATTGGAAAAAGTTAGGATTGGCTTTTATTTTGTAGATTTTGGTCATCTTTTGCCAGATCTATGAGGGTTTCAAGCTGGGAGATTTTTTGCAAACTCTGGGGGTAGCCAAATTTTTGGAGTATTTTGGGCACAAATGGAGGTCACCATTGCATTTACAACAGCCAAAAACCCTAAGATCGCCCTTCATTTCTTTGATTTTAGTGAAGTTGGTCCAAAAGGAAAAAAAATTACCTCGGCGGTCATACGGCCTCCCCAGCACGCATTTTGATGCACATTTTTTTTTAATTAAAAAATGTTGATTTTTTTTGGAAAAAAAAACCTCCCATGTAAAAGGAAGGCATAGCCCACCGCCCACCGAGCTGCCACTGGAGGGTCGCTCAGCTTGACGGTGCCACCCCACAACACCGCCCGCCACCAAGAGCCAGCGCTAGCCCCCGCGGGCTCCCTCCAGACAGGTCGCAGTCCTATTAAGGACTAGGCGCTATGTGCCAACCCCCGACCAACCCAATTCCATGTGAAGTGGTCATATGGATGACCAGGGGCTCCACCCCAGCTCCTAGTTTGCCAACCTCTGGTTGCGCACAGGACCAAGGGCTTTTGTTTTTTAAGTCCCCTGAGCTACCTGCAGGCCTTATTGGCCATTTTGGAGCAACTTTCACTATATTGGGTGTATTTTCTGCGTACGATGTCCGTTTTTCGCAAACAAGATACCATGGAAAGTTGATTCCAATTCCAATCTAGTGGTGAAGGTTTTTTTACCATATTTTTCTCCAGATTTTTTTTGCAAGTCCTTGAACTCAGATGTTGTTATTTTCACTCCGAAGGGCATTTCTTTTGGCTTGGTGATCCTTTTTTTTCCATTCTTGAGGCATTGGAAAGCTATTTTAGTCCTCTACATAGATTTGAGGTCTATTTTTATTTTATGTTTATGCACATTAGCATTCTCTCATTTTACAAATGTTGGGTTACTGTAATAAATGAACTGAGATAAAGTTTCATCAGGGGGGTTTCTTGCATAATAATCTGATTAGAGTGTGCATGCACTTTGATCTCCATATTCATTTTGTTTTGATGGAAACTCACATGGGTTATCTAGTTTCTTAGTTTCTTTTGGCCCCATCTTGTCTTAGCTTAACACATTAGATTCACATTGGTTCACACTTCATATTGGGAGTTTATGGTTATTGATCTGCATTGGTTCAAATACTTCTCAGTTTGAGGGACATGTTTTTATGGTTAATGTTCCAGAGTCTTTATGGTACTTGTTCCCATGGAAGAGTTTTAGTCTTAGTTTGGCATCGACAATCAGATACACTATTTCCATATTTTTTCATCATTTCATCTACTATTGCTTCACAGATTCGAGGGTTGTTCCAATTTGTGAGTTTTCTAGTATTCCATGGCATCAGGTCTTCTATCACATTATTATGATTCTGATAATTTGGTTTCTTGTAGACAAAAGTATCTTTCCTTGCTTGTTGGATTGAGGTTCTAGTGTTACTCCACAGTTTTCTTCCAATGCTTCTTTGCAACAGTCATCTCATTGTAGGGGGGTTTTGTGCCACTTGGTTTTCCTTCTCTACCTCATTATTGCATTTGTACATGGGTACCTGATCAAGCCTTGTTGTCAGAACCCATTCATGCTTTCTTGCATTCATCTTAGCTTTAGGTGCATGCCTTTTTAGTCTCCCTAAGTTGCACTTATGGGGGTGTTAGTGTAATTAATATTTAATTACACTTGCATAACTTTACTTAGGTAATATTTTAATTCCTAGGTTAATTATTGTCATCCTTATCTTGTTGAGCTATCTTGTTGTTCAAGATAAGATTAGGGTTATGCACTCTTTCTTTTAGAAAGAAAATCATCTCATGTAATTATAAATTCCTGAATAATAATATTTTGCACATCTTTATGCAAAGCTTTGATTTTTCTATTTTTCTCTTCTGTGGAAGGTTTTTTTGGTTTGCATGTTAGATCTTGGTTTCTAACATCGGGCACTAAAGGTTTTATTATTACAAGCTATTATTGAATAAGGTCTACAACCATAATTGACAATGCATACTATGTGGTTGTGATATGCTCATTATGATGTTGGGTTAAATCATGTGCATTATTTTTTTTTGTCACATCAGACTTCAAATCATCATTGTGTTTGATAAAGGGTATGTGCAGGATCATGATGGGCCAAAAAGTGGCGATATGATGGGTATGTAGGGTATGTGGGCATTTTTTTACCCAAAATTGATGAAAAAAAAGGGTTTTTAAAGAGATTCTCAACTTTCCACCAATATAAATTATGCTTTACTTTGAATTTAATAAATAATTATTATTCATTTTCTATTTGAATTATGACTAAAGTCCTGATTGATAGGATGATTGAAAAACATCTATAGCTTTCAAATGGTATCACATTTTTGAATCCAAATAATGTGTTCACATTCAATGCTTCACATACTATAGGATTTTTTAAAAATGAATTTCATGAAGTTTGACCAAGTTAAGGTGGTGAGACATACAATTTTTATATTTTTAAAAGTTGTAATACAAAATTCATAATTAATTATTTACTTGGAAAAAAATTACAAAAAAATATGCATCACATCAGACATGAGTCCTCTACTTATATCTAAAATATTATAAAAAATATTATCATTTTATTGTGGTTAGGGTGGTCAGACAGACACCTACTTCTTAGTTTTTCCCTGAAATTTAAGTTCTAGTGCATTGAAATTTCAAATTTTCACCAAATAGATTTCAAAAAAAAAAAAAAACCTAGTAGTTTGGAAAATACATTCAATTTGCTTATGCACATACCCTAAAGTCCTTGACAAACTTGAAAGAAAGAATTTTTAGGGCAATATTATTGTTGAAGGGTTTGGAACCCTAGCTGCCATGGATAACATGATAGTTTGCAGGTTTTGGTGTCTTCTCTCAATTGATACATTGAGGATTTATGTTTTTGTTCTCCTGGAGCTTGCTGGTATTAAGAATGGTTTGGAATTTTTTTCATTTTGGTTTCGAAATTGGAATACTAGCTATGAGCTAGTATGTGTGTGACTATGGAAGTTGGACTTGACTTCCAGCTGGGTAGTTATGATGGTCTTCAATATAAATTCATGGTATTTGTTTCTCTTTCTCCCATCGTGAACAGATAAAGCCAAAATCATCACATACTTTAAATTTTCTATTGAAATTTTCTTGCTAAAATAGTTGTTAAGGGTATTAAAAGGATCTTATTATTTGTTTTTTGAAAATAAAAAGAAGGAAGTTGTTTTATGCACAAGATGATAAAATTTTGTTTCTCAGTTATTCGACAGTTGGACATAACTATTACAAACCCTTATGAGTTATGTTGTTAATACTTTTGTTAAAATTCTTAATTTTTTTATGATCATGATTTAAACCTGTTAGGGTTTCTAAAATCTTATCTGGAGGTTGTCCTTACAGTTAAAAACCTATCTGTAGAGATGCTTATGCATTTATTTAAGAAGGTTTTGTTGTATTTCTTGGGTTACTAAGAAGAAGAGAAAAAACTCTTGTGAAACATCATATTTTTATCTTTACATTGACAAGAAACTTGGTTTACATTGAAAATCATTGAATCTCATATACTTTGTAAAAGAAGATGTTGTCAATTTTATACAACATTCTTCTTTAGTGTGCTTATTGAAATATTTATATACATAGTCTTCTATTGAAATTCTAGAGTTGCAAAATCTGCACTTCTAGGCTTTTGATAGGATGCTATAATTTTCATGCATTAAAAGGAGTTGGTGCTCCTTGAAATGGGTGTTGCTAAATTTGTAAGGGGTTGGTGCTCCAATAGTGGGTGCTCTAAATTTTGCATGTAAGGCATTGTAAACAATGGTTTTATTTAAGCCAATAAGGCATCATTTTGGAGTGTTTTTTCTACCCCAAGAGGGTTTTCCACTCATCAAATTCATGGTCTTATAGTGTCATTGCTTTGTTATGATAATATTTCTAGATTTTGATGTTTGTCCTTATCAGTTCATAGTTGAATGATTGTCTATTCATTTTTACAAATGTTTATACTGAAGTTTTCCTGTTAATGTTATGAACTTTCCTTCCTTCAAATGAAAGCACAAATTGTTCATTTAAGTCTATCCATACCAATGTATTATTCATATGCTTAGTTGATACACTTGAGTCAAGTCTGCTTCACAAACTATCATTTGTTTTCTTGGTTTAAAAGTGAACACAAATCCTTGCTCTTTAAAAAATATTATGGCTTTCATAAATCATGGATTCACCCCCCCTCTCAGTGATTTCAGTCTTACAACATGTTTTTGGTTTTTTAAGATGTACCTTTACACTTTCACACTAACCTAGTGCTTTATTAATTAATTGAGGTTAGTTTTCCTTAATTAGCCTCTTTAATTCAAATCCAAGCCAATTAATTACAATTTTTGAGTGATAAAACCCGACATTCATAAATTCCATAACATAATGTTTATCATTGAGCAATGTGTGTCCTAGGTAAGTGACCTAGGACCCATTCGCCATAGGGAGAATGGGTCCTCACTTAGGCCTAGGACCTAAATTCAAAATATGTTTTTGGGGTTTTTTCAATGATTTCAAAATTATATTTAGATGTTGACTTGTGATGTTTGAATTTCAAGAATTAATATTAAGATATGTAAAAATGTGAGGTCGTTTCACTATGTTTCATCCTAGAACTTTTAGGTAACTTCATGAGATCAAGATGGAGAATTATCAAGAGCAATTTAAGAGCATTTTAAAGGCATTCAAGAGCAGAATTATTGAATATTATTGCAGCAATCAAGATTGCACTATCATGTTAAATATTTATTACATCATGCATGTTGTTTGAGCTAATATGATGATGTAGAGTTCAATATCTATTCAAGTGTTCAAAAGCATTGTTTCAAATCAAGTTTCATGATCAAGATCCACATCCATTGAATCCAATTCATGTAAGTTGTAGATCTTCAATCCAAAGTTCAAACAAAGGTTTTGGGAGTTGTGGCATTGCTTGTTCATTCATCATTCCTTCATATTATTTTAATTCATTATAAGTTTTAATTACCAAAATGGGGTCTGGCCAAGGAAAACCCCATTCACCTAACAAAAAAAAAAATTCTTCTTTGATGTATGATTGTAGATTTTAGGTGGAAGATCTTGTAGTGTAGTAAAATGCATACCGTTGCATTTTCACACTTTTTTAGGCTCACCTTTCTTTATTTAGGCTTCTTTATGGCTTAATTGGTCCTATTTTTCATCCACAAGCCTAATAAACTATATATTTTTATGGAAAATCCCAACAAACATCAAAAGATAAATGATCATTTAATGATCCTACCTCTGTGACCCTAATTTGTGGACTATGACTAAAATGCCACCTAGGGCATCTTTTTTCTCCATGGGTCTTGGGAACCTGATTTTGAATACACCTAAAATGGTCCCTTTTTGGAGTTTGTGCCTCAAAAATTTAGCCTTGGGACTAAGATACCACCTAGGCAAATTTTGTCCTCGGCTTATTTTCGAGACTTAATTTCAAATTCTAGTGGGATTTAGCCTCCTTTGTTTAATGAGTTCATATGTTAGCTTGGTGTGATGTGATTTTAGGATATTAAGCATGAATAATTATAAATACAAGGTTCCTCCACTCATTTTCATATATAAGCAAGATAACGAGCATTCAAGTATTCATTCCTAAGGAAATTTTATGCACTTAAGAGTAATTCATCAAGCATTTGAAGCCATCATCAAGATTCAAGCATCATGTCGAGGGTTTAGTGCATCCATTCATGTTATTGAGCCAAGATTGTGGATGTAGCATTGAAGATCTATTTACAACCATGTTCACATCATATCCAAGGATCCAAGATCTACATTCCTTATGGCCACTACATGGTATATTGTAGATTTTCTTCACAAGACATCATACAAAGTGATATCATTTACATATTTCATGTTTCATGCTCCATTTCATTTATTTAATCATTTGGTTTAATTACCTACAAGGGGTTTGACCAAGGAAAACCTTAATTCACTAACAACAAGTTTTTCCCATCTTGTATATTTGTGATTGTAGATCTAGGTTAAATTCTTGAAGATCACTTGGATTTCAAAGTTGTAAAATTTGCAAACTTGCACTTCAAAGTTGTCATCTTCACGGAAACTCATCTATAGGCCATATTCGGAAGATTCATAACCTCAGATCGAAAAGGAAGTAATTGTAGACCTTGGAGTTCAAGACCACACTCAAAGTTTTCAAAAATTTAGAGTGGGACTAATACACCACCTTGGGCATCTTAGTCCTCCCGAGCATATTTTTCAGAGATTCCTTTCGATTTGGTTATAACATATGAAGACTTTGTAGTTGCCCTAAAAAATGGCAACATGACTAATATGACATCTTGGGCATCTTAATCATACACAACACTTTTTGGCACCTTCTTTACATTGAATCCAAAATCCTCGCAGCATCTCCAGACTTCCCAGGTACACACATTCTATCTTTCTATTGCATAATTTCATTATTTACACTCTTCATTTAGCTTGCATTTCTAATTTTAATTCATTTTTCATATCACATTTTGTTTTCCAACATTTCTCTTTTCCAAGAATTTTCTTGGTGGTGAACCCCTTAGAGTTGAAAGAACCCCTCCTAGGCCTTCTTCATTTTGAATTGACTCACCTTGTGAGGTTGTTAGTCAATCCAATTAGGATCCCAAGGACATTATTCAATGAATTATAATAGGAGAAAAGTGGTGTTTAATGACCTAGGCTATAAAGCAACCATTTTCCTATTATTCATTTTGGTGAACCTGACTTCTTGAGCATTCATTTTCTGATTTGGATTCCATTAAAGCTCTAGATCTAGGTTGCATTCATTCTTACATTGCATCTTGCATTAGTAAAATTTCATCTAGGTTTTCTCATATTTAGTGAAAGTGAATCTAGGGTTTCTCATATTTTCATTAGTGAAAGTGCATGTAGGTTGCATTTTTTCTTGCTTGCACCATTGTATCTCATTGAAAAATTGAAAAAAGTGCATTGTTTTATCATCCTAATTACATTTAGAAACATTCTTATTGCATTCAAAATTGAAAAAACTTGCATTAACTTTGCATTCAATTTCTTGTCAATGGTGACTTTTTCTTGTATTCATTTACACATTTTTTTGTTTCCAAACATCAAGTCCCTAGGTAGGCAATCTGGGAACACTATAAAAAACTTCGAATTTGTTGTTTCTCTATAAAAACAACCTCCCTTGGGATAAAAAATCCCTTCCTAGAATCTTAGTCCCTCACTAGGTTTTTACCTCATAATCTTGTCTAAGTTGATTGCATCCTATTCCACTTTCTAGACCCTCCAAATTCCTTCAGTGAGACTAAAATTCCCTTTCTAGCATCTTAGTCCCTGTTGGTCTTTGAAGTTGTAGTTGTCAAGGTTTAAATCTACTTTTCTATGCTTTCTAAGCCTCCTAGTCACATATACTATAAGTCTGGAAAGTTTTAGGAACATCTCTTTTATGCATCTAGGTCAAAAACATCCATTTAGGGAACTTATTTTTAAAATAATTTTAATTACAAGCATCATTAGATCTAGAAATGCTCACATTTATGAAACTTTGCATAATATGGATAAAATTACTTTTCACTTTTGCATATACAATGTTTATATTCATAAAACATTGCATAATTTTGATAAAAGTGATTTTCATTTTTGGATACACATTGTTTGCATTCTTAAAGTTTTGCATACATTGCATAAAACTATTTTGCATCTTTGGATACACATTGTTTACATTATTAAAGAATTGCATGAGATGGTTAAAACTGCTATTCATTTTTGGTCAAACAATGTTAGTAACTTATGTTTTTAGGCATGCTAAGAAAAATTTCATATCCCCACCCTATGAGAGTGTTTTAGTGAAAGAGAATACAACCTTGGAAAATAATAACGATCATATTGGTTCTTCTCCCAATATCTCTCCTATTGGTGAAGAAGATATTTTGGTGTTAGAAGAACTGTTGATGGTCCAGGTAGCACAACAATAGTTAAACAGAATATTGCTATTTTGTTTCTCTGAAGAGAAAGACAACACATGGATGTCTTAGCTCCCAAGGTCTTTGCAGTTGGTTCTCAACTGTGTTGATGTCCCTCAGTGGTCAATGTAACAGTAAAGTTCAAGGGGCCTGCTAGTGTAGAGCTTCTGGATTGTTCTAAGTTCAAGCATGAATTTAAACATACTCTAACCTGGGTTTTTAAGGAAACAAAAAAAGATAGATCAGAGCTTTGGGACAGAAAAGAATGATAGTTCATCTAACTAAACCAAACTTGCTACCTTTCAAGGAATTCCTAACTAAAACTGTAGAACAAAATTAACTTGTGATTGACACATAGTTTCATTCATTCATAGTGCTGATTTAAATAACAGATTTCAAGTTACCATTTAAACAAACATAAAGTAAGACTTCAATCCTTGAAATCTTCTCAAATCAGATGATCAACCTAAGACAAATATCATTTAGGAAGACAATGTGAAGTAGATTAAGATCTGGTTGCTTCTACTGCTAGTAAAACAAATAAGCAACATTTACAAAGCTAGCACAATCACTAGTGTACAGAATTTAATCCATGATTTCAGACTGTTTCCATCTATACTAAGAGAACTTGTAAAGATACATTATTGGTTCCTACTAGATCTAACTGCTAACTAAGAAGACAAAGGAAAGCTCCCATTACAAAGAATCAGGATGCAGCTTTATCTCCTCTATTTTTGCTAACTAACTTCTCCTAATCTTGTGACTACAACTTCTAACTTTCTAAACTTTTTTTCTACTCTATCCTTTCTAAACCTTTACAAAGAGGCAAGAATTACATATTTATACAGAGTGTACCAAAAAGAATGTGTTGTCCCCCTGCATTAGGGTTTACAAAATATCTACTTTCAGGAGGGTCAACTCTTAGATCTTTTTGAAGAGAGTCAATGTTGCATTCAATGTGAAGCCCTGTTGTCCATGTCGGTGATGGCTTGACCTCAGGAGAAACCTTCAGATCTTTTGTAGCTAAAAAATTCACTCCTGGTATCTGTGTCTATCTTCTAACTCCTTCGAAGGGCTGCCTTGAATGCTCTAAAGTCTTTTGCCATTAATACTGATCTACCTCTCACCAGTGGTCACTACAGCTGTCCCCTGTGACTTGTGGTTGTTTCTTCCCTTTGGCCTTCTTCATGATCTAGACCCTTCTTTCATTGACCATCTCTAGAAGCATCATTGGGCCTCCCTTTAGATCTGAACATCATCACCTGAGCCGATACATCACATTTTGATCTTAGGAGTCCATATCATTTGCACACTGTTGGTCTTCTTCAAGGGGTAGTCAATCAGTCAATGGCCAATAGGCCATTCCTTTACCTTCTTTTGATTGGCGGAACATAGGCCACGAAGGATTCCTAGGTAGTCAAAAGTGGTCCACCTTAAATCACATGTCGGTGAGACACTAATCGTGTCTCCCTGATGCAATTTTTCCTCTTCACAGTTATCGGCACAACATGTGGCAGTCGGTGAGACCTTTTAGCGAGCTGCAGAAGTTATACCGAGCCCACAAAGACTATTGGAAAGATAGTCGCTAGTCAAAATGACCTCATGGTGAATCTCAAAATCCCTTGGCGAGCTCATTTTATGTCGGGGAGACCTTCGTCAGTTGAGAAGACCTTCTAGCGATATCACTCTATTCTCCCTGGGCTTATTTCCTTTCGGTGAGAACTCTTCATTTTGGGGAGACCTTACCCTAAACTCACGCCCTATCACTGAGACTCCCTTTGGTTGGTGAGACTTTACACTGACTGAAGCTTCCTTTCGCCGAGCCGAGAGCACTTTGGGGAAACCTCGCTTTGTTGCTGAGACCTCACACCGAATTCAAAATATTACACTGAGGGCACAATCCCTTTGGCGAGACCAATAGCCATTGGTGAGACATCTCACCAAGTTCATTTCATTTCGGTTAGACTTTATCTCCTCGACATGACATCACACTGAATTCCCTTACCCTTCAGCAAGACACCATGCTAATCAGCCAGACCTCCTGCCAAAGGCAAAATTATCCCTGAACTCAAACCTTTAGTGGGACCTCCCTCTGTTTGGAAGACCACACGATGAGCTTCAAACATTACACCAAAGGGAGAAACATGTCGACAAGACTACTGTTAGTCGGTGAGATATCATGGCAAGCTCCCAAGGGTTATACTATTGGCGGCTTCATTGGTAGGACGTTAGCATTCGACAAGACTCCCTCGTGTCGGTAGGACATCTCCCCGAACCTATTCCATTCTCCCCAATGACAACCTTCTTCGGTGTGACTTCCTTCATTCAGCCAAACATTATGCCAAAGGCATCATCTTTTGGCAATCTTATTTCATTTTAGGGAGACTCCATCCTATTGGTAAGACCCTTTTGCCGATGCCTGTTGTCACCAAGACCTCCTTGTAGTCATACTGATCCTCAATGTTACACTGAGAAGTATCCTTTTGTCTCATTTGCTTTGACGTGACCTTGTGATGTCGGGAAGACTTTGTCATATACACCCTATGTCTTGCCGAGAAACCTGTGTAAGATGAATTTTTTTCATCGTGACAATATCATTCTCTCACCGATGAAGAAAAATGTCAGTGCGACAAAATGGGTCGGAAAGATTGCATGACCTCACACCGATAGAATCCTTTTGTGCTTTATCGGTGAGACCAAATGCACTCGCCAAGACATTTCCCTGATGCAAAATTTTCTCACCGAGATGTATATCCTTATCGGTGGTTGGCAAGACACAAAGTGCTTGGCAAGACTAGACACCGAAGACACAACTCTTGCCGAAGTGTTTGTGTGCTTCGTGCTAGTTGGTGAGACATGAAGAATTCACCGAGTCTTCCCCCTGAAGAAAAAGTCTCCTACCGATATGTGTATCCCTCTGTCACTGGTCGGTGAGACATACAGATCTCACCAAGACCCTACTCTAAAGAAGACTTTCATGTAGATGAGGAAACTCTTAGTCGCCAGAACAATGATTAATGTCTCACCAATAGGTATCTGCATGTGAATTCCAATCACTGTCACATTCCTGTGGTCTTGTTGATAGGCAACACAGACGTATATTAACAAAATTCATTATAGGTCAAGCAGACCTTGATAAACTCATGCCGATATGAACTATAATGTGAAGTATTTAGACTCAATAGAATTTATGGTACCGCATGGCCAAATATGGGGAAAATATGCTCATGGTGGGCATTTGGGAAAATTATGGGTTATGAACAATATGTAAAATCATAAGAATTTTATAGTTCTAACACCCCCTTTGGACTTTAAATAGATAGAGCCAAGCCACCAATCAGTAAGACATCTGAAAGGTCTTGCCGACTCTTGCCTTATAGGATTTTTATGACCAACTGTATTGAGGAATGCTTTCCAACTGAGCTCCCTTGACAAATATCATCATGCATGTGATTTAATCCTACAAAACAAAATCCCCATTAGTCCTTGGAAGCACATAAAATATATCATAATGAAATACACCATTGTCTATGATAATTTCATTCAGTACTTAGCAAGAATAAAATCAACTCAAGCTGAAACAGAACCAGCAGACAACCCACGAAGAAAACAGAAGAACCCCCAAGAGAAAAAGCAAATAACCAAAGGCAACAAAAGCAAGAGAAAAGAGGGACCCATGTTTTGTTCCAGAATAAAATGGGGTGGTTATGTAGGGCATAACAACTGGCGACTCGGTTGGGAAAATGGTTTAACCATTTTCATGAAATTGAAGGATTCAGCTACCCAGAATTCCTAGTTCATGAACATCACAACTCCAGTTGGGTGAGTTATAACAACCAAGGTTGAGTTGGAATCTCAAATGTAAATCAACAATGGCCACCCTTGAATCTATGTCTGTGCTTGACTGTGCATCACTCTTTTGTAAAGTTTTTTTCACCTTTCGAACAACAATGTGCCAGATTTGAGCTACATGAGTTGATTCCCTTTAACTATTGTGCAATGATATCTTGGGCATTGCTCTGCTGCCAGTCAAGCATCCATAGCCCTGACAGAGATACCTCTTGTTTCCTCACAACATTGCTTTACTGCCAATTAGGCGTCCATAGCCCCGATAGAGATACTAGAATCACCCATTCATATTGAGTCCTTTTTCTCTTTAGATAATTCTTTTTTTTTCTTTTCTATTTTCTCTTGGAGTTTCAGATATTTCATTTAATTCTTTCTCAATATGTCAGATGTTTAACATCTGTTCTAGGTTGAAAACTAGCATGGACCTCATAACAGAACTTGGGAGATCGGATTTTTCACTCAAATCTTACAAGATTATCACCCTAGGACAAATATACCATTACAAAAGAAGATGATCTTAATGATTTGTGACACATTTAGAGGAGCTAATGAAGGTTATTTACTTTGCACCTTGTTTTGAAGACTTTCCACAACTCTTGTTTTGAAGACTTCTCCCGACAAAGTATGCCCGAGATAACAACCACCACTTTTATTAGACAAAATAAAAAGCAGGACATAAAAAACAAACACATATGAATCACCTAGCAAAAGTACCAACTTCACGACTCAAAATAGTGTTTAAGAAACTGTCCATTGACAGGCAAGGGAATAGGTTCTCCAGTTAAACTACTCAGTCTGAAAGCATTTTCTCCTAGGATCTCAGCAATCTGATAAGGACCTAGCCAGAGCTTATCGAATTTCTGGTGACTGCCCTTCTTTTCACTAGCTTTATCCCATAACAACACAAGGTCTAATATCCTAAAAGCTTTGATTTTGGCTCTTTTTTCAAACCAATGCTTGACAATAGTCTAGTGCCTAAAGAATTGTTGCAAGGCGACATCTCTCTATTCTTCTAATTTCAACAAAGTAGCTAATCTTACCTCTATCCTATTGTCGCTAGAGTAGAATTTCTACATGAACTCAAGGATAGGTATTTGCAGATGGATAGGGAACACAGGCTCTTGGCCATATACCAGCTTGAATGGTGGTCTTTAAAGTAGCCTTGATCCTAGTTCTATCTTCCCATAATGCAAATCTCAGCTAGGTATGCCAGTCCCTAGGGTTGTTTTCTAATAATTTCTTAATTACCCCTAAGAGATTCTTATTGGTTGATTCTACAACTCCATTGCCTTGTGGGTAATAGTTTGAAGAATACTTTAAAACAATCTTGTGATCGTAATCCCATGAAATGAACTCAGCAGAAGAGAAAGCAGAGCCATTGTCACATACCAAAGCGAAGGGTACTCCAAACCTAGTTGTGATGCATTCGGTGAGGAACTTGATTACTAACTTCATTGTGTTGTTCTTGCAAGGTATAGCCTCTGTCCATCTTGTGCAGTAATCAGTAGCAGTCAAAATAAACTTGTTTCCTACAGAAGAATTTGGGTTAATTACCCCAATAAATTCTAGTGCCCATTGGGCAAATGGTCTTACCTCGCAAACAGGCTGCAATGGCATGACCGAATGGTGTTATTTTGATGCAAATATTTGACATATGTGACATGTTCTTGTATGTTGATGGGCATCTTTGAACACACATGGCCAGTAATAATCAGATCTAAGGATCTGGTGTGCCAATGAATCTGTAGACCCATGACCTGTGTCATGTTTCCCATGAAACTCAGAGATCACATGTTTAGCCTCTTGTTGATCAAGGCATCGTAGGTACACTCCCTCAAAATTCTTCCTATATAGCAACCCTCCTTTGAACATATAATGGGAACTCTTCATTCTTAGCACTCTCCTTTGAGTTGCATTCATTCCTTCTAGACACCGATTATTAAGCATAAAATAGACAATATTAGCATACCAAGGGTCATTGGAGAAGGACTAGGTTGTGTATTGCTGACAAATGATGTTGTCACCAGCATTTTCCATAGACTTAGACAAGCCTGTACCTCTGACAAGTCTCATAGGGCATATCTCCAGGTCGAACTCTTGCAAGATGGCCATCCATTTCCCTCTCCTTTCTCCTAGCTCGCTCTGCATAAGTAGAGACTTCACAGCAGCGTCAAGAACTACAACAATGATTTGGCTTCAGAGAATGTAGTGTCTTAACTTCTTGACAACTCTGACCAGCACAAAAGTTTACTTTTTAAGAGGTGGGTACTTCACTTCAACATTTTTGAATGGAGAGCTCATGAAAGAAATCAGTGTCTCCTTTGCCTCCTCTCTTCGTTGAGTTAGTACAACTGCATAGGAATGTTCAGAAGAAAATGAATAAATATAGAACGGCTTCAAGTAGTCAGGGCTGGTGAGGACTAGCACTTCTGAAATGGATCGCTTGATCTGTGTAAACATAGCCTTTGCCTCATTAGTCCACTCTGTTTTGGTGTCTCTCTTCATCATTTCATTCGGTGGTTTGACGATTTCTGCAAAGCCCGTGGTAAACTTTCTCACAAAGTTGATCTTTCCAAAGAAAGACCTCATTTCTTTCTTGCTTCCTGGTCTAGTGATCTTCAAAATGGACTCAACTTGGTCTGGATCGATCGATATTCCCCTTTCTGAGATTATGTGTCCCAAAAGTTTCCCTTCAGAGACTCTGACCACACGCTTTTTAGGATTCAAGGAGACTCCATACTAGATACATCATTCAAGAACCTTGGCTAAGTCTGCAGCATGGTTCAATCTATCTTTGGAGAACATTGTTAGGTCATCCATATAAACAATAATGCATTTACCAATTAGGTCCTTGAATGCTATGTCCATGGCGCGCTGGAGAGTTTCTCTAGCATTTATCAGACTGAATGGCATCCTTCTATACGCAAATGTTCCCCACTTTGTAGTGAAGGTTGTCTTCATCCTATCTTCACAGTTAACCATTACCTGATTGTACCTAGAGTAACCATCCAGGAATGATATCATCTGAGATCCATTGACAATCTACAAGACCTCATCTAGAGAAGGAAGTGGGTAGTTATCTTTTTCTGAAGCTCTGTTCAGATTCCTAAAGTCCACACATAGCCTGATCTCTTCATTTTTCTTATGGACTGGAACTAAGTTAGCTACCCATGTTGAATGGCACACAGGGAAAATTATCCTTGTAGAAATCAATTTCTGAACTTCTTTAAGGATCAGTGGTTCAATCAGGGCATTGACAGGGCGTTGTTTCTGTCAGAATGGTTTAGCCTCAGGCTTCAAAGGGATAGTATGAGTCATCACAGAAGCATCGAATGTATTTAGGTCTTCATATCCCCATGCTATTGTAGTAATATCCCTTTTCAGTGCCCTCAGTATATCTTTTTTGATTGCTTCAGGGCAGGCTTTCCCTATGTAGACATTCCTTTTAGGGCCAGAATCAACTAGGTTAACAGTTTCATATTCGCCTCCCTTATCTTCAACTGACATCTTGTCTCGAGCCCTGGGGTCTTAATCAAAAATCCTTTCTAAAGCCACCATACCCTTGGGAATGTTGTTACTTTTCAAATTAAGGACCCCTTCTGTATTACAATCTCCAGGGTTCCAATCTCCTTGAGCCATGTTGTACTTATCAATGATTTGTCCTTCAAAAACATCTGAACTTGCTAGGAAAGCAAGGATATGTCGATCATCATCAAAGACTTGAAATTTCCTGACATTATCAGGAATAGCAGGGGTGGATATCAATTCCACTAAGAATTTCTTAAGCCTGGAGCCTTGCATGGGTTCCAGGGTACTTGCAGCAACAGCTAATGAATCAGCTATCTGATTCTCCTCTCTAGGGATTAAGCTAATCCCAAAGGCATCAAAGTCTTCAATCAGGTTCCATACCCTATTTCTATATGCTGCCAGCCTTCTATTGTAACATGTGTATTGGTTTGTACTTTCTTGAAAACTATTTATGAATCTCCTTTGAACACCAAGGTAGTGACCTTCTTCTTATGCGCAAACATTAGTCCTCGAGCTAGGGCTTCATACTTTGCTACGTTGTTAGTACATCCAAATTGCAATATGTATGAAGCAAAGAAGATCTTCCCTTTCAGGCTACTAAATACAATTCCAACACCACTGCCTATTTTGGATTTAGATCCATCAAAGGTGAGGACCCATAGCTGATCATAAGCTAGGGTTGATCCTTTTGAAGTTGTTATGGGTGCTTGGGTTGGATGAGCCACAGGTGGGGATCCTTGATCTTTTACATCAGATATAGGGAATGGGCGCTCTATAAGTTCTTTAGGTACACTTTCCAATTCCTGCTTAGTTATATCATATAACCTATGGCTATCCTTCTGACAGTCACTTGTGCCTTTGGTTAATCCCCTAGGTTTTGGTGTATTTTTTAGTGCAGGGATGTCAAATAAACCTTGGGGTGGTTCCTTACAAATATGCTGATTTGGAAATGTATCGGGGGTTGGTTCAATTTGAGAAAGAACTTCCTTTGAAGGTATCCTATCCCTGGTTAACATTATTGCTTCCTTAGCTTCAAATGAGAATTGATTTGCAATGGCCTCAGAGTGAATTGAGCTAGCTTCCCTACCTTGGGAAACAATTTAAAATGTCAATGCAGGGTTGGAAAGTCAATTTAGAATGATTTTGGTAATACACCCTACACTAATTAGGAAGTAGAAGACTTTGCATATCGATATCTTCCCCTAAGACCAGCTGATCCTGATGTAGCTTCTTGATCAATGCTTGTTGCTTTTCATTAATCACAGAATCAGGGAATTTTGGTATTGATAGTTCTTTAGGATCAAGGACAGAAAAGGTTAAAATTTCATCTCTTTTATAAACCCCTATCCCGGTTTTGAAATAGGCTACCTCATTGGGGCAATCATATTCAGTGATGACATGCTTGAGGTGGGGCTCACTTTCAATCCTAATATGTGTAGGAATTCCTCTCCATTGTAGCCACATATGTGAAAATTCAAGGGAGAGATACCCCCTATACCTTTCATCAAATATCTACTCAACAGCATACCATAAGTCTCGGGAATTTCTGCTACTTGAATGTCTATGTTGGTTTGAATCCTAGGGTTTGACCCTACTTGGAAATGTATGCTTCTTAACTCTCCCACTACATTAATCTCTGTCTTGTCAAGTTGGATGACCTTCTTGTTTGTTTGGACAGGGTTCAATCCCAACTTCTTGCATATAGAGAATGACATAACATTGCCAGAAGCTCCTAAATCTAATAGACAATTATGTAGGTTCTTCCCACAGATTCTTAAACTCACAAGAAATGGTGGAGTACCTACCTTGCTTCTGTATAGGGCTACGTTCATGTCTGCAGTAGGGGCTACCTTGTTTTTCCCTTTCAATTTATCAGCTTTCTCTAAGGCTTTCAGCACTATCTCCCGTTGGACAAGGCACCACTTTAGGATGTCAAAATATGACAAAGAATTTTTTGGTTTCTGCATCTCAGAAACAATATCAAATTTTGTATTATAACTTGCATTACTTTTGAAAACACCAGAGGGATTACCCTTGTTATGGAAGTCAGGTGGGACCTTTGGTGGAGGAGGGTTATTATCAACACTTTTATTTGGAGGCACCATGTGATTAGGTGGCGTTGATGAAGTGAATGGACCCTTACTTTGATTTCTTAGGAAGTGTCCTCCTTTTGTCTGAAAGGCTTGGGCATCATATGAATCTTCCTCTGGTTCATTCTCCTCTTGCCTTGGGAATGAAGGTTCCTCCTCAAAGAGGTTATAAGTCATTGTTGTATGTATTGATCTGTCTTCTTTGTGAGGATTCCCTTGGAATGTTTGGGCATCTTCCTATGCCATCTTGAAAAAAATTTCCATTTTAGGGTAGTTCACCTCAGAATGGGTTGCAGTATCATGCAGCCTACACCAATTAGTCATAAAATTGAGGTCAGCCACGTTTGCGGTATGTGATCTCTCCTCATTAGCTTGATAGTTATGAGAAACTCCACCATTATTGGGCCTTGTATTCCATTGTTTGTTGTTATTTGGCCTTTGGTTATACTCTCTATTTTGATTTTGATACCCTTGGTTAGAGGATTTTTGGTCTTGATAACCCCTTTGGTTGTAATTGTTATGATTCTGATAATTACCCTGATTGTTATTGTTCTAATTGAGATAATTACCTTGGTTCAGAGAAGGGTTCAATCTAAGCTAACCCATATCATTTGTAACTTGAGACAGTGTTTTCTTTAAGGTCTCTACTGCATTTGTGAGTTGCACTATCTTTTCACTTTCAACAGCCTTAGCAACAGGTGGCTATCCACCATGATTTGGTGTTCCAATTTGGTTATGATGATTATGGGAACTTTGAGGAACTTGTGGTTGTTGGAAGAAATCAAGAGTTCCATTAGCAAAGAATGGAACAGGTGGTTGAGTTTGCAACTCAAGGATAGGCCCATAATGGGAAGGAGACATTCCCAGGACAGTATTGAATAGAGGGGTTGGACTATACTCCTGATATCCTATTGAATGGAAACCTCCTCCTAGACTTCCTTGTTGAGAACTAATTTTTTGTTGCAGCTTGATGGCCAAATGATAAACTTTGGATAGAGAATCAATGTCTGTAGGTTGATAAGTCCTTTGTAGGAATAAGCCAAGTAAAGGGTCTATAACTCTAAAGTAAGCTTGAATGGCACTATCCTCATCGACCAGATAGGGGGCTTGCAATCTCCTATACATTTGTTGGAACCTGGTATTAAACAAAGGCAAAGGTTCACCTAGCTCCTTCCTGATAGTAGCAAATTGGTGGAACAAAATAGTTGGATCCACATAGATTTTGAACTGATTGATGAAAGCATTCTCCAGGTCTGTCCACTCAGAATAGAACGCTAAGGAAGATTAAGGTACTAGTTGTACACCATATCCCCTAAGGAATAAGGAAACAACCTACAAACTACATCATGGTGAGCTATCTGAGCTTTGGTACAAGCATCCTTGAAAGCTTGTATGTTCTCTTCAAAACTCCTTAATTCACCATGAATATACTTGGGGAAGAATTTCTCAGGATTCTTAGGCATATCATGAAAACCTCTAGGAATAGTCCCCAATGGAGAGGGATTATTCTGAAAAAATTTGATTGGTGGTGGTGGTGGTGGTTGAGAAAGCTGTTGTATGGGTTGAACCAGTTGTGATGACAATTGAGATGGATTCGATGATGGATTAATAGGTACCCACTAGGGTATTGGTGAAAATCCTAGTGGAGTGAGTGGAGCTGCTAAGGGTGGTATGATGGTTGCCCCAGTCCTGTGACTCTTGTGTCTTATTGGGGTCTTAAGTTCTATCAACGGTGGTGGATTTTCAACTGATCAAAGAACTCTATGGGACCTTTATGGGAGGAAAACCTAGCTTTATCTAGTTTTCCCTTCTAGGCCCTCCTTCTAGCACCAGTTTATGTTGATGGTCAAGGTGGCACATCAACAGTTAAACATAATATTGCTATTTTGTTTCTCCTGAAAGAGAAAGACAACACATGGATGTCTTAGCTCCCAAGGTCTTTGCAATTGGTTCTCAACTGTGCTGATGTCCCTTAGTGGTCAATGTAACAATAATTTTCAAGGGGCCTACTGGTGTAGAGCTTCTGGATTGTTCTAAGTTCAAGCATGAATTCAAACCTACTCTAACCTGGGTTTTTAAAGAAATAGAAAAAGATAGATCAAAGCTTTGGAATAGAAAAGAATGATAGTTCATCTAACTTAACGAGACTTGTTACCTTCCAAGGAATTCCTAACTAAAATTGCAGAACAAAATTAACTTGTGATTGACACAGTTTCATTCATTCACAGTGTTGATTTCAATAACAGATTGCAAGTTACCATTTAAACAAACATAAAGTAAGACTTCAATCCTTGAAAGCTTCTCAAATCAGATAATCAACCTAAGACAAATATCATTTAGGAACACAATGTGGAGTAGATTAAGATTTGGTTGCTTCTACTGCTAGTAAAACAAATATGCAACATTTACAAAGCTGGCACAATCACTAGTGTACAAAAAATCCATGATTCCAGATTGTTTCCATCTATACTAAGAGAACTTGAAAAGATACAATATTGGTTCCTACTGGATCTAACTACTAACTAAGAAGACAAAGGAAAGCTCCCATTACAAAGAATTAGGATGTAGCTTTATCTCCTCTATTTCTGCTAATTAACTTCTCCTAATCTTCTGACTACAACTTCTAACTTTCTAAACTTTTTTTCTACTCTATCCTTTCTAACCCTTTACAAAGAGGAAAGAATGCCATATATATACAGAGTGTACCAAAAATAATGCGTTGTCCCCCTGCATTAGGGTTTACAAAATATTTGCTTTTAGGAGGGTCGGCTCTCAAATCTTTTTGAAGAGAGTCAATGCTGCATTCAATGTGAAGCCCTAATGTCCATGTCGGTGATGGCTTGACCTCAGGAGAAACCTTTAGATCTTTTGTAGCTGCAGCATTCACTCCTAGTATCCGTGTGTATCTTCTAACTCCTTCGAAGGGCTGCCTTGAATGTTCTAAAGTCTTTTTCCATTAATACTGATCTACCTCTCGCCAGTGGTCACTAAAGTTGTCCCCTATGACTTGTGGTTATTTCTTCCCTTCAACCTTCTTCATGCTCTAGACCCTTCTTTCGTTGACCATCTCTAGAACCATCATCGGGCGTCCCTTTAGATCTGAACATCATCACCCGAGCCGATCCATCGCCTTTTGATCTCAAAAGGAGTTCATATCATTTGCACTCTATTGGTCTTCTTCAAGGGGTAGTCAATCAGTCAATGGCCAATAGGCCATTCCTTTAGCTTCTTCTGATTGGCGGAACATAGGCCATGCAGGATTCCTGAGTAGTAAAAAGTGTTCCACCTTAAATCGCATGTCGGTGAGACACTAATCATGTCTCCCCGATAAGATTTTTCCTCTTAACAGTTATCGGCGCAACATGTGGCAGTCAGGGAGACCTTTTAGCGAGTTGTAGAAGTTTTACCAAGCCCACAAAGACTATCGACAAGATAGTCGCTAGTCGGCATGCCCTCATGGCGAAGCTCGGAATCCTTTGGTGAGCTCATTTTATGTCAGCGAGACCTTTGTCAGTCGAGAAGACCTTGTCGCGATATCACTCTATTCTACCCAGGCTTATTTCCTTTCGGTGAGACCTCTTCATTTCAAGGAGCCCTTACCTCGAACTCACGCACTGTCATAGAGACTCCCTTCGGTTAGTGAGACTTTACACTAACTGAAGCTTCCTTTCGCCGAGCCGAGAGCACTTCAGGGAAACCTCACTTTGTCGCTGAGACCTCACACCGAATTCAAAATATTACACCGAGGGCACAATCCCTTCAGCAAGACCAACAGCC
This sequence comes from Sequoia sempervirens, assembly GCA_007258455.2. Classification (NCBI taxonomy): domain Eukaryota; kingdom Viridiplantae; phylum Streptophyta; class Pinopsida; order Cupressales; family Cupressaceae; genus Sequoia; species Sequoia sempervirens. The sequence continues at coordinate 483,068,382 of VDFB02000003.1, read as the reverse complement.
ATCGGTGTGACATCTCATCGAGTTCATTTCATTTTGGCCAGACTTTATCTCCTCGGCATGACATCACACCGAATCCCCTTACCCTTCAGCAAGACACCGTGCTAATTGGCCAGACCTCCTTCTAAAGGAAAAATTATTGACGAACTCAAACCTTCGGTGGGACCTCCCTCTATCGAGAAGACCTCACGGTGAGCTTCAAACATTACACTGAAGGGAGAAAAATGTCAGCAAGACTACCGTTAGTCAGCAAGATATCATGGCAAGCTCCCAAGGGTTACACCACTAGGCAGCTTTGTTGGCAGGATGTTAGCATTCGACAAGACTCCCTCGTGTTGGTAAGACATCTCCCCGAACCTATTCCATTCTCCCTGATGACAACCTTCTTCGGCATGACTTCCTTCATTCGGCCAGACATTATGCTGAAGGCATCATCTTTTTCCAATCTTATTTCATTTTGGGGAGACACCATCCTATCGGCAAGACCCTTTTGTCGATGCCTGTTGTCGCCAAGACCTCCCTGTAGTCATATCGATCCTCAATGTTACACCAAGAAGTATCCTTTTGTCTCATTTGCTTCACTGTGACCTTGTGATGTCGGGAAGACTTTGTCATAGACACCCTATGTCTCACTGAGAAACCTCCGTAAGATGACTTTTTGTCACTGTGACAATATCATTCTCTCACTGATGAAGCAAAATGTCAGTGTGACAAAATGGGTCAGCAAGACTACATGACCTCACACTGATAGAATCCTTTTGTGCTTTGTTGGTGAGACCAGATACACTCGCCAAGACATTTCCCTGATGCAAAATTTTCTCACCGAGATGTATATCCTTATCGGTGGTCAGCAAGACACAAAGCACTCAGCAAGACAAAACACTGAAGAGACAACTCTTGCCAAAGTGTTTGCACGCTTCATGCTAGTCAGTGAGACATGAAGAATTCACTGAGACTTCCCCTAGAAGAAAAAGTCTCCTTCTGATATGTGTATCCCTCTGTCTCTGGTCGGTGAGACATAAATATCTCGCCAAGACCCTACTCTGAAGAAGACTTTCATGCAGATGAGGAAACTCTTAGTCACTGGAACAATGATTAATTTCTCGCCGATAGGTACTTGCATGTGAATTCCAATCACTGTGACATTCCTGAGGTCTTGTCAATAGGCAACATAGATGTATATTAACAAAATGAATTATAGGTCGGGGACACCTTGATAACCTCATGCTAATATGAACTATAATGTGAAGTATTCAGACTCAATGGAATTTATGGTACTACATGGCCAAATATGGGGAAAACATGCTCATGGTGGGCATTTGGGAAAATTGTGAGTTATGAACAATATGTAAAATCATAAGAATTTTATTGTTCTAACACCCCCTTTGGACTTTAAACAGATAGAGCCAAGCCACCAGTCGGCAAGACATCAGAAAGGTCTTGCTAACTCTTGCCTTAGAGGATTTTTATGACCAACTGGATTGAGGAATGCTTTCCAACTAAGCTCCCTTGACAAATATCATCATGCGTGTGATTTAATCCTGCAAAACAAAATCCCCATTAGTCCTCGGAAGCACATATAATATATCATAATGAAATACACCATTTTCTATGATAATTTCATTCAATACTTAGCAAGAAGAAAATCAACTCAAGCTGAAATAGAACCAGCAGACAACCCAGGAAGAAAATAGAAGAACCTCCAAGAGAAAAAGCAAATAACCAAAGGCAACAAAAGCAAGAGAAAAGGGGGTAGTTATGCAGGGCATAACAAGAACTAGTCAATGAAAGTTTTGAGAGTCCTAATTGTTTCTCTCCTACCTCTCTTAGTGGACAAGACATTGATGACCCTCTTTGTGATCCCTCCCCTACCTATCCTATTAGGGAACAAAGGAATGCAACTATAAATGATCATGAAAATCACATTTCTTCTTCTTTGAGTGTATCTCCTACTTGTGGAGATGATACTTTGATGTTAGAAGACCTAATCGATGAAAGTAATGGAAATCTTGATTTACTCTCTTCCCCTACAAAAAACATTCTTGAACAAGACAACAACATCATTGATGAACAAGACAATTCAACCATTGATAACTCCCTTGCGTGTGATGAAGTTATCTTAGAAGAACCAATCCTTGAACTTCAAGAGCATTTGGTTTGTAGTTCTCAAAGACTCTCCTACTAGAGAAGATATCACAGTGGAATCTAATGAGAACATTGACAATAGTAATTCCTTAGATGAAGATGATGAAGTGACATTCAATTCCTCCTCACTAAGAGATCATTGAAATAACAATAAGTCTTCTAAGGTTATGCACATTAGATACCCCTTGAATTACTCTCCCAAGCCTAAACTTATCATCCATCCACCCTCTCAAAAACCACAAGTTCAAAACACACCCATCCTTATCCTCAAACCACCTAAGAACAATGTTTCACAGCAATCGAGTTACGATACCATTGCTCATACATATAACACTAGGAACAATCCCAAACACCTCCAACATCCCTCCCACTACCTAATCCTATTTTTCCTAGTGCTCCTTGTTTAACTTCACATAGTGGGAAGGGTTATGATCTTGTTGAACAACTTAAGAATAATCCTGAAAAAATATCCCTATGGGACCTAATCTAGAATTTACCTAATTATCACACTATTCTTCAAATAGCCTTGTAACAAGTTGTGGTTCCCTCTAGTGCAAACCCAAATGACATAGCAGCCATGATTCAAGGAATAAATGTAGACATTTTTTTCCACCAAAGTGAACTAACCCCCTTTGGAAGTGTAAACACAATGTGATGCTTTCATGATTATAGCTCAATACAATATGAAAGGGATAAAACAAACCCTTGTTGACAATGGCTTAGCCTTAAATGTGTGTATTGTAAAATTTTTGGATAATCTTGGTGTCGATAAATCAATAATCCAACCTGCCTCTTTATCTATTAATGGCCTTGATAACGTGTGCAAACAACCACTTGGTGTAATCACTTTACCTATTAAAGTTGGAAAGACCACATTATAAACACTGATCCATGTTATTCCTATGATCTTTCATATAATCTTCTTTTAGGAAAAATGTGGATTCATGCAATGAATGGGGTGCCTTCCACTATTCATCATAAAATTAATTATGTCTACAACAACAAAGTGTACACACTTGAAGCTGACCTTGAACCAAATAGTTGTTTGAACATTGATAAAAGCAAATACAATCCTTTAAACACATTGACACCAAATACACAAGTGGAACCCATGCAAGAAAAACAAAAATATAGATGTCCTACACCCTTCACCATGATATCGCTAGATGATTTGGGATTGTTGAATTTTGAACCAACATTCATAGGAGAATACAAGATCACAAACAAAGATTCATATAAGGAAAAAGAAAAATTAGTACTATCAACACAAAATTCAGACAACCCTTCGAAAGCATCTACCTCAACCACTTTAGAAGAAAAATAAAATTACACAACAAACTTTGGTGAAACTAACTTTCAATAACCACCAACTCTAAAAGAGATGACAAAACTTTATGGAAAAGGTTATGAAATGCTGAAACAACTTGGCTATAGTGGAAAAGGATGTGGTGCTAGAGAACAAGGTATTCATGTCCCTATCAAACCTGACACACAAGAAACAAATAATGGTATTTTTTATTGTCCTTTGATAGAAATAAACAAGCCTTCACTTAATAGTAAAAATAGTGGTCTTGATTGTTATCATTTGCAAGAAATAGAAAAATCTCCGCTTAATGTCAATGTCGTCACACAAAACACTAATGATTTGACTTCGTTAGATTTTACACCCTCTGATCAAGAAAGCATCTTGTTGAGACTTCTCCAAGATTTTGATATCCTCCCTCCAAAAAACACAAAGAATTTCTACTACAAAAAAATCTCTATTTTGTATATCATAGAGTACGCTGCCATTCACCAATGAATGCAGCCCTTGAGTAGTAAAACCCAACATCTTAAGGAGTTTGTACTCTTTCCTTAAAAGGGGAACCTAATTCCTATAATCAATACTCCATTTTCACTCTAGCATGTTTCTAATAATCATCTCTAGCTCACCCATCCTACACTCAAGTGGGGAAAGGGATTAGCTATCCTTTTGTCCTCGTGATGTCACTTGTCGTTGTCTCTTTGGCTAGTTGACTACCTTTCATCTATATATACTCACTGCTTCTGGGATGTGAAATGACATGCCTTAAGTTGGCTCACATGTGACGTGACTGAGTTCTACAATTTAGGGAAACCCTTCCTTCATGACATAGCTTATCGTAAACATATGACTTGGCATAGGGATTTTGAATAAGCTCCCCATTTCTTTATTGCTAGTGATGATCTTTGCTACTTTAAAGGATTGCTCACAGCATGGTGTTTAGGGAAATTCATTTTAAAGTGGGAACACATTGGCATTATTTTGGCATGATTTCTATTTGCATTTGGTTTGCATGTCTTTATGCAATTTCTTTCTTTTGCGACATGTATCCCTTCCTCTTGGTGGTGTCATATGATTTACTCCAAGAGCATGATATTTCTTTGACTTTGTCCCTCTCTTGGAAACATTAGGAAAAATGTTCCCTAAGAAGAGACTCCTTGTACGAACTAAGGAAAAACTCCTCTAACATCTCTTTCTTGTTGTGTTGCATTTTTATTTTTTTACCTTATTAAAGTCAGGGAGGTATGGCTTTGATATGGTCCCATGGGGCTCACCTAGTGAACACCTAGCTTCACTAGCCCTTGTGAGCATGCATTTTCTTTTTGTCCCTATCATAGCATGGGGGTATCACTTTGATATGAACTTCTTGGGGCTCACCTAGTGGAAACCTATCTCCCACTAGCCCTTGTGAGCATGCATTTTATTTGCATAGTGGACAGCGCGTTCCACTTGTAAACTTTCTTTTTGGACAAATAGAATAGACCCAGTCCACTGTGTTGGATGGCCAATCAAAGCTTGATCCATTGTGGTTTTTTCTTTTTCCTTTTTATTTTTCCTTTTTCCTATCCTTGATGGTGTATGTCGACGATTTGGTTATGGCTTCATATATCATTTGCAAGTGTGTTCCTTTGTGCTTATGTTTTTTTTTCAATAGGGTCTCAACCTTGGGGCCTTGATCATCCCTCTTGATTGTTGTCATCCTATCTTGCTAACATTGGTACATTTCAACCCCTATTGATTGTGTGGTTGGCTACTTTAGTGTGAGTTTGAAGCAAGTTCATCCTCTCACTAAAGTAGGCTAAATGTAGTGTAGTAAAATGCATACCCTTGCAATTTCACACTTGTTTAGGCCCACCTTGCTTTATTTATGCTTCTTTATGGCTTAATTGGTCCTATTTTGCATCCACAAGCCTAATAAACTATATATTTTTATGGAAAATCGTGACAAATATCAAATAACAAATGATCATTTAATGATTTTGTCTATGTGTCCCTAATTTGTGGATTGGAACTAAAACACCACATAGGGCATCTTTGTGCTCCATGGGTCTTGGGATCCTAATTTTGAATAGACCTGAAAAGGTCCCTTTTTGGAGTCTTTGCCCTAAAAATTGAGCCTTGGGACTAAGACGCCACCTAGGGCATGTTTTTCTCCTCCTTTGCTTATTTTTGGGACTTAATTTCAAATTCTTGCAGGATTTGGCCTCCTTTATTTAATGAGTCCATATGTCAGCTTGGTGTGATGTAATTTTAGGATATTAAGCATGAATAATTATAAATACAAGGTTCCTCCACTCATGTTCATATAAGAAAGATAACAAGCATTCAATTATTCATTCCTAAGGAAATTTTATGCACTCATGAGAAATTCATCAAGCATTTGAAGCCATCATCAAGATTCACGCATCATGTCAAGGGTTTAGTGCATCCATTCATGTTGTTGAGCCAAGATTGTGGATACATAGCATTAAAGATCTATTTACAACCATTTTTCACATCATATCCAAGGATCCAAGATCTACATTCTTCATGGCCACTACATGGTAGATTTCAGATTTACTTCACAAGACATCATACAAGATGATATCATTTACATATTTAATGTTTCATGCTTCATTTCATTCATTTCATCATTTGGTTTAAGTACCTACAAGGGGTTTGACCAAGGAAAACTGGGCCATTCACTAACAAAAAACATTTTTTTCCCATCTTGTATATTTGTGATTGTAGATCTAGGTTAAAGTCTTGAAGATCACTTGGATTACAAAGTTGTAAGTTGCAAAGTTGCACTTCACAGTTTTCATCTTCATGGAAACTCATCTACACCTGCCATATTCAAAAGATTCAGAACCTGAGATCATAAAAGAAGCAAGTGCAAACCTTGGAGCTCAGGACCACACTCAAAGTTTTCAAAATTTAGAGTGGGACTAATACACCATCTTGGGCATCTTAGTCCTCCTGAGCATATTTTTCATAGATTCCTTCAGATCCATTTCTGACATCTGAAGACTCTATATTTTCCCCAAAAAATATCAATGGGACTAATATGCCATGTTCGGCATCTTAATCCTCCATAGCACTTTTTGGAAACTTCTTTACATTTCTAGAATTCTCACAATATATCCAACTTCCCAAGTACAGACATTCTATCTTGTTATTGCATAGTTTCATTATTTGCACTCTTCATTTAGCTTGCATTTCTAACTTTAGGTCATTTTTCATATCACATTGTGTTTTCCAACATTTGTCTTCTCCAAGCATTTGCTTGGTGGTGAACCCCTTAGAGTTGAGAGAACCCCTCCTAGGCCTTCCTCATTATGAATTGACTCACCTTGTGAGGTTTTTAGTCAATCCAATTAGGATCCCTAGGACATTATTGAATGAATGATAATAGGATAAAAGTGGTGTTCTATGACCTAGGTTATAAAGCACCCATTTTCCTATTATTGAAATCCTTTGAAGAAAAAAATTGAAGATAGTTGCAAAGTTTTCAAAGTTACAGGAAAAGTTTCCATTTCACGGGAACTCTTCTATTGGACTTATTTTCCAATTTTCCAACAGTGAAAATCAAAAATATAAGAGTTCAAACACAATAGAAGAGAACCCAGAAACATATTTCAGAGAGCCCTAGCTAGGATGCGTTCACCATAGGTTGAATGAGTCCTTAATGAGATTCAAAAGGTAACTTTTTGTGAATGGTACACATATTTTCCCCTTTCCAAATTTTCCTTTCGATTGTTGTTTCCTGTAGTTTTGGGTACAATCTTTCATTTGCATTTTATAGCTTGCATTTTGGAGTTCATTTGATGATTTCAATCTTTCTCCCCAAAGTGATATTTAGCTCTTACACCTTTCCTTTCTTAGAAAGGAAATTTGTTTATTCATACCTTGATTTAACTCACCTTTTGGTTGTTAGTCATTTCATTGTGTGGATCTTATTTCCTTGAATGAAACTAGGGAAATAGTTACATAATACCTCTATTGTTCATTAATCCATTTTGCTAAGCCTATTTTTATTTATTTTAATAATAATAGTATAATAATTTTATTGTTAATAGTATAATATTTAATATAATATTAATAGTATAATAATTTTACTATCATGCATCAAGTATTGTAATGCTCTTTTTTCAATTCATGATAGTACCATTTACCATTGCTATGAAATGTGGAATGAAAAATTATTTACACCTAAAAGGAAGTAACTATGTAGATATGAGAGTGAGCATTAACCTAAAATAAAATAAATTTAGTTAATGATTTATTCTATTGAATCATTCTTAATGAACATTTAAATAAAATTTTGGCCACCACCAATAAGAGAACACAATTTTTCTTTCCATTCAATAATTCCCTCACTTTATTATATCAAATAAAAATAAAAATAGACCCTAACAACATAGATTAATTACTCAATTACATTGAAACATATATTAATGTATAGTAAAAAAAATAAAAAATAATTATCATTTAACAATAAACATGACCTTATGAATACATGTATTTTGTTCTTCTCTCATGCCTACTACATATCAAATACATGGTATAGTGCTCCTCCACTTAAAACTATAATCATTTAACAATAAATAGGACCTTACAAATATAAATAAATTATTTTTCCCTCATGGCTACTACATATCAAATGCATAGTATATCTCTCCACTTCAAACCCTTAATATAATGGTAATTTGGCTAGGAAGATGTACACTCCACCTTGGGTGCACTTCCATGATATCTTCTTATACTCAAAATAATAAACTTATGTGTTTGTACTTTTTCCTCCACTTAGAAATTCCTATAATGTCAAAAACATGTACGTTATTTTAACTTTACAAAATATGTATGTGATTTTAACTTAAGAAAACACATACATGTTTTTCTTAGTTTTGGGTTTGAGCGATGGATTTACCTTTACAAAAATCGTATGTGATTTTAACTTAACAAAATTTGTATGTTTTCTTTCTTATTTTTTGGCTTGAACAATGTATCTACCTTTATAAAACATGTATGTTATTTTAACTTAACAAAACATGTATGTGTTTTACTTAATTTTAGGCTTACAATGGGTTTAACTTACCAAAACCATATGCACTTAACCCGAACACCTATACACTAACCCTAATTTCTATACCCATAAATCTAAACCCTATATACCCTATACCATCAAACCTAAACCCTAAACTTAGCTCTATATTGTTATACACTCTACCCTAGACCTTATACCTTCAACCCTCAAGGTTCCTATACCCTTAAACCTAAGCTTTATCACTCAATATTACACTCTCAACCCTAAACCTTATAGATAGAAGAGAGATCTACATATGGAGGGAGGGGGAGGTAGATAAGGAGGGATGGGGGGAGAGGTAGGAAGGGGAGACAGATAGAAAGATGAGAGAGAGAGAGGTTAGATAGAGAGAGGTAGATTTAGGGTTCAACTAAAGCCTATACCCTATACTCTAAACCTTACTCCTCAAATTTAGGAACTAAATCCAATAGGTTAAACCCTTACCCATATACTCAACCCTAAACCTTATACCCTATAGCCTCAACCTTAACCCTATACCATATACCCTCTTGACCCTAAACCCTATCTCTCAACCTTGGGCCTTAACACCTATATAATAAAACCTCAACCATATACACTCAATCCTAAACCCTATATAGTATACCCTCAACCCTAAACCATGTCCCTCAACCCTAGGCCCTAAATCCTATAGGATGAACCCTCGATTCCCCATACACTCAATCCAAAATGCTATACCCTCAACCCCATACATTCATATACCCTCAACACTAAACCCTTCACTTAGCCCTAGGTCATAAATCCTATACACTCTACCCTAAACCTTATACCTTCAACCCTCAAGGTGCCTACACTGTATATTTTGATCGTTAGGTTCTTGTCCTTGTGTTCATGTATCCCCAAGTTAGTGCCTACAACAAAAAAATTTATCCCCATAAAATTCCAAGTATCTTCACTATCCCTTATCATAGGAATCCTAAGATCTATCCCTTTTATCTTTGGTTTTCACACAATATATCTTTCACCATATCAAACCACATCAACCCACCTATCATCCTTATGGAAAAGGATATTTGAGATCTCTTATTATTTTTAGGGTGCTTTCAATTTTTTATTTCTAAGATTCCTACTCTACCTACCTGAGGTCATGATGATCCATCATATCATGATGTTATTTGAATTGTAGAAATAGGGACATGTATTTTCTTTTGGTGATCGTGTTTTCCTATTTGCCTCATGTTGTACCCATTGAGATTCATTATGATCTTGTATTACACTAGGAAATCCTCTTGTGATTGTGGTTTTCTAACATCAACCTCTCCAAAGAACTTGATGATTTTTTAGGATGTTGGAACCTATTTTTTTGTTGTGTCAGTCCTATGCATGTGATACACAAGCACCTTGGTTCCTCATACCCTGGTGCATAGTATCACATGTATTATCAATTTAAGTTCTCTCTACATTGTAGTTCAATTATTGCATTCCAAATATACCTATTCCCATCCCATCCCTTATTTCTCATCTCCATCATTTCTCTTTCCTAATCATGGATTGTATGTGAAAATTCATTCTCTATTTATTCCATATATCTCTAGACTCAATTTATGAAGATGGTCACTTGGTACTCATCCCCATCCAGCTCATCTCATCATTACATTTTTATCTTAAGTATTTAAATTTTTTATTCTAAGAATCTTCTCATCATTGCATTTTCATATTAAATGTTTAGATTTATTATTCTAAGCATCTTATCATCATTGCATTTTTATCTTAAGTGTTTATATTTTTATTCTAAGCATCTTATCATCATTTCATTTTCATCTTGTAAGTGTTTAGATTTTTTATTCTAAGAATCTTATTATCATTTCCTTTTAATATTAAGTGTTTAGATTTGTTATTCTAAGAATATTATCATCTTACATGTTTATTACATTTAATATCCACAACATACATATGCATTCTTCATTATATACATTCTAGATTCTTATTAAACCATGTACATATCTACATTACCATTCACTTGCATATTTCATAAATCACATATACCTTTAAAATATTAAATTATTACTAGATACATGATATCATAAGCATCATTAACATAAGTCATTCTTGATCACCATCATAAAAACACCATAAAACATATGTGCATAAAAACTAACATGGCCTACTATATATCATCAAATAGTACATCAAAATGGACCTCAGGATCCCATAACATAATACATCTCCTTTGTAGAGCATAAAAATATCTACCCTAGGGCATATATCTTGTCACCAACTAGCAATAGTTGGCCATGTCACCTACTAATGGTCATGGTGATGCCCCTTGAGGTGGCCCCCATGTAGTGACTAATCTCCTTGACCTCCTTGATCTGGTTGATCTAGATGTCCTAGCCCTCTATTGATCTATATAGATTTATAAAACATGTATGTGATTTTAACTTAAAAAAACAAGTGCATTTTTTCTTTTTTTTGGTCTTACAATAAATTTAACTTACCAAAATCCTATGCACTTAACCCTAACACCTATACACTTAACAAAAAACTCTATACTCATAACCCTAAACCATAGATACCCTATAGTAGGAACCATAAACCATATCCCTCAATCCTAAACCCTACATTTAGCCCTAGGGCATAAAACATATACATTCTACCCTATACCTTATATCTTCAACCCTCAAGGTTCTTATACCCTTAAACCTAAACCTTATCATTCAATATTATACTCTCAACTCTACCCTAAACCTTATACCTTCAATCCTCAAGGTTCCTATATTACAAAACCTAAATCTTATCACTCAATATTATATTGTCAACCCTATACCCTATATCGTCAACCATAAACCCTACACCCTATGACATAAACCCTGATACATAAAATTTATACCCTATATCTTAAACCCTAAAACCCAATGTTAATAATTTAATACCAAAACCTACATAATTAAATTTAATCCCTAAACTAATAAACCATAGGCCATACACTAAATAATGAATAAATTTTAGAGATATTAAAGGGAGATATGAGAGAGAGACATGGGAGAGAGGTAGAGAGAGTTGGATGGAGAGAAGAGAGGTAGAGAAAGAGAGATATGAGTGATAGAGAGAAGAGATATCGACATAGGAAGGGACTAAGAGGTAGATAAGGAGGGATGAGGGGAGAGGTAGTGTACCATATATTTTTGGCACCCTAATTCTTTCTGACACTTCTAGGGTTTTTCACCTAAAGGGAGAAAGAAGGGCTAAAATTCTTATGTCTACATTCAAAGTTAATGTGATAATGAATGGAAAATGGATGCAATATACCTAGATGCAATGCTTGAATGCAAGAAACTAATAATATTAATTGATTAATGAATGGAAACTAAGGAAACAAAGAATGTTTGAAAACACATTGTGTAATGCAACAACACCTAGAAATGAATGCAAAACTAAATAGAAATCAAACTGAAAGTGTGCACCTGAAATCCAGATGAAGACTAGAAATGACATTTAAAATGTTGCTAATGCTGATTTTCAGGTCTAGAGGGACTCATTCGCCATTCTGGGTGAATCAGTCCCAGTTCTACAAAATTGTGTTAGAACCTATTTCAGACAAAATGGTATCTAAAAATGCAGAAAACCAAAAAATAACCTTGGAGTGGGACTCTTTTTCCACCCATGGTGAATGAGTCCACTTTTGAATTTCTAAATATTCAAAGGTGGAATCAAGAGCTTTCAGTTTGCACTTTGATTTTCTACAGGTGTCCGCTTCTAGAACTCTGATTTCTGAACCTGAAAGTGGTTTTTTGTTGATATTTTCACTTGATCAATGAAGAAAAGACTTGAACAGCCTTGCAATTTGATCCTCAATTATTTCCAATCCTCTAAAATTCCTAAATTTGCAAACACACAAGACAAGAGAGAAAAATGTTGAATGTTAGGGCATAGGGGTTTGCCTTGGTCAAACCCCTTTTAGGTAATTAAACCAAAATGATGAAAGAAGGTAATGAAACATGCAACATTGAAGTTATTACCTTTCCATGATATTTTATCTTCAATATCTACAACAAAAAATGAAGGATCTGCTCTTGAATGTCTAAAAAGTGATGTTAAATGACCTGTAATTTTAAAACCCTAGGTTGCTTGAGAAGATAAATGATGATTGAGTTGTAAAAATGAGTTGAGAGATTGAATGGGTGAATGGGGGTTAAAATGAGAAGAAAAACTCTTATTTATACACTTTTTCCTTAGTAACCTAATAATACCTCATCATAGGCCAACATAAGGTGATTTTAAATAAAAAACCCAAAAGAAAATTTGAAATATTTTGAATTTTGAGCTAAGAGGGACTCATTCCACCACCCATGGTGAATGGGTCCCACCTTTGGACTTGAAAGTGGGTGCCTAAATTATCTTGCATTTAATGTTGTTTGTCTGGTTTACATTCAAAAACACGCTTAATTAATCGTTATAAGGTCATAAAGGGGTCAAATAAAGCATAAGAAAGGTGTAAATAGTGAAATTAAGCCTAGAAATGTGTGAAATCTTGTTACAAGATTCTTACAACACTTCAAAATAGACTTAATAAGATGAAAAAGATGATCTTTAGTGAATTTATACCTAGAATAGTTCAGAAAAGTGTAGAAATGCTTCTTACAACACTTCACAACACCTTCACGAGACATCAATAAATGCATTTTAAAGGGTCTGAGACCTAGTGTGGATGCATAAAATGCCTCACAGCACCTAAATCAAGGCCTCATCAAGTTCAATTTATCATGAATTATTCCAATGTTAAGAAAGAGGTCTTTTTTCTATGATACATTTAGCCCCCAGTTTAGTGAGAGGATGAACTTCCTTCAAACTCACACTAAAGTAGACATTCAAGAGAGATCCAAGTGTATAGATGTATATGAAAAAGAATGACAAAGATCAAAGGAGGTGGCCAATCACCCAAGATCAAAGATCCTAAGTCAAACCATGAAGATAAAAAATCATGCAATGGCAAGAACTGGAAAGATGAAAATGAAAAGGTGTTATCAAGCTTCAATCATTTGTCCAACTAGTTGTGGATCAGATCTAGGCTTGTTTGTTTCAGAAAGAAAATGCATACTCACTTTGGGGCAACAAAACCTGCCAGGTCGCCGCGAAATCCACAACATACTCACTTGGGGCCACAAAACTCTTGATTGCCCACTCGATGGTAAACTCAAAGCAGTGAGAAACACACCAGTTGGTATGCACTCAAACACATAGATGGCTGGTGGGGAAATTTCCTATGCCTTGGAATAGCTTCCACCTCAAACCATACCAAAGTTATACCCTAATAAATTTTATCATGTCACAATAAAAAATGATTTTTAGCCTGCTTATGCCAGCAAAATCGGAATAATCACAGACATTGTAAGCGCAAAATAGCGTAAGGAATGTTCGCGAGCCTGCTTTCACTGCGCGCCCCCATCTTACGGGAACATCATGCTCACTACCCCGCGAGTGCGAAAATGCTTCATCTTTGTTTCCAAGGAGGAAAGTGCAAGATTCCATCCCGGGAACATTAAACAAACCACAAGAGAGGAAATCAAGAAAAGAACATAATGAAATGAAAGGTGAGCGTGTATTCCCACTTTAAAGTGGTTGCAAGAACTAGTACCTGCTATAAAATTGCTTTTAAAGGAAGAGTGAGATACATGCAGCGTTCCGGAAAACCCCATGCCAAGTCATGTTTTCGGAGAGGCCGATCATGAAAGAGTGGAAAGTGGCGTCAAGGCTGTTTCAAATGAAGGCATGTCATCTATATCCCGCTTACCGCTAGTATTCATGAAAGGTTAACGAATTAGCCAAAGGGAGGAAAACCATGAGTGACATACAGACAAGGATACATGAAACCTCGCACCCACCAAGTACCGAAAGGGTGAGCTGAAATGATTGATGAAGTGTAGGTGAGAGTGAAAATCAATACCAATTAGAGGAATTAGGTTCCCCCATAGAGGGAAGCATACCAAACTCCTAAAAATGTTGGATTTTGTGACTCAAAGCATTACATTCATTAGTGGAGTGACCATGAACTCTATGATAGGCGCAGAATGAAGTCTTGTAAGAGCATTTCTTTTGAGTTCTAGGAGGGAGGTTAATCAAGTGATCTTGGAGGCGTCTCAACAAGATACCTTATTGACCAATGGTAGAAGGTGGTCTTGTGATTTGTGTCAAAGATACATTTTTCTTAGTAGTAGATGTCATACTTACACAAGTTTCTCTAGATTGTGATATTTTTTTCTCTCTTATAGGAGGAGAGAAAATCTATCGAATCATTGATGTTTGGCAAGATGAAATTAACATTAAGCAAATATGTAGGTGTTTTTTTTATGTTTAGTAGAGTATGATGCTCAAGACCACTAGGGTCAAGGAGTTCAGGATGGACAATTGTTAAGGATGATTTAGGAGTATGCTTTGTGAGGGTGTTGATGTTGAGTGAAGGTTTGGCGATCTCTATTACAGGACAATAAGGTCAAGACCATGCATTTTCTATTGTGTGATAGGATCTATAGGGTTGTGGATACCTTGTTCTCAAGCACCACATCCTTTTCGACTATAGCCAAGTTGTTTCATAAGCTCATAACCTTTTCCATACATTTTCTTCATTGCTTTTGGATCAAGTGGTTGTTCGTTGTTGTATGGTTTGCTTATTTTTCTAAAGTGGTTTCCAAGCAGATTCTTTTGAAGGGTCATCTACTTTTTCATTTCCCCTATTTGAATCTTTGTTTATGATCTTGTACTTTCCCATGAAGTCATGTTCAAAATCCAAGGAACCCCAATAATCGTATGTAAGTTGTTGCTCATTGTTTTGTTGTGCGGGGTCCACTTGTGTGGTTGGTGTTAATGTGTTCAAGGGGTTCTCTTTGGTTTTCTCAATTCGTAAGAAACTATAAGGCTCATCATTAGTCACAAGTGTGTACACTTTGTTGTTGTAGATGTATTTAATTTTATGATGAAGAGTGGAAGGCACACCATGCATTGCAAGAATCCACGGCCTACCTAGAAGAAGGTTGTATGAAAGATCATTAGGAATAACATGGATTAGTGTATCCAATGTGGGCACTCCAACTATAAGAGGTAAAGCAATCACACCAAGCGATTGTTTTCTTACTTTATCAAATCCCCTGATGGATAAATAATTGAATTGAATGTTTGATTTATCAACACCTAGTCTATCAAGAAGGTTCACTCCACACACATTAAGAGTGGAACCAGTATCTACAAGAGTTCTATTAATCCCTTTTCATTTGTATTGAGAAATAATCATAAAAGCTTCTTTTTTTTTGCACTTCCAAAGGAGGAAGCTCACTTTGGTGGAAAACAATGTTAGAATTTACGGCTTGAATTATGGTTGCTATATCATTTGGTTGTGTATTAGAAGGGACAAGAACTTGTTGCAAATCTGATTGGATCATGTTGTGATAGTGAGGGGAGGCTTGAACAAGGTCCCATGCAATGAAATTTTAGTAGGAGTATTCTTTATTTGTTCAACAAGATTGTACTCCTTTCCACTAGGAAGACCTAGTAAGATAGGTCTAGAGGGGATAGGATTAGGAAAAGGTAAGGGTGTTGGGGTTGGTTGCGGTAGTTGTAGATTATTTTGAGTGTTATATGTATGAGAAACAGTATTATAACTCGGTTGCTGCAATACATTATTCGTAGGTGGGTAAAGGACAAGTTCGGGTTTGTTTTGAGTTTGTGTGAAGGTTTATGTGAAGGAGGGTAAAGGATGATTTGAGGTTGAACAATGTTAACAGCCCTTAGCAAGTGAGAATCTAAATCATTATTGATATTCTTGTCTTGCATCATGATATCCTTCCTAGGGGGAGGGTTTTGAGGAGAACTACAAACCAAATTTTCTTGACATTCTAAGGTTGGTTCTTCTAAAAGGACTTCATCACAAGTATGAGGATGATCAATGGTTTAATTGTCTTGGTCAATAAGGTTTTTATTAGGTGAAAGGGGATAACTAAGATTCTCATGACTCTCATTGGTTGTGTTTTCTAACATCAAAGCATCTTCCTTACAACTAGGGGAGATACTAGGAGAAGAAAAAGTATGATTATCATGAGCATTTACAATGTCACGTTGTTTTTCTTGAATGTCTTCCAAAATAGGATAGATAGGGGAAGGATCATAAATAGGGTTGTGGTAGACCAATACATCCTCATCATCTATAATCTTATCTTGTTCAAAATTATTCTCACAATGGAAATTAGGTAAGGTGATGTTTAAGAATGTGTTTATGATTTCGTTATCTTGTGCTAAAATATCTTTCCAAAGGGGATGAGGAGAAGGACAAACAATATCCTCATGATTCTCAACAATTGTGTCTTCTTTCGCCAAGATACCTCCATCACTAAAAGGAGAGGTAATAAGAGAAGCACAATTATGATCATCATAAGTATCTATGTTTGTATGCTCTTCTATCACATTATCCACACAAATAGGGGAGATAGGAGAGGGTATGAGTTTAAGGTTAACATTGTCATTTTCACTTTCTTGTGTGAAGAGACTCTCATAACTAGGACATGCATTGAATGAATGGCGATCACGCTTATTGACTAACTTTTTCTTTGCAAATTTGGAGAAGATTGAAACTAACATTTTGAAAGAACAATCTATGCTAACTCAAAATGCAATGTAAAAGGTTGAAATGAAATGTAATTTCCAGATGATAATTGACTGATTATGCTATGTAACAATATGAGAATGCAAACTTGAAATTGAAACCATGCATGAAATGAGCTAATTTAGACTAGATTTGATGAAATGCATGTTATAGAAATGCAACCAACTATTATAGCAAGCAAATGGTACCAAACAAAAGCATAAAAATAGGGTTTTCAGCTCTGTAAAAGACAATTTCAAGGGTCAAAAGGGACCAGTTGGCCAAGGGTGGTGAATGAGTCCCAGTATGGACCTTTTTCATAATTTAAAAAAAAATTAAGGGATTATAATGTTTTCTGAGTGCTATTATGCAGATCTAAGTTTAAAATGCAGAATTTCCAAAAATTTAAATGAATTTAGATGCCAATAATACAACCTAAATGCACTTTTTATGAATACAAAATTTGAAAGCTAGCATGCAAAGTAACTAATGCAAAACCTAATGAAAATTCAATGCAAGTCTATATCTATGATGGAGGACTCCAAATTAGAAAATAGAAGTATTCAAAAAGAAGGTTCACCAAAATGTACCATAGATTTTTGGCACCCTAATTCTTTCTAACACTTCTAGGGTTTTTCACCTAAAAGGAGAAAGAAGGGCCAAAATGCTTATGTCTACATTCAAAGTTAATGTGATAATGAATGGAAAATGGATGCAATATACCTATATGTAATGATCGAATGCAAGAAACTAATAAGATTAATTGATTAATGAATGGAAACTAAGGAAACAAATAATGTTTGAAAACACATTGTGTAATGTGACAACACCTAGAAATGAATGCAAAACTAAACATAAATTAACCAAACTAAAAGTGTGCATCTGGAATGTGTATGAAGACTGGAAATGACACTTGAAATGTTGTTGGTGCTAACTTTTAGGCCTAGAGGGACTCATTCACCATTCTAGGCAAATCAATCCCAGTTCTGCAAAACTGTGTTGGAACTTGTTTTGGACAAAAGGGTATCTAAAAATGCAAAAAACCAAAAAATGACCTTGGAGTGGGACTCTTTTTCCACCCATGGAAAATGATTCCTCTTTTTAATTTCTAAACATTCAAAGTTGGAATCTAGAGCTTTTTGTCTGCACTTTGATTTTCTACAGGTGTTCACTTCTGAAACTCTGATTTCTAAACCTGAAAGTGAGATTTTGTTGATATTTTGACTTGATCAATGAAGAGAAGACTTGAACAACATTACAAATTAATCTTTAATGATTTTCAATCCTCTAAAATTCCTAAATCTACAAACACACAAGACAAGAGAGAAAAATGTTGAATGTTAGGGTATGGGGGTTTGCCTTGGTCAAACCCCTTTTAGGTAATTAAACCAAAATGATGAAACAAAGTAATGAAACATGAAAAAATGGAGTTATTACCTTTCCATGATATTTGATCTTGAATATCTGCAACAAAACATGAAGGATTTGCTCTTAAATGTCTGAAAATTGATCTTAAATGACTTGTAATGTTAAAACCCTAGCTTGCTTGAGAAGATAAATGATGAATGAGTTGTAAAAATGAGTTGAGAGATTGAACAGGTGAATGGGGGTTAAAATGAGAAGAAAAATACTTATTTATACACACTTGTGCCTTAGTAACCTAATAATACCTCATCGCAGGCTGACATAAGGTGATTTTAAATAAAAACCCAAATGAAAATTTGAAATATTTTGAATTTTGAGCTAAGAGGGACTCATTCGCCACCCATGGGGAATGGGTCCCACCTTGGAATTGAAAGTGGGTGTTGGGAATTATCTTGCATTTAATGTTGTTTCTTCTGTGCCTTACATTTAAAAAAACACTTTCTTAATTAAGCCCCCATAAACAACACAGGAATAAATAAAGCATAAGAAATGTGTAAATATGTTCAAGCCTAGAAATGTATGAAATCTTGTTACAAGATCTTACAACACTTCCTCAAAATAGAACTTAATAAGTGATGAAAAGGTTATTTTTAGAAGAATTGTATTGAATAGAGTCTAGAAAAGTGTAGAAATGTTTTACAACACTTCACAACACCTTCACAAGAAATCAATAAATGCATTTTAAAGGGTCCAAGACCCATAGTGTAGATGCATAAAATTCCCACAACACCTAATTCAAGGCCCTCATTAAGTTCAATT
>VDFB02000003.1:483028200-483049001 GCA_007258455.2 Sequoia sempervirens | reverse complement strand
TATTTATTTGGAGCATTATAAGACGTTTTGAACCCCATGTTATAGTGCCCTTCTTTATTGTTATGTGACAAGCAATGCACGAGAGATTAAAAAGCATTTTCCTAAATCAGGAGATTGATTGTTGCATTTCCACATAAATTATTTTTAGTTGGAAATTGATTATGGAAATGCAAAATAAAACCATAGGTCTTCTTCATTATTTACAATGTGCCCATTATTTCCAATCTCAATTAATTAATTATCAATGATTTGAAGGAATAATATTAGGAGAATGATTTTTGAATACAAATTTTCTTAATAAATCACATTTTGTAAATTGAATACAATTTAAATTTGTAAATTATTAGTTGTGTTAATATTAATAGTTTTCATCCAAAATTTAAGGTATTATATATTTTAGTCTAATGGTATCTATATTTGATGTTTTTGTATAGGTTAATTGATTGTTAGATTTATTGAAATGGGAGAATTTTTTGTGTTTCGGAATGAAAATTTATCAATTGGAAATTGGCTATCAAATAGTACATCATGTGTTATATTCCTAAAATCAAATTAACAAGTTTTCTTTTGAAAAAGTGATTCCATTAGTATAGTTATGTCTTTTATTAGTAAGATTGAATAAAAAAGTATTCTTTTATTTGAATATTAGTTGTAATGGTGATCACAAATGAGTTTTGCGAAAAGAAAAGATGTTATAAGTAGTATCAACTCCATAATTTTGGGAATGTAATGAAATGATACACATACTTTGTATTTCTATTTTAATTGAATTAGAAGGTACACATTGTTTGGAAGGAACATTAGAAAGATGTTACTAAATTTATAGAACGATTTGTGTATACATGTACATATGCAAGAATAAATGTATAGCGTTAAATATAGAATGAAAAAGTCCATGCTTGTTTTCCTCCCTACCATACTGGCATCATGAAGGCCCATGGACTATATCCAGACCCTTGAGGAAGAGAAGAATGAAATACACATGCTAGATACCGTGGAGATTCAACATACATTATTGTTTTAATTGAATTAGAAGGTATGCCTTGTTTTGAGGCAATATGGAAAACATGATAGTAAATCTATACAAGAATTTGTGCACACATGTATGTGTGTAACAACAAATAGATGACGTGAAATGTAAAACCACAAAACCCACACTTGTTTTCCATCTTGCCATATTGGCATAATGAAGCCCCATGGGCTCTAGCCAAACCCTCGAGCAAGAGAAGGATGAAACACCCATGGGAGATATTGTAGAGTTTCATCATACATCATAGAATAAAAACCATGGGAAAAATCCATTGTTTCCATTTATAATATTTTATATTGTTGTGTTTTCTTTGATGTGGCAAGTTGAAAGAAAAAAATATCTTGGTTTTTGAATCCCTTTGCATGCTTAAACGTAGTTCCTGCAAACATAATACAAATCCTGTATATTAGTGGACAACCAAGGGAAATGAAAAAGGAAGGATCCAAAAAGCAAGTATACGGGTAAAATTAATATATACAATGTGAGCCTAAACAATAGGGAATAATTTTTACTGTTAGTTAATGAAAGTTGTATATTGACAATGGGAAATTATCGTGCTTACATACACTATTGATTGTGTTCAATGAGGATGAGCTACATTGGACTGAGTCATAGGAGCATGAAAGAATTTGAAATAGAGAGTGTACAATACACTAATTTTCTTCAATGAACAAAATACAAGGGTATGTTAGTGGACAACCAAGGGAAATGAAAAAGGAAGGATAAAAAGCAAGTATACTAGTAAAATTAATATATACAATGTGAGCCTAAAAAATAGGGAATAATTTTTACAATTATTTAACCAAAGTTTTTTATTGACAATGGGAAAGTATTGTACTTACATACACTATTGATTGTGTTCAACAAGGATGAGCTACATTAGACTAACTCGTAGGAGCATGAAAGAATTTTAAATAGAGAGTGTACAATACACTAATTTTCTTGAATGCATATTATATTTCTGCAACAATCTAAACAAAATAATATACATATACAATAAAAGAGGTTAGCAATATTTGTTGTGAATAGAAACAGATAAAGTGGAATATTTTGAATGCATGGCATCTTGGCAAGGGATTGTTTGTAAGCAATCTATTGGAGGAGTTAAAAAGAGACCTATGGAAACAATGAGAAATGCAATGATTGTAGCATGGGATTTGAAGGCAAAAAATGTAGCTATGTACAAAATGAAAACCAAGCCAACCATGGCATTGTAAGTGGTTTGTTGAAAGGAGCAACAAACACCATTCTCATGTGCTTCTGGGGATAAACAATGTATCAATGTAGTATAGAGTATGTGTTTAGTAGGGAAGTACATGTCAAAAAATTGTATCTATGTATATAAAAAACAAGAAATAGATAATGGTGGAAGGTAGAGGCAATATGCCCATGCTCACTTTTGTTCTCACCATATTAGCATCATGAAGCCTAAGAAAAATATGATGAAACATAATGGTAGAAGACAAACAATATATGTGATAGTTGGCTTCTCAATTACAAATTCAAGCTACATTATTTGCACTAAACACTATAGACAAATAGGTAAATTGTCGAAGAATTATTAAGAGTATACGTAAGAACCACTGGATAACAAACTGTTCTTAATGATACTCTTTTTTGAGTTCACCATAGTAGACCCTTGATTATTGTAGATTGCTTAAGAATAACAGCTAAATGACAGATGATAAAAAACCCACAGTAAACATATTCATACATGACTGTTGGTGTAATTAATTATTTAATTACACTTGCATAAGTTTACTTAGGTAATATTTTATTTCCTAGGTTATTGTTGTCATCCTTATCTTGTTGAACTATCTTGTTGCTCAAGATAAGATTAGGGTTGTGCATGCTTGATTTTATAAAGCAAATCATTTCATGTAATTTAAGAATTCTTGAATAATATTATTTGCACATCTTCATGCAAA
Organism: Sequoia sempervirens; assembly: GCA_007258455.2. Taxonomy (NCBI): domain Eukaryota; kingdom Viridiplantae; phylum Streptophyta; class Pinopsida; order Cupressales; family Cupressaceae; genus Sequoia; species Sequoia sempervirens. The sequence goes on along the minus strand of VDFB02000003.1, from coordinate 483,046,043 downwards.
GCTCTTTCTTTTTCTATTTTTCTCTTGTGTGGAAGGCTTTTGTGGTTTGCATGTCTGATCTTGGTTTCTAACATGGTATCAAAGCTTTGATATGCAACCCCTTCTCATATTTTTGGAGAAATTTGATTGCAAAGCACGTTCGGGGTTCCTTGAGGGATTTGAACTTGAGCTTTTTTTGGGTGCATTCTGGAGCAAAACGGATACCACCATCGCGTTCACAGTGCCCTAAAACCCTAAGATCACCCATTGTTTTGCTCAAATATGAGTAGTTGCAACAAAAGGATTTTTTTTTAGAGGCACGCAGTCCATATAGATCTGAGTGCCTCATTTTGCATGCACACAGGTATAGGGATTATTTTAATGTATTTTTTAAAAATTCCATTCATCAAAAAAAATTATCACGTTTTTTTTCAATATTTTTTACTTGCAAAAAAAATCAAAAATTTCATTAGTTTTTTGAAAATTTCAAAAAAATGAAATCAAAAGGTTTTTGATTTTTTTTCAAAAAAAAGTAAAAAAATATATTAAAAAAGGGCACAGGTGGTACAGACCTACGCAGGTCACATCCCTATGCAGGTCGTACTGTACATGCGCAAGCCCCCATTGACCGGTGTTCAAACAAACCGGCGACCTAAAAAGTTGACCTCCCTCCATAATTCTAATGCCTTTCAAACCATCGGTGGCTCCTAGTTCTAGCAACATCCTTCTACTCTTGCGGCTCAAAATTCTAGGTGGAAAACTCAAATCAGAGGGGGTATTCCCTATACCCTTAGCATTTTCCGACCATGTTGCAGTTTCCAGACGACCGCCAATTTTTTTGTAGGGGACACTTTTTTGTCATGACGGCCAAATGGCCGTCAAATTTAACATCATGAAGCACTGATGTCAGCATGATGTCATCTATCCATACAACCCTCTTTTCCCCCTCGTAGCCCTAATTTGTCTTCAAGGAGATTTTTTTCTTTTTGGCATATAACTTGGGCATACGGTATCGAAATCGTGCAAATGAGATATCACAGGAAAGTTGGTTCCGTGCACTATCCTGTGGTGTAGTTTATGTTTTAGTATTTTTCTGTTTAGTTGTATTTTTTTTTTTTTGAAGTTAGATGTTCATTTATGACCTCCGAGCTCATAACTTTTTGCCACAATCTCCAATTTTCGCTATCTATGTAGTGTTGGAAAGGTATTGAGGAGCTCTATATTGTTGTCCATGCAGTTTTTTCTATATCTGTCCCAGGTTGATCATTCTTCCATATTTGGCCCAATGGGTGTTTTGGAGATTACTTGGATTTTTTGGCAGTTGGAAGGGTGAAACTTGAATCTTTGCACTTCATTTCAATATCACATCATTTTATCTACTGTTGCTTTACAAATTCCAGGGTTGTTCCAGTTTGTGAGTTTTTCAATGTTCCATGGCATCAGGTCTACTATTACATTATTATGATTCCACCCGAGTCCTTCTGTGACTCTCATTTGGTTTCTTTCCTTGGTTGTCATATTTTGATTCTAATGTTACTCCACAATGTTCTTCCAGTGCTTCTTTGTAGTAGTCATCTCATTGTAGGGGGGTTTTGTCCCATTGGGTTTTCCTCCTCTACCTCATTATTGCATTTGTACATGGGTACCTAATTAGGCCTTGTTGTCGGGACCCATTTATGATTTCTTTCATTCATCCTAGCATTTATTTGCATGCTTTTTAAGTCTCCCTAAGTTGCACTTATGGGGGGTGTTGGTGTAACTAATTATTTAATTACACTTGCATAAGTTTACTTAGGTAATATTTTATTTCCTAGGTTATTGTTGTCATCCTTATCTTGTTGAGTTGTCTTGTTGCTCAAGATAAGATTAGGGTTGTGAATGCTTTCTTTTATAAAGCAAATCATCTCATGTAACTATTGATTTCCCGAATAATATTATTTGCACATATTCATGCAAAGCTCTCGATTTTTTTGTTTCTCTCTTCTGTGGAAGGATTTTTTGGTTTGCATGTCTGATCTTGGTTTCTAACAAAGACAAGAAGTGTATGTCAGAGTTGACCTACCAATTAAAAATTTGAACTACATTCTTTGAGAGTAATCCCACATTAATCAAAACTTGTAAAGGAAATGGATAACAATAATTTATTGAAAATGGCTATACTGCCATAGATTTAATTGGGAGAAGAATAATTTCATGTGGGAAGTTGAAACAAATGAGGAAGAAAGAATACAATGAAACATATGGATTTAACATAGTGTGATCCCACATAATTTGCAAGCTTGCTTGCTTACATAAGCAGACCTAAGCAGTTTGTTCGAGGGAGCTTCAAGCAAATCAGGTAAAAAACAATCTCATAAAAAAATATTGATATAGGATTCAAGCTATGTTCTTTGTTCATAAATAGTGAAGAGAAATAGATAAATTGTATAAGAGTGTTAAAATAAGAACTATTTGCTACAAGTCTTTTTACATGGGTTTTTTGCATAAATTTTTTGTGTATAATATTTCATGCAAAGAAATGTAGCTTGAATTCATAGTTAAGTCTTTGGCACAATATGCATTTTACAAAGATTGATGCATCATACAGTTGTTGTCATAGCCTAAAGAAGATAAGTATCGTCATCAAGAATTGGAGTTAAATAATTGATTTGGAAAGGTGGAAAGATATTTGTATATGCGTGCAGGGGAAAAATAGTTTAGTGGATTTTAATTGTTATTCTAGTAGCTCTTTTATCAAAACCCTCCAACCTGCTATTGAAAGCAACAATAAGGAGAGAATGAGAAGCATGAACAAAAAATTAATCATTTATGCAAAATACCCATGTGAGACATACATATATATACATGTAAACATATATATGTATATATACATGTATACATACACACATATATATATACATGTATTCATATACATACATATATACATGTATACACATGTTTATATATACAAAATTAGTTTCATCATTGTTAAGTGTTATTGTTTTGTTAAAAGTTTCCAATGGGATTTTTCATCAACCCAACTATAAATAAGACTTGTCGTATACTAGCTCTATTACAATTTCTCTATTTTTCTATAATATTTAGTTTGAGGGAATGTAGCTTCAATCTTCGATTAAGCCTGTGACATTATGTATACATATACATATATATATACATGTGTATGTATATATCTATATATAAAAATATATATACACAGATGTATACACACATGAATATATACAAAATTAGTTTGGTTGTTGTTAAGTGTTATTCTTTCTAATATCTCTTCCTATCTATTCAATTTATTTGTTTGAAGTTTTTGACGGGATTTTCATCAGCCCAAGTGTGAATAGGACTTGTGGTGCAATAGCTTTGTTATAAGTCCTTTATTTTTTCGTTATCTGTGTGCATCTTTGGCATTGCAGCCATTACCACAGGAGGAATTGTACTTATATGTGTGTAGGGTTTAGGGTTGTATGAAACAATTAACATATTGGAGATAAAATTACATTGGTGGCTATTTAGTGTTATTGTAATATCTCTTTTACAATTTCTCTATTTGTGTATTATATGATGAAACAATCTCTCCAAAATGTGTTTGGCAACTTTTAAGTGTTATTGTAATAGGTCTTTGAGCTATTCAACTTTATATATGTAGCTAATATCCTATTTGCTTGAAATTTCTTTTTGTTAAGAAGAGAGCATTATTCTGACAATGCAACTGAATCAATATATTTTCTTGCATATTTGGAGCACATATTAATAATTCCAGAATGGTTATTTTGACAATGCAACAAAATAAAAATATTTTCTTGCATATTTTGGAGTATCCATTCCCACTACATGTATATATAGATATATACATACACATGTCTATATATGTATGTATATGTATATAGAATGCCACAGACTTAATTGGAAATTCAAGCTAGATTCCCTTTAACTAAATATAATAGACAAATAGAGGGATTGTAACAGACCTATTGTAGCACAAGTCCTATTTTGCATTTTTTGGGGATGAAGATGTGGTTGGCCGATGGGGAGCTCATTGTGGAGAAATAACAGTTAAATCTTCTTTGATCTGTCAAAAAAATATGGTTAGGGTTACTAATTTTTGGCTCTTGAGTGTCATTCTAATACCTCTTTTACAATTTCTCTATTTCTCTATAATATCTAGTGCCAGGTGATGCAACTTGAATTTTCAATAAAGTTTGTGGGGTTGTGCTCATTCTGCACCGATTATTTCTACATATTGGGTCTAGAAGCTCTATTTAATATCACTTTGGGGAAGTTGTAGTTAAATATTCTTTCTATCATCAAAAAAATATGGTTGGGACCAATAATTTTTGTGGCCCTTGTTTTTTGTTTGTAGTTATGGTTGTGCATCTTTGGCTTTATACTTGTTACCATAGGAGCAATTGTAGTGAAATCTTCTTTCTTTCACTGTTCGTCTATTATTTTGGTTATCTATGTGTATCTTTGGCATTGTAGCCATTTCCATAGGAGGAATTGTAGTTATCTATGTGTAGGGTTTAGGGTTGTATGCTATAGACAAAGAGGAAAAATGTAATAGACCTATTACAACACAAGTCCTATTTTGGATTTGTTGGCAATGAGGGTGGGATTGGTCATAAGGGAGTTCATCGGGTTTTGTTGTGGCGACGTGGAGCTTCACGAATACATGGGTTGGAAGGGGTGGAGAGTTCTTTAACAAATTTCCATTTTTTGTATAATACTAAGTGCCAAATAATGGAGCTCAAATCTAGAATATATGTATGTATATATGTAATCATTCAGCTAGCATTTGGTGTAATATTTTTATGTATATATATATGTATACAAACTGCTACAGACTTAATCCACTAGGTTTTTTTTTTGGTGATGTCAACCTTGGTAATTACGTGGGTTGGTGGTGGTGGAGAATGGTGTCCTTGATACAGGAAAGGTGAATGGTAAGTTTTTGTTGGCACGAGGTCCAATGCATCTTGTTGTTGCATGATGGGGGCAGATGAAGTAAATGCAATATTGAAATTTCTCCATTCTCATAGAGATATCTTTCTAGCTTGGTAAATCAAGTGTATAAAGTTGTTTCTTTATGATAATACCTACTTTCTTTAAAGGTGATGACAATAATTATATGATGTGATCCAAAATCTTTTTATGTAAAAAATACCTTGCCCATTTTATACATATACATGTATATATGTACATATACATCTATACATGTATATATATACATATACATGTATACATGTGTGTATATATATATGTATATACATCTGTACATATATGTATATAATATGCATAAATACATCTATGCATGTTTGACTAACAAGTCTATTACAATTTCCCTATTTCTCTATAATACTCAATGCCAAATAATGTAGCTCCTCTTATACAATTACTCTATTTGTCACCAAAGTAAAATGAACGTGGGCACCATATTAAAATCAAAAGCATCAGAGGTTAATGAATGTGCAAATGTATACATGGAAACACATGAATATACTACATTCATATTTGAAAAATAGGAGTCTTAGATAGGATGTAGGCTTACCTTGTGGCTACAATTGGGTGTAGTATGAATAGAAGAAAAGGAGAGATGCTTTCCACCCTACCATACTGGGTGATGTAGCCTCATTGCCTGTGACGAAATCCCTGACCCAGAACACACTCTATCGACCACAAATATTAAGCATAATTTATTGTCAAAATCTCATAGCATTAACCTGAGAATTTTCTTTAGTTGAAATCACTGCTATACATTTTTTAAAAAATATGTATAGTTGTATGATCTATGACAAAGGATTTGACACGTAGTCATAAAATAAGAGATGACACCATATTAAATTAAAAAACATAGAATTTGAGTGAATGTCTGAATATATATGGAAAGTTAGGAATAAATTACATGGACATTTACAAAAAAAAGTGCTAGATAAGATCTATGCATACCTTGTAGCTACAACTAGATGTAGTCTGAATAGAAAGAAAGAAGGTCTGCTCTTCACCCTATCATATTGGGCCATGTAGCCTCATGGGTTGTCACCTAATGCCCAAGCAAGAACATACATTGTCCGCCCACAAAATTGAAACACAATCAAATATCCAAAAATAACAATTCCCAAGCATCATAGATTGTGGAAATATGATAGCATTAACCTAAAAATTTTCTTTAGTTGAAATTAGTGCTATACATTTTTAAAAATATATGTAGTTATATCATTTATGAAAAATAATTTGAAATGTAGTTGTGAAATAAGAGATGGAATGGAAGACATATAGGCTTACCTTCTATATAAATAGAATGTACTTGGACCTTTTATACCATTGCAAACATGTGATGACAAACCTATTTAGTATTGTGGACATGTGCAGTTATAACTAGCAATATTTGCAATCTAAAATGGTTTTAATCACATATAGTCAGTGACAAGGAAAATTTGAAGTTTAACGTGGCAAACATATGTAATTGGAAGATAGTATATAAATTAAGAAATATTGTAGACAAAAATGAGAAACTGTAATAGAACTATTGTTTTTAAGTTTCAAAACTCTCAAATTTTGTAGATTGGTATAAAGTAGAAAGATGACATTCACATGTACCTTTGCACTATTTTCACTTTTTTACCACAGATTGTGGCAAAAGATTTATGCATGTTATAGGACAGCTCTAAGTCTACAACACATCCTATTGCTGTGAATATTTAGTAGCAAATTAGTGTTATTCCAATAGCTCTTATACAATTCTCTATGTGTCTTCAATATTTACTACCAAACCATGTAGTTTCAATTTTGTATCAATATGTTTCAAATTTTTTTAGTTGTGTATAAGTTTAAAGAAATGGGCAAGGTTTTTTTTTACATAAAAACATTTAGGTTTGCATCATATAATTCTTTCCATAACCTAAAGAATGTAGATATTACCATAAAGAACCAGGTTTCAAGAGTTCAATTAGCAAGCTGGAAAGATAGCTTTATGAGTGTAAGGAAATGCAGTACGCAGAACACAATGTGTTGTGCATTTGTAGAACCCAACGTATGACGGTGAAAGGGAAAAACACAAAACCCATGCTCACTCTCCTCCCCACCATATTGACATCATGAAGCTTCATGGGCTATATCAAAACCCCTAAGAAAGAAAAATGTATTACACCCATTAAAAATTTAATGGAGCCATATATCATATATCAGACAATAGCGAAGTAGGGGAAATTTTGTTGTTGCTATCTATCATTTCTTATAATGGGCTATTTTTTTCTATGCAATAATTTTTTAAAGATTAATATGTTGATAAAGAGATGCCTATAGATAATTTCCATCATCAGGTCTAATAAATTTTATACAATTCTCTATTTTTCTTCAATATTTACCAACAAAGGATGTAGCTTGAATCTTGTATCAATATTTTTCAGATTTTGTTATCTATGCATAAGTTTAAAGAAATGGGAAAGGTCTCTTTTATATAAAATATTTAGAATCACATCATATAATTATTGTCATAAGCTAAAGAAAGTATGTATTATCATAAAGAACCAACTTAATATAGTTGATCTAGCAAGTTGAAAAGATAGCTCTATGAGCATGGGGAAATGTAGTCGGTAGAATAGAAAATGTTGTGTATTTGTAGTAGCCAATGTATGATGATCAAAGGCAAAAACACAAAACCCATGCTCATTCTCCTCCCTACCATATTGACATCATGAAGCCTCATGGGCTCTAGCCAAACACCCTAGAAATAAAATTATGCAAGGCCCATAAAAAATCAATGGAGCCATACCATATATCAAACAATCACGAAGTAGGGGAAATTTTGTTGTTTGTGCATATATAATTTCTTATATTGTACTATATTTTTCATGCAAAAAAATTTATAAGATGGATACATTGATAAAAAAGATGCCTATACATAATTATCATCATAAGCTCAAAATCTTCTCTTAGTCTAAATCTCTTTCTATGCCTTGAGTTATGTCATTTTCATATGGGCCTTAAGTGTTTCCCTAAGAGTTCTTTGTGCAATTTCCCTGTTTATGTTTAATTTTTAGTGCCAATTATTGTCTATAATATTTAGTAGAAAATAAGTGTTATTCTAATTCATCTCATACAATTACTCTATTTTTCATCAATATATGCATTCGTACATCCATGTTTGAAATAGAAATAATAGTGTGTTGCTAATAGTTTTCTTATTGATAGGGAGAGGGGTTGGAGAAATCACTCACTAATTCCTACTCTAGGCCTTTCCTATTTAGACCTCCTTGGTGCCTTGCTTCACCAATCTAACCTATAGGTCCCTGCTCATGACTAGGAACCCCTGGTTTGTCCGACCAATCCCTCTTCTACCACAAGCTCCAACCACCAAGTTCACCTTGGTTCATTTCCACAACTCTTCCTTAACCTTTACACCATACTAAAGGCCAATCTTCCTCAACGCTCCATCTACTCTTGTAGGGGTAGTGAAATGACCTAAAAGGCCTCAAACTATCCTCCAAGGGGTTTTGAAGGTTCACTAGGTCTTCATTTATCCATCGCTTTCAAGACACCTACTCCTAGGGTTTGGAAGGCTAGTAGCCTTAGAGCCCCTATTAGGTCTCCTACACCAACAAAATAGGTTATAACACACAAATCTCCAAAAGAATCCCAAACTTTCTTCAAGGTTTCTGATCCATTTGAAGCCCTCTCAAATATTTTCAAGGTTTGGTGCCCTAACTGACCGTACAGTGCTTAGTCTTGAAATTGAGCAAAAGCTAGGGTTTTAAGCCTTTCCTGGCAGTTTTTGAACTTCCAATTTGTTGACACACTAAATGAATAGATGGAACCTTCTCCCTCATGTAGTAACTAGTTAATACACCACCCTAACTCCTCCCATAAGAAAATCAACCAAATCTGATCACCCCTGCTAGAAAAGTGACCTGCACAACAACTTTTCCTAGCCGGACCTACACTGGCTCGCTTAGGGCATAAAAATGCTAGCACTTCCTGAAACCACACAAAACCTACCAAATAATATATGTACAAGCATGGAGCTAGGGAAATTTTCCCAAAAGGCCATATAGTTTGTACCGTGGGAAGGTGCTCTAAGCCTCCATTTATCTAACACTGTCTGTTTCAAGCCAGCAAGCATAGGAAACCAAAAATATTTACAAAAACACAAAAAGAAAAAATAAAAAAAGATATTGTATGATGCTCAAAGCTTGCTATTAACCTACACTACATTCTCCATTAATGACAGAAACATATCTAAGCCATTTTAGCACTGTTAATAAGCAAAAATTAGAAAAATAATGGTAAAACGTTGTTTTTCTTCAACTTCCAAAAACACAGTCCATACAATGAACTTCCAACCTTTCATAAAGGTCAAGGAAACCATTAAATATGCTTCTCAAATAGTTGAGCTTCTTGGGTCGAGCCTTTAGATGACCTAAAAATGCAAATTATAAAACCCATTGTGTTTTCTAAACTTTAGCAATTTTTACAACTTAGCCAAAATGAAGATCTAAAACAACTTAAAATTTGTCAACCTCTTCCCCAAAGGTAAAAAACATCCCTTAGATCACCACCAAATGGTCTACATGACCTTATGAACAACACAACAAAATTTACAACTTCATTCAAAACTTCAATAAACCTAGTACCTTTCCAGGTGCTCCTGCACCATTCTCCCCCTCTCAGCACAAACAACTAAGGAATTTTAGGAGGGATCAGAGACATATCAATGCCTTTCTTTTTAAAATCTACTTCTTCTACCCAGGTAGCTTTAGATTCATGCTTATCCTTCCATTTGAAAAGATGTTACATGTACACCTTGTGCCTTGTAGTCTTCTTCACTCTTGACTCCAAGATCTTCTCTACTTGTAGCTTGTCTTGATGAGGGAAGGGTACATTGCTAATGTCCTTGAGAACTTCCTGACTATTCTGATCCACATCTTTGACTAATCCCATGTACTTGATCAAGTCAGCTACATTGAACACTGGAGAGATGCCCAAATCTGATGGTAACTCCACCTTGTATGCATTCTTGCCATATTTGGTCAACACCTTGCATGGACCCACTCTTTTCATCTGCAACTTGGTTGACATTCCCTTCTACAACCTTGACTTGTTAAGGTGGACCACAACATAGTCCCCTACTTGAAACTACACATCTTTCCTTGACATATCTGCTCTCTCCTTCACTTTTTGTGTAGCCTCAGTAATTGTCTTCTTGACCTGCTCCTGTATCTCCTTCATGGTTTGACTGAAGTCTTCTGCATGTCCACTCCTGTGCTCCATAGATCCAAGGTCTCTAAGTTCACAAATGCCTCTTGGGTGCATCCCATACACAACCTCAAAAGGACTTTTCCCTGTAGTTCTATTGACATTGTCATTATAGGCATATTCAGCTTGAGAAATCACCATATCCTAGGTCTGTCCATATTCCTTGGTTAGACACCTTAAAAGATTACCCAACACTCTGTTAACCACCTCTGTTTGACCATCGGTTTGAGGATGGTAAGCTGATCCAAATGACAGATTTGTACCCAATCTGCTCCATAGAGTCTTCCAAAAATGACTCATGAACTTCACATCTCTATCTAAAACAATGCTTAGAGGCAATCCATGGATCCTTACAACCTCCTTGAAGAAAAGATGAGCTATGTAGCTGGCATCATGAGTATTTTTGCAGGGAATAAAATGACTCATCTTGCTAAATTTGTCTACCACAACATAAACACTGTCAAAACCAGTTTTGGTCTTAGGAAGACGTACCACAAAATCCATGCTCACACACTCCTATGGTCTATTAGGAATGGGCAGGGGTTGATATAAACCAGCATTGCTAGCTCCTCCCTTCGCTTTCATGCATACAACACACTATTCCACATACCTTCTAACATCTCTTGCCAACTTAGGCCAGTAATAGAACCTTTGTACCAGCTCTAAATTCTTATTTATGCCAAAATGCCCACTAAGACTGCCATTATGCTTTTCTTGAATCAGATTTTCCCTCATTGATCCTCTTGGAACACATAACTGATTACCCTTGAATAACACTCCATTTTGCAATGTATACTTAGAATATTAGCTGTGAAAATGATTCTCAAAATCATAACATACCTTGTAAGCTTCTAAGAAATCTTCATCTTCACCATAGAGGTCTTTGAAACTCTCTAATCCAATGCTCTTCAGCTGTATTTCTTGCACTGTCAGCAACCTTTTGCTTAATGCATCTACCACCTCATTCATTTTCCCTTTCTTGTGCTTGATGGTAAAAGTAAAAGCTTGGATGTATTCCATCCATTTCAAATGCCTATTACTTAGTTTTTCTTGGGTGTTGATATAACTAAGTTCCTGGTTATCCGTGAAGACCACAAACTCTTTAGGTAACAAATAATGCCTCCACTTCCTAAGGGACTGCACTAAAGCATATAACTCTAGGTCATATGTAGAGTACTTTTGCTTGGATTCATTGAGATTTTCACTAAAGAAGGCCATAGGCCTACCTTCTTGACTAATTACTCCTCCTACTACTACTCCACTTACATCAAACTCAACTGTGAACAACTTATCAAAACTAGGCAATAATAGAATTGGTTGAGTTGCCACTTCTTGTTTCAGTTTTTCAAACCCTTTATCAGCCTCTTGAGTCCACTTAAACTTTGTTTTCAGACCACCTTTGATAGTATCTAGGACTAGTGCACATATACCACTGAAGTTCCTTATAAATTTCCTATAGAATTGAAACAAACCATGAAAACTCCTTACCTCTATTGCTATGGTTGGTGTAGGCCAGCTTAGGATGGCTTCCACCTTGCTTGGATCCATCTTCAATGTTCCTTTGGATACTACAAACCCAAAATACACAAGTTCCTGCTTGAAGAACTCACACTGCTCAAGGTTGATTGCCAAATTTTCTTCTTGCAACCTTTTAAGAACCATCTCCACATGCTTGAGGTGTTCATCTGTTGTCTTACTTAAAATTAGTATGTCATCAAGATATACTACCACAAAGATTCTTGTGAAATCCTTAAGCACTTCATTCATGAGTCTCATGAATGTGCTAGGGGCATTTGAGAGGCCAAATGGCATCACTTTCCACTCATATAACCCATAATTTGTCTTAAAAGCTGTCTTCCACTCATCACCATCCTTAATCCTAATTTGATGGTAGCCACTCTTGAGATCCAACTTTGTGAAGAACTGAGCACCTCCAAGACAATCCATCAGGTCTTCAATTCTAGGAATAGGAAACCTATACCTAATGGTGATCCTATTTATTGCCCTAGAATCAGTACAAAGTCTCCACTTACCACCTTTCTTAGTTTCCAAAACCACTGGTACTCCACAAGGGTTGATGCTCTTTTGAATCAATCCTTGATCCAATAATTCTTGCACTTGCCTAGCTACCTCTAGGTTCTGCTCTGGTGTAAGCTTGTATGCTGCTTTGTTAGGAAATGAGGCTCCAGGTATGAAGTCAATTTGATGACTTATTACTCTCTTTGGAGGTAAAGTTGCAAGTGTACCATCACTAACTATGCTCTTGTACTTAGCAAGCAACCTTTGGACTGCTTCCGGTAAGACTGTCTTTTCAGCCTTAGCTTCTTCTTCAGGCTGCAACACAACCACATATCCTTCATTTCCTTGGTGTAGGTCCTTAAGGAACTCCTTGCCATTGCTCAACATGATGTTTGGTGCCTTTGACTGTCCTTCATCTTCTTCTGACAATGACTACAGCTTGAAGGTTCTTCCATCCTTCTTGAATGAGATGGTATTCTCTTTCCCATCATAAATGGCACTTCTATCATATTGCCATGGTCTGCCCAGTAGTAGATGACATGCATCCATGGGTACTACATCACAAATTAGCTTATCTTTATATCCTCCAATTGAAAATTCCACCGTTACTTGTTCATTAACCAAAACACTCTGCCCTTTATTCAGCCATGTGACCTTGTAGGGGTTATTGTGGGGTACCTTCTCCAATTTCAGCTTAGTTACTACCTCCTTTGAGATTATATTGTCTATTGAACTTGAATCCACAATGAATTTGCATACTTTTCCAAGTATCTTGCACCTTACTCTAAAAAGAGCTCTTCTTTGCTTAGGTTCTTCCTTGACCGGTTGTCTAATCAAAACCCTGTTAAACATCAGATTCTCTCCTACCTTAGATTCTATGTGACTGATTTCAAATGCCTTAGGACTCATGGTGTCCTCTTGTGCATAGGCCACTCTCTTTTCATTGCTAGAAGATGATGCTTTCTCTGGGAACCTATAAGTTGGATGACCCATTTGACTACAATAATAACACTTCATGTTTGCAAAATAGGAATTTCTCCTACCTGCTCCTCTTCCTCTGTTTGAACCTCCTTGAATTCCTCTTCCTCTGTTAAATCCTCCTCTTGAAGATGTTTCACCTCCATGCTCAGTGAGTTTGGATTCTCCATGATTCCTTTGGTCATTGCCTCTACCTTGGTAACCACCACACTATCCTCTTTGATCTTTACCTTTGCCTCTGCCCTTAGAAGCTTGATCTTGCTTCCTCTTGTTCCTTTCTTCAATCTTTGTGGCCAACTAATAGCATTGGTGGACTATCTTGGGACTTAGTAAAGCCATCTCTTCCTAAATGTTCCATTTCAAATCAGTAAGATACCTAGCCACCTTGAGGCTCTCATCCTCTTTCGCATTAGACCTCATACAAAGCTTTTGAAACTCTTCAGTGTAGGTTTTTACATCTTGGTCTTTCTGCCTTAGACTTTGCCTCTTCTTGTGTAGCTGAATCTCATAGTCATCTGGCATGTAGGCTTCTTTTACCTTAGCAACCATTCCTTTCCAAGTTGATATGGGCTGTTTCCTTCTTTCTCCCTTTCTGTTTGAATAAACTTCCACCATGTCAAGGCTGATCCTCTCAATCTTGACTTAGCAACCTTCACCTTCTGTGCTTCAGTGACTCCATCACACTCAAAATGATTCTTCATGCCTTCTATCCAGTCCATGACCAAATTAGGTTCCATTTTTTTACTAAATAGTGGTATGCCCTCAAGTCCTTTTCCACTCAAGGCTTTCAATTCCTTCAAGAAAGGCTCCTCCTCCAAAACAGGGTCAAGTTCAGGGACCTTGTCTTCCTTTGCAACCTCTTCTTCCTTTGGTACCCTTCCTTCCAACTTCACATTGTTCAATGCTTTCTCAAGTTGCTCTATTCTTTCTTTTAATGACTTGTTTTCCTCCTCTTGTTCTTCAACCATCTTGGCTAATTGTGCATTTGTCACCATGACGGTAGTATCACTTGACTCAACCTCTGACATATATTGCTCTTTCCCAAATCTTTTGCTTTCTCTGATACCAATCTGATAGGGAGAGGGTTGGAGGAATCACTCACTGATTCCTGCTCTAGGCCTTTCCTATTTAGACCTTGGTGCCTTGCTTCACCAATCTAACATATAGGTCCCTGCTCATGACTAGGAACACCTGTTTTGTTCGATCAATCCCTCTTCTACCACAAGCTCCAACCACCAAGTTCACCTTGGTTCATTTCCACAACTCTTCCTTAACCTTTACACCATAGTAAAGGCCAATCTTCCTCAACACTCCATCTACTCTTGCAAGGCTAGTGAAATGATCTAAAAGGCCTCAAACTATCCTCCAAGGGGTTTTGAAGGTTCACTAGGTCTTCATCTAACCATCGCTTTCAAGACACCTACTCCTAGGGTTTGGAAGGCTAGTAGCCTTAGAGCCCCTATTAGGTCTCCTACACCAACAAAACAGGTTATAAAACACAAATATCCAAAAGACTCCCAAACTATCTTCAAGGTTTTTGATCCATTTGAAGCCCTCTCAAAGATTTTCAAGGTTTGGTGCCCTAACTGACCGTACAGTGCTCAGTCTTGAAATTAAGCAAAAGCTAGGGTTTTAAGCCTTTCCTGGCAGTTTTTGAACTTCCAATTTGTTGACACACTAATTGAATAGATGGAACCTTCTCCCTCACGTAGTAACTAGTTAATACACCACCCTAACTCCTCCCATAAGAAAATCAACCAAATCTAATCACCCCTACCAGAAAAGTGACCTACACAACAACTTTTCCTAGCCAGACCTGTACTGGCTCGCCTAGGGCATCAAAATGCTAGCACTTCCTGAAACCACACAAACCCTACCAACTAATATATGTACAAGCATGGAGCTAGGGCACAGTTCCCAAAAGGCCGTACAGTTTGTACAGTGGGAAGTTGCTCTAAGCCTCTATTTATCCAACACTACCTGTTTCAGGCTAGCAAGCACAGGAAACCAAAAATATTTACAAAAAAATAGAAAGAAAAAATAAAAAAAGCTTCTCAAACAGTTGAGTTTCTTGGGTCGAGCCTTTAGATGAGCTAAAAATGCAAATTATAAAACCCACTGTGTTTTCTAGACTTTAGCAATTTTTACAACTTAGCCAAAATGAAGATCTAAAACAACTTAAAATTTGTCAACCTCTTTCCCAGAGGTCAAAAACATCCCTTGGATCACCACCAAATGGTCTACATGACCTTATGAACAACACAACAAGATTTATAACTTCATTCAAAACTTCAATAAACCTAGTACCTTTCTAGGTGCTCCTGCACCACTTATTTCATAGATTTGAAATTCTCCTGAGACTTCTATTCTTTAAAAAAAGTATAGTCTATTCTTCTCTACATTAAAATAAGCTCTAAAATATGGAGAATAGAAGAGCCAAACTATGGTAATGAACAGTTTGTTATAGGTAGCTGGAAGAAAGGATATGATGAAGAACAATCTATTCTATGGAAGCTGAAATAGATAAGGGGAAAGAAGTTTACAATTATCTAGATTTGTATCTGCAAAAAGAGCATGCTCATTAGGAAAAAATAGTTCCATGTTTATGAATTGCATGTCATGAGCTTGATGCACAGAAGCTTCACGAAACATTCCATGGTCTTGAGATGCTACTCCTTAATTGCAACAATTGTTTCATGAATCCTCTATGCATCAAGCCCATGCTTGCTACGAGGAATGGAAAGTGTTTTTTTGTGCAAGGGTTAATGCATGCCAATGTTGTTGGACAATGACACAAAAGATAGTAAATGCAATATTCCATACTGTGCTATGTGAAAGTATAAAAGTATAAATGGGAAAAGGCTCAAAAATAATTGTGGGTTATTGGTACAAGAGTATTATATGGCTGGAAATGGTGAGCTTTTTTTTTTGGAGTCATGCTAAAGTAGATATATATGTAGCATGTAATGAACATGATGATCATGTGGAATAAGAGACTCGTAAAGTTCCATGCCAAGAAAAACATATTGAAACATAGAAAATAGAGCAAGTGAACAACATATATATATATGCATTGATATACATACGTATATATGTGTAAATACATGTATGTATGTTTTACTAATAGATCTGTTACAATTTCCCTTTTTCTCCATAATACTAAATGGCAGATTATGGAGCTCCTCTTATACAATTACTCTATTTGTTACTAGACTGCACCTTTGGGCTACTTTCAATTTTCTATGTTTGTGTGTGCTTTTGTACCTCTTTTAAGGTTCTTCTTAATGTGTGTTTCCAATCATTTCTTGTTTACTTGTTAGCCTTCAATCTTTTTGTAACAACTATTTTATAATTTCTCTATTTCTCTATTATATTTGTTGCCAGACAATGTAAATCCAATTTCGAATTGATAGGGCAACTATATGTCTGTGTATATGTATATCTTTGAATATAAAATGGGAAATCGAATATGTATATATAGACCAATTGTGGTGCAATAGCACAACATGAAGTAAATGTAATATTGAATATTGCAGTGTGGGAAAGTATACTCCAAAATATGTAAGAAAATATTTTGATTTAGTTGCATTGTTAGAATAGCCATTCTGGCATAACGAATATGTGCTCCAAAATATGCAAAAAAAAATATTGATACAGTTGCATTGTAAGAATAGTCATTCTGCCATTATGAATATCTTACACATATTGCACGATTAAATGCTCTATTCTTAACAAATACAAATTTGAAACAAACAACCTATCAACTAAAGATATAAAGTTGAACAGATGAATTAACTATTAGAAAAACACTTAAAAGCCAGCAAAGACATTTTGTAGAGATTGTTTCATCATATAATTATTTTCATAGCCTAAAGAAAATAAGTATTGTCATAAAGAGTTGGGCCTAAGTAATTGATTTGAAAAGTTGAAAAGATATTTGTTGATGCAGGAGCATCCAGTGGTGTAAGGGCAATCTTGCATCACCCAAAAATAGTTAAATTTCAATTTTATCATTTTTTAGATGTTTTTACATTTTTGGATACCCTTTTCGTCATAACGAAATTCCCAATTTATGGTTTTTATTTTCTATTCTTGGGTTGAAAGATATTGCAGTTTTAGTTTCCCAGATTTGCACCTGAAAATTTTATGAATTGGATTTGAGGCACTTAGAGCTTCCGGAATGGGCCCAAAACTTGCAAAAATCAGTGTAACAAATTTTGAACGCATTCTTGACTTTGAGACCTTTCCAACGGTTCAAACGGTTCATGAATCGGAGCCCCAGATCAAAAGTTATGGCCCCGGGAAGTTGGCGCACTTTCTAGAAGATACAATTGCAAATGTTCTTTTGAAATTTGAACTTCAAGTTGTAATTTTCGGCACCAAACCACCTAAAATCAAATTTTAATGTTGTTTTGGCTCCAAACTTAAGAACAACTCTATTTATGGGCGGGTTTCTAGTATTTTTGGGTAACTTTTTGGGGAACAAGCTTGCATATTGCGAAAGGGTTATTCTGTAGCTTTCTGTAGCTTGCATGTGTTGTAGAACTTGGGGATTTGAGATCCTCTGCATGTAAGAAGCTCCATTTTCTGAATAATAAAATTATTCTCTTGTTTGTGGGTTATTTTCT
>VDFB02000003.1:482857332-483028100 GCA_007258455.2 Sequoia sempervirens | reverse complement strand
CAAAGGCACCTAATATCATGTTGAGCAGTGGTAAGTAGTTCCTTAAGGACCTACACCAAGGAAATGAAGGATATGTGGTTGTATTACAGCCTAAAGAGGAAGACAAGGCTGAAAAGACAGTCCTACCGGAAGCAATCCAAAAGTTGCTTGATAGGTACAAGAGTATAGTCAGTGATGGTACACCTGCAACTCTACCAACAAAGAGAGCCATAAGTCATCAAATTGACTTCATACCTAGATCCTCATTACCTAACAAAGCAGCATATAAACTCACATCAGATCATAATTTGGAGGTAGCTAGGAAAGTGCAAGAATTATTGGATCAAGGATTGATTCAAAAGAGCATCAGCCCTTGTGCAGTGCCAGTGGTTTTAGCAACCAAGAAAGGAGGTAAGTGGAGACTTTGTACTGATTCTAGGGAAATAAATAGGATCACCATTAGGTATAGGTTTCCTATTCCTAGAATTGAAGACCTGATGGATTGTCTTGGAGGTGCTCAGTTTTTCACAAAGTTGGATCTCAAGAGTGGCTACCATTAGATCAGAATTAAGGATGGTGATGAGTGGAAGACAGCTTTTAAGACAAATGATGGGTTATATGAGTGGAAAGTGATGCCATTTGGCCTCTCAAATGCCCCTAGCACATTCATGAGACTAATGAATGAAGTTCTTAAGGATTTCATAGGGATCTTTGTGGTAGTCTATCTTGATGACATACTCCATTTCAAGAAGATAGCTTAAGAACACCTCAAGCATGTGGAGATGGTTCTTAGAAGGTTACAAGAAGAGAAGTTGGCAATCAATCTTGAGAAGTGTGAGTTATTCAAGCAGGAACTTGTGTATTTGGGTTTTGTAGTATCCTAAGGAATGTTGAAGATGGATCCAAGCAAGGTGGAAGCCATCCTAAACTGGCCTACACCAACCACAAACAACAAAGAGGTAAGAAGTTTTCATGGTTTGCCTAATTCCTAGGAAATTTATAAGGAACTTCAGTGGTATATGTGCACCAATCCTAGATACAATCAAGGGTGGTATGAAAACAAAGTTAAAGTGGACTCAAGAGGTTGATAAAGGATTTGAGAAACTGAAACAAGAAGTGGCAACCCAACCTATTCTATTATTGCCTAGTTTGACAAGTTGTCTATAGTTGAGTGTGATGCAAGTGGAGAAAGAGGGAGGAGTACTTAGTCAAGAAGGTAGGCCTCAGAAATTCTTTAGTGAAATCCGCGAAGCCAAACAAAAGTACTCTACCTATGACTTAGAGTTATATGCTTTAGTGTAGTCCCTTAGGAAGTGGAGGCATTATTTGTTACCCAAAGAGTTTGTGGTCTTCGCGGATAACCAGGCACTTAGTTATATCAACACTCAAGAAAAGCTAAGTAATAGGAATTTGAAATGGATGGAATACATCCAAGCATTCACATTTACTATCAAGCACAAGAAAGGGAAAATGAACAAGGTGGCAGATGCATTAAGCAGAAGGTTGTTGACAGTGCAAGAAATACAGTTTGAAGAGTACATTGATTAGAGAGTTTCAAAGACCTCTATGGTGAAGATGAAGACTTCTCAGAAGCTTACAAGGTATGTTCCGATTTTGAGAATCATTTTCATAGCCAATATTCTGAGTATACATTGCAAAATGGACTGTTATTTAAGGGTAATCAGTTATGTGTTCCAAGAGGGTCAATGAGGGAAAATATGATTCAAGAAAAGCATAATGGCAGTCTTAGTGGACATTTTGGTATCAATAAGACCTTAGAGCTAGTCCAAAGGTTCTATTACTGGCCTAAGTTGGCAAGAGATGTTAGAAAATATGTGGAACAGTGTGTTGTGTGCATGAAAGCTAAGGTAGGAGCTAGCAACGCTGGTTTATATCAATCCCTGCTCATTCCTAACAGACCATGGGAGTGTGTGAGCATGGATTTTGTGGTAGGTATTCCTAAGACCAAAACTGGTTTTGATAGTGTTTATGTTGTGGTAGACAGATTTAGTAAGATGAGTCACTTTATTCCCTGCAAAACTACTCATGATGCAAGCTACATAGCACACTTTTCTTCAAGGAGGTTGTAAGGATCCATGGATTACCATTAAGCATTGTATCTGACAAAGATGTGAAGTTCATGAGTCACTTTTGGAAGACTCTATGGAGCATATTAGGTACAAATCTGTCATTTGGATCAGCTTACCATCCTCAGACCGATGGTCAAATAGAGGTGGTTAACAGGTGCTTGGTAATCTTTTAAGGTGTCTAACTAAGGAATATGGATAGACATGGGATATGGTTATTTCCCAAGCTGAATATGCCTATAATGACAATGTAAACAGAACCACAGGGAAGAGTCCATTTGAAGTTGTGTATGGGATGCACCCAAGAGGAATTTGTGAGCTCAGAGACCTTGGATCTATGGAGAATAGGAGTGGACATGCAAAAGACTTTAGTCAGACCATGAAGCAGATTCAGGAGTAGGTCAAGAAAAACAATCATAAAGAAGAACCCAAAAGTTGAAGGGAGAAAGTTGATTTGTCAAGGAAGGATGTACACGGCCAGGGACTATGTTATGGTCCACCTTAACAAGTCAAGGTTGCAGAAGGGAATGTCAACCAAGTTACAGATGAAAAGAGTGGGTCCATGCAAGGTATTGGCCAAATATGGCAATAATGCATACAAGATGGAGTTACCATCAGATTTGGGCATCTCTCCAGTGTTCAATGTAGCTGACTTAATCAAGTACAAGGGATCAATCAATGATGTGGATCAGAACATTCAGGAAGTTCTCAAGGACATCAGTAATATACCCTTCCCTCATCAAGACAAGCTTCAAGCAGAGAAGATCTTGGAATCAAGAGTGAAGAAGGCTACAAGGCATAGGGTGTACATGGAGCATCTTGTCAAATGGAAGGATAATCATGAATCTGAAGCTACCTGGGTAGAAGAAGCAGACTTTAAGAAGCAAGGAATTGACATGTCTATGATCTATCCTACAATTCTAGTTGTTTCTAGCTGGTAGGAGAGCAGAGCACCTAGGCAACAACCAGGAGCTCAAGGGTGAATTGATGACCTAGATGTTTTCCTTCATGATTTTTTTGTTTTTTTCTATGTTTTCAATAAAAGGTCATGTTTACCATTATTGTTGCTTCAATAATTTCTTGTCTTAGGACAGGTTTTGTTGTTTTGAGCAATTTTTGCAATTTTTGCAAAATATTGCCTTGAAGGAGTTCTAGGTGGCCAAGGTGTGCAAGGAAGCCAATAACTATTTGGAAAGCATTTAAAAAGGTGGCTTCGACCTTTGTGCAAGCTGGGAAGCATGTGTGTACGGAAGTTTTGGTTGGAAATCCAAGAAAAATAGTGTTTTGCTCTATTTTTCCTGATTTTTGCTTATTAACAATGCTAAAATGGCTTAGATATGTTTCTGTCATTAATGGAGGATGTAGTGTAGGTTAATAGCAAGCTTTGAGCATCATACAATAGCTTTTTTTATTTTTATTTTTTGTGTTTTTGTAAATATTTTTGGTTTCCTGTGCTTGTTGGCTTGAAACAGGCAGTGTTGGATAAATGGAGGCTTAGAGCACCTTCCCACCATACAAACTGTATGGCCTTTTGAGAAATGTGCCCTAGCTCCATGCTTGTACATATATTAGTTGGTAGGGTTTTTGTGGTTACAGGATGTGCTAGCATTTTGATGCCCTAGGCAAGCTAGTGCAGGTTCGGCTAGGAAAAGTGGTTGTGCAGGTCACTTTTCTTGCAAGGGTGATCAGATTTGGTTGATTTTCTTATGGGAGGAGTTAGGGTGGTGTATTAACTAGTTACTACATGAGGGAGAAGGTTCCATCTATTCATTTAGTGTGTCAACAAATTGGAAGTTCAAAAACTGCCAGGAAAGGCTTAAAACCCTAGCTTTTGCTCAATTTCAAGACTAAGCACTGTACGGTCAGTTAGGGCACCAAACCTTGAAAATATTTGAGAGGGCTTCAAATGGATCAGAAACCTTGAAGAAAGTTTGGGATTCTTTTGGAGATTTGTGTGTTATAACCTATTTTGTTGGTGTAGGAGACCTAATAGGGGCTCTAAGGCTACTAGCCTTCCAAACCCTAGGAGTAGGTGTCTTGAAAGCGATGGATAAATGAAGACCTAGTGAACCTTCAAAACCCCTTGGAGGATAGTTTGAGGCCTTTTAGGTCATTTCACTACCCCTACAAGAGTAGATGGAGCGTTGAGGAAGATTGGCCTTTAGTATGGTGTAAAGGTTAAGGAAGAGTTGTGGAAATGAACCAAGGTGAACTTGGTGGTTGGAGCTTGTGGTAGAAGAGGGATTGGTCGGACAAACCAGGGGTTCCTAGTCATGAGCAGGGACCTATAGGTTAGATTGGTGAAGCAAGGCACCAAGGAGGTCTAAATAGGAAAGGCCTAGAGTAGGAATTAGTGAGTGATTTCTCCAACCCCTCTCCCTATCAATAAGAAAACTATTAGCAACACACTATTATTTCTATTTCAAACATGGATGTACGAATGCATATATTGATGAAAAATAGAGTAATTGTATGAGATGAATTAGAATAACACTTATTTTCTACTAAATATTATAGACAATAATTGGCACTAAAAATTAAACATAAACAGGGAAATTGCACAAAGAACTCTTAGGGAAACACTTAAGGCCCATATGAAAATGACATAACTCAAGGCATAGAAAGAGATTTAGACTAAGAGAAGATTTTGAGCTTATGATGATAATTATGTATAGGCATCTTTTTTATCAATGTATCCATCTTATAAATTTTTTTGCATGAAAAATATAGTACAATATAAGAAATTATATATGCACAAACAACAAAATTTCCCCTACTTCGTGATTGTTTGATATATGGTATGGCTCCATTGATTTTTTATGGGCCTTGCATAATTTTATTTCTAGGGTGTTTGGCTAGAGCCCATGAGGCTTCATGATGTCAATATGGTAGGGAGGAGAATGAGCATGGGTTTTGTGTTTTTGCCTTTGATCATCATACATTGGCTACTACAAATACACAACATTTTCTATTCTACCGACTACATTTCCCCATGCTCATAGAGCTATCTTTTCAACTTGCTAGATCAACTATATTAAGTTGGTTCTTTATGATAATACATACTTTCTTTAGCTTATGACAATAATTATATGATGTGATTCTAAATATTTTATATAAAAGAGACCTTTCCCATTTCTTTAAACTTATGCATAGATAACAAAATCTGAAAAATATTGATACAAGATTCAAGCTACATCCTTTGTTGGTAAATATTGAAGAAAAATAGAGAATTGTATAAAATTTATTAGACCTGATGATGGAAATTATCTATAGGCATCTCTTTATCAACATATTAATCTTTAAAAAATTATTGCATAGAAAAAAATAGCCCATTATAAGAAATGATAGATAGCAACAACAAAATTTCCCCTACTTCGCTATTGTCTGATATATGATATATGGCTCCATTAAATTTTTAATGGGTGTAATACATTTTTCTTTCTTAGGGGTTTTGATATAGCCCATGAAGCTTCATGATGTCAATATGGTGGGGAGGAGAGTGAGCATGGGTTTTGTGTTTTTCCCTTTCACCGTCATACGTTGGGTTCTACAAATGCACAACACATTGTGTTCTGCGTACTGCATTTCCTTACACTCATAAAGCTATCTTTCCAGCTTGCTAATTGAACTCTTGAAACCTGGTTCTTTATGGTAATATCTACATTCTTTAGGTTATGGAAAGAATTATATGATGCAAACCTAAATGTTTTTATGTAAAAAAAAACCTTGCCCATTTCTTTAAACTTATACACAACTAAAAAAATTTGAAACATATTGATACAAAATTGAAACTACATGGTTTGGTAGTAAATATTGAAGACACATAGAGAATTGTATAAGAGCTATTGGAATAACACTAATTTGCTACTAAATATTCACAGCAATAGGATGTGTTGTAGACTTAGAGCTGTCCTATAACATGCATAAATCTTTTGCCACAATCTGTGGTAAAAAAGTGAAAATAGTGCAAAGGTACATGTGAATGTCATCTTTCTACTTTATACCAATCTACAAAATTTGAGAGTTTTGAAACTTAAAAACAATAGTTCTATTACAGTTTCTCATTTTTGTCTACAATATTTCTTAATTTATATACTATCTTCCAATTACATATGTTTGCCACGTTAAACTTCAAATTTTCCTTGTCACTGACTATATGTGATTAAAACCATTTTAGATTGCAAATATTGCTAGTTATAACTGCACATGTCCACAATACTAAATAGGTTTGTCATCACATGTTTGCAATGGTATAAAAGGTCCAAGTACATTCTATTTATATAGAAGGTAAGCCTATATGTCTTCCATTCCATCTCTTATTTCACAACTACATTTCAAATTATTTTTCATAAATGATATAACTACATATATTTTTAAAAATGTATAGCACTAATTTCAACTAAAGAAAATTTTTAGGTTAATGCTATCATATTTCCACAATCTATGATGCTTGGGAATTGTTATTTTTGGATATTTGATTGTGTTTCAATTTTGTGGGCGGACAATGTATGTTCTTGCTTGGGCATTAGGTGACAACCCATGAGGCTACATGGCCCAATATGATAGGGTGAAGAGCAGACCTTCTTTCTTTCTATTCAGACTACATCTAGTTGTAGCTACAAGGTATGCATAGATCTTATCTAGCACTTTTTTTTGTAAATGTCCATGTAATTTATTCCTAACTTTCCATATATATTCAGACATTCACTCAAATTCTATGTTTTTTAATTTAATATGGTGTCATCTCTTATTTTATGACTACGTGTCAAATCCTTTGTCATAGATCATACAACTATACATATTTTTTAAAAAATGTATAGCAGTGATTTCAACTAAAGAAAATTCTCAGGTTAATGCTATGAGATTTTGACAATAAATTATGCTTAATATTTGTGGTCGATAGAGTGTGTTCTGGGTCAGGGATTTCGTCACAGGCAATGAGGCTACATCACCCAGTATGGTAGGGTGGAAAGCATCTCTCCTTTTCTTCTATTCATACTACACCCAATTGTAGCCACAAGGTAAGCCTACATCCTATCTAAGACTCCTATTTTTCAAATATGAATGTAGTATATTCATGTGTTTCCATGTATACATTTGCACATTCATTAACCTCTGATGCTTTTGATTTTAATATGGTGCCCACGTTCATTTTACTTTGGTGACAAATAGAGTAATTGTATAAGAGGAGCTACATTATTTGGCATTGAGTATTATAGAGAAATAGGGAAATTGTAATAGACTTGTTAGTCAAACATGCATAGATGTATTTATGCATATTATATACATATATGTACAGATGTATATACATATATATATACACACATGTATACATGTATATGTATATATATACATGTATAGATGTATATGTACATATATACATGTATATGTATAAAATGGGCAAGGTATTTTTTACATAAAAAGATTTTGGATCACATCATATAATTATTGTCATCACCTTTAAAGAAAGTAGGTATTATCATAAAGAAACAACTTTATACACTTGATTTACCAAGCTAGAAAGATATCTCTATGAGAATGGAGAAATTTCAATATTGCATTTACTTCATCTGCCCCCATCATGCAACAACAAGATGCATTGGACCTCGTGCCAACAAAAACTTACCATTCACCTTTCCTGTATCAAGGACACCATTCTCCACCACCACCAACCCACGTAATTACCAAGGTTGACATCACCAAAAAAAAAACCTAGTGGATTAAGTCTGTAGCAGTTTGTATACATATATATATACATAAAAATATTACACCAAATGCTAGCTGAATGATTACATATATACATACATATATTCTAGATTTGAGCTCCATTATTTGGCACTTAGTATTATACAAAAAATGGAAATTTGTTAAAGAACTCTCCACCCCTTCCAACCCATGTATTCGTGAAGCTCCACGTCGCCACAACAAAACCCGATGAACTCCCTTATGACCAATCCCACCCTCATTGCCAACAAATCCAAAATAGGACTTGTGTTGTAATAGGTCTATTACATTTTTCCTCTTTGTCTATAGCATACAACCCTAAACCCTACACATAGATAACTACAATTCCTCCTATGGAAATGGCTACAATGCCAAAGATACACATAGATAACCAAAATAATAGACGAACAGTGAAAGAAAGAAGATTTCACTACAATTGCTCCTATGGTAACAAGTATAAAGCCAAAGATGCACAACCATAACTACAAACAAAAAACAAGGGCCACAAAAATTATTGGTCCCAACCATATTTTTTTGATGATAGAAAGAATATTTAACTACAACTTCCCCAAAGTGATATTAAATAGAGCTTCTAGACCCAATATGTAGAAATAATCGGTGCAGAATGAGCACAACCCCACAAACTTTATTGAAAATTCAAGTTGCATCACCTGGCACTAGATATTATAGAGAAATAGAGAAATTGTAAAAGAGGTATTAGAATGACACTCAAGAGCCAAAAATTAGTAACCCTAACCATATTTTTTTGACAGATCAAAGAAGATTTAACTGTTATTTCTCCACAATGAGCTCCCCATCGGCCAACCACATCTTCATCCCCAAAAAATGCAAAATAGGACTTGTGCTACAATAGGTCTGTTACAATCCCTCTATTTGTCTATTATATTTAGTTAAAGGGAATCTAGCTTGAATTTCCAATTAAGTCTGTGGCATTCTATATACATATACATACATATATAGACATGTGTATGTATATATCTATATATACATGTAGTGGGAATGGATACTCCAAAATATGCAAGAAAATATTTTTATTTTGTTGCATTGTCAAAATAACCATTCTGGAATTATTAATATGTGCTCCAAATATGCAAGAAAATATATTGATTCAGTTGCATTGTCAGAATAATGCTCTCTTCTTAACAAAAAGAAATTTCAAGCAAATAGGATATTAGCTACATATATAAAGTTGAATAGCTCAAAGACCTATTACAATAACACTTAAAAGTTGCCAAACACATTTTGGAGAGATTGTTTCATCATATAATACACAAATAGAGAAATTGTAAAAGAGATATTACAATAACACTAAATAGCCACCAATGTAATTTTATCTCCAATATGTTAATTGTTTCATACAACCCTAAACCCTACACACATATAAGTACAATTCCTCCTGTGGTAATGGCTGCAATGCCAAAGATGCACACAGATAACGAAAAAATAAAGGACTTATAACAAAGCTATTGCACCACAAGTCCTATTCACACTTGGGCTGATGAAAATCCCGTCAAAAACTTCAAACAAATAAATTGAATAGATAGGAAGAGATATTAGAAAGAATAACACTTAACAACAACCAAACTAATTTTGTATATATTCATGTGTGTATACATCTGTGTATATATATTTTTATATATAGATATATACATACACATGTATATATATATGTATATGTATACATAATGTCACAGGCTTAATCGAAGATTGAAGCTACATTCCCTCAAACTAAATATTATAGAAAAATAGAGAAATTGTAATAGAGCTAGTATACGACAAGTCTTATTTATAGTTGGGTTGATGAAAAATCCCATTGGAAACTTTTAACAAAACAATAACACTTAACAATGATGAAACTAATTTTGTATATATAAACATGTGTATACATGTATATATGTATGTATATGAATACATGTATATATATATGTGTGTATGTATACATGTATATATACATATATATGTTTACATGTATATATATGTATGTCTCACATGGGTATTTTGCATAAATGATTAATTTTTTGTTCATGCTTCTCATTCTCTCCTTATTGTTGCTTTCAATAGCAGGTTGGAGGGTTTTGATAAAAGAGCTACTAGAATAACAATTAAAATCCACTAAACTATTTTTCCCCTGCACGCATATACAAATATCTTTCCACCTTTCCAAATCAATTATTTAACTCCAATTCTTGATGACGATACTTATCTTCTTTAGGCTATGACAACAACTGTATGATGCATCAATCTTTGTAAAATGCATATTGTGCCAAAGACTTAACTATGAATTCAAGCTACATTTCTTTGCATGAAATATTATACACAAAAAATTTATGCAAAAAACCCATGTAAAAAGACTTGTAGCAAATAGTTCTTATTTTAACACTCTTATACAATTTATCTATTTCTCTTCACTATTTATGAACAAAGAACATAGCTTGAATCCTATATCAATATTTTTTTATGAGATTGTTTTTTACCTGATTTGCTTGAAGCTCCCTCGAACAAACTGCTTAGGTCTGCTTATGTAAGCAAGCAAGCTTGCAAATTATGTGGGATCACACTATGTTAAATCCATATGTTTCATTGTATTCTTTCTTCCTCATTTGTTTCAACTTCCCACATGAAATTATTCTTCTCCCAATTAAATCTATGGCAGTATAGCCATTTTCAATAAATTATTGTTATCCATTTCCTTTACAAGTTTTGATTAATGTGGGATTACTCTCAAAGAATGTAGTTCAAATTTTTAATTGGTAGGTCAACTCTGACATACACTTCTTGTCTTTGTTAGAAACCAAGATCAGACATGCAAACCAAAAAATCCTCCAATGTAAGAGAGAAACAAAAAAATCAAGAGCTTTGCATGAAGATGTGCAAATAATATTATTCAGGAAATCAATAGTTACATGAGATGATTTTCTTTATAAAAGAAAGCATTCACAACCCTAATCTTATCTTGAGCAGCAAGATAGCTCAACAAGATAAGGATGACAACAATAACCTAGGAAATAAAATATTACCTAAGTAAATTTATGCAAGTGTAATAATTAATTAATTACACTAACACCCCCCATAAGTGCAACTTAGGGAGACTAAAAATGCATGCAGCTAAATGCTAGGATGAATGCAAGAAAGCATGAATGGCTTCCAACAATCGGGAAGGCCTAATTAGGGGAAACCTAGCCAAATGCAATAATGAGATAGAAGGAAAACCCAATGGGGACAAACCCCCTAAGAATGAGATGACTACTCCAGCAGCTAATCGAAGAACATCAGGGAGTAACATTGGAACTGTGAATACGACAACCAAGGAAAGATAATTTATGTCGTTAAGAAAATGAAAATTGAGAGTCAATAAGGACTCAAAGTGAACCAACCATAATAGCTGTAATAAAAGAGGGTCCTATGCTACGGAACATTGGAAAACCTGGGCCAAACTAGGAACAACCCCGAATATGTAAAGCAACAAAGAGAATGATCTTGATAATTAAATGGACGCAAGATTCAAGTTTCATCCCTTCCAATTCCCAAAAATCCGGGCAATTCCAAACACCCATTGGGGCCAAATATGGAATAATGATCACTCGGGACGTGATATAGAAAAATTACATGACAACAATACAGAGCTCCTCAACACCTTCCAACGTACGATAGATAGTGAAAATGGAGATCTTGAAAAGTTATGAGCCTCGGAAAGGCCATAAATGAACATCTCATCTCAAACAAAAATAGCCATAAAACACCGTAAAATAAACCACTCCACAGATAGTGTACAGAATCCAACTTTTCTCTCAAGGATATCCCCGCTTCAGACGACCTCAAATACCGTATGCCTGCTATATGCCAAAAAGAAAAAAAAAATCTCCTTTGAAGAAAAATTAGGGGCTATGAGGGGAAAAGAGGGTTGTATGGATAGATGACATCATGCTGACATCAGTGCTTCATGATGTTAAATTTGACGGCCATTTGGCCGTCATGACAAAAAAGTGTCCCCTGCAAAAAAATTGGCGGTCATCTGGAAACTGCAACATGGCCGAAAAATGCTAAGGGTATAGGTAATACCTCCGATTTGAGTTTTCCACCAGGAATTTTGAGCTGCACGAGTAGAAGGATGTTGCTAGAACTAGAGCCACCGGCTGGTTTGAAAGGTGTTAGAATTGCCGGAGAAACGCACCTCGCCGTCCCGACCGGGGGCCCGCATATCCCGCGATAGGATGTCGACTCGCCGAGGGTCTCGGTACTCCACTCGCGGCTCCCCTTTAATATATTTTACTCTTTTTAAAAAAATCAAAAACCTTTGATTTTATTTTGAAATTCGTCCATAATGAATTCATCTTCAGAAGTAAAAATATTGAAAAAAACATGATAATCCTTTACGAATAGAATTTTTAAATCCATTTAAAATAATCCCGAGTACTTCCATAAATGAGGCACTCCATATCTATATGGATCTCAAGGTAACTCTAAAAATCCTTTATTGCAATACCGATTTTGAGCAAACAATAGGTGATCCGGTTTGCGGCACCGCGAACGCTGGATGGTGGTATCCATCTCCGTAACGCACCAAAAGCCAAGTTCAAATCCAAGGAACCCCAAACGTTGCTTTGCAATCAACAACCAAATATGAGAAGGGGGCTTGTATACATTTGATACCATGTTAGTCCCAAGATCAGACATGTAAACCAAAAAACCTTCCACAAAAGAGAAAAAATAGAAAAATAAAATCTATTGCAAAAAGATGTGCAAAATATTGTTATTCAAGAATTCATAATTACATGAAATGATTTTCTTTATAAAACCAAAGCATGCATAACCCTAATCTTATCTTGAAGCAACAAGATAGTTCAACAAGATAAGGATGACAACAATAACCTAGGAAATAAAATATTACCTAAGTAAACTTATGCAAGTGTAATTAAATAATTAATTACACCAACAGTCATGTATGAATATGTTTACTGTGGGTTTTTTATCATCTGTCATTTAGCTGTTATTCTTAAGCAATCTACAATAATCAAGGGTCTACTATGGTGAACTCAAAAAAGAGTATCATTAAGAACAGTTTGTTATCCAGTGGTTCTTACGTATACTCTTAATAATTCTTCGACAATTTACCTATTTGTCTATAGTGTTTAGTGCAAATAATGTAGCTTGAATTTGTAATTGAGAAGCCAACTATCACATATATTGTTTGTCTTCTACCATTATGTTTCATCATATTTTTCTTAGGCTTCATGATGCTAATATGGTGAGAACAAAAGTGAGCATGGGCATATTGCCTCTACCTTCCACCATTATCTATTTCTTGTTTTTTATATACATAGATACAATTTTTTGACATGTACTTCCCTACTAAACACATACTCTATACTACATTGATACATTGTTTATCCCCAGAAGCACATGAGAATGGTGTTTGTTGCTCCTTTCAACAAACCACTTACAATGCCATGGTTGGCTTGGTTTTCATTTTGTACATAGCTACATTTTTTGCCTTCAAATCCCATGCTACAATCATTGCATTTCTCATTGTTTCCATAGGTCTCTTTTTAACTCCTCCAATAGATTGCTTACAAACAATCCCTTGCCAAGATGCCATGCATTCAAAATATTCCACTTTATCTGTTTCTATTCACAACAAATATTGCTAACCTCTTTTATTGTATATGTATATTATTTTGTTTAGATTGTTGCAGAAATATAATATGCATTCAAGAAAATTAGTGTATTGTACACTCTCTATTTAAAATTCTTTCATGCTCCTACGAGTTAGTCTAATGTAGCTCATCCTTGTTGAACACAATCAATAGTGTATGTAAGTACAATACTTTCCCATTGTCAATAAAAAACTTTGGTTAAATAATTGTAAAAATTATTCCCTATTTTTTAGGCTCACATTGTATATATTAATTTTACTAGTATACTTGCTTTTTATCCTTCCTTTTTCATTTCCCTTGGTTGTCCACTAACATACCCTTGTATTTTGTTCATTGAAGAAAATTAGTGTATTGTACACTCTCTATTTCAAATTCTTTCATGCTCCTATGACTCAGTCCAATGTAGCTCATCCTCATTGAACACAATCAATAGTGTATGTAAGCACGATAATTTCCCATTGTCAATATACAACTTTCATTAACTAACAGTAAAAATTATTCCCTATTGTTTAGGCTCACATTGTATATATTAATTTTACCCGTATACTTGCTTTTTGGATCCTTCCTTTTTCATTTCCCTTGGTTGTCCACTAATATACAGGATTTGTATTATGTTTGCAGGAACTACGTTTAAGCATGCAAAGGGATTCAAAAACCAAGATATTTTTTTCTTTCAACTTGCCACATCAAAGAAAACACAACAATATAAAATATTATAAATGGAAACAATGGATTTTTCCCATGGTTTTTATTCTATGATGTATGATGAAACTCTACAATATCTCCCATGGGTGTTTCATCCTTCTCTTGCTCGAGGGTTTGGCTAGAGCCCATGGGGCTTCATTATGCCAATATGGCAAGATGGAAAACAAGTGTGGGTTTTGTGGTTTTACATTTCACGTCATCTATTTGTTGTTACACACATACATGTGTGCACAAATTCTTGTATAGATTTACTATCATGTTTTCCATATTGCCTCAAAACAAGGCATACCTTCTAATTCAATTAAAACAATAATGTATGTTGAATCTCCACGGTATCTAGCATGTGTATTTCATTCTTCTCTTCCTCAAGGGTCTGGATATAGTCCATGGGCCTTCATGATGCCAGTATGGTAGGGAGGAAAACAAGCATGGACTTTTTCATTCTATATTTAACGCTATACATTTATTCTTGCATATGTACATGTATACACAAATCGTTCTATAAATTTAGTAACATCTTTCTAATGTTCCTTCCAAACAATGTGTACCTTCTAATTCAATTAAAATAGAAATACAAAGTATGTGTATCATTTCATTACATTCCCAAAATTATGGAGTTGATACTACTTATAACATCTTTTCTTTTCGCAAAACTCATTTGTGATCACCATTACAACTAATATTCAAATAAAAGAATACTTTTTTATTCAATCTTACTAATAAAAGACATAACTATACTAATGGAATCACTTTTTCAAAAGAAAACTTGTTAATTTGATTTTAGGAATATAACACATGATGTACTATTTGATAGCCAATTTCCAATTGATAAATTTTCATTCCGAAACACAAAAAATTCTCCCATTTCAATAAATCTAACAATCAATTAACCTATACAAAAACATCAAATATAGATACCATTAGACTAAAATATATAATACCTTAAATTTTGGATGAAAACTATTAATATTAACACAACTAATAATTTACAAATTTAAATTGTATTCAATTTACAAAATGTGATTTATTAAGAAAATTTGTATTCAAAAATCATTCTCCTAATATTATTCCTTCAAATCATTGATAATTAATTAATTGAGATTGGAAATAATGGGCACATTGTAAATAATGAAGAAGACCTATGGTTTTATTTTGCATTTCCATAATCAATTTCCAACTAAAAATAATTTATGTGGAAATGCAACAATCAATCTCCTGATTTAGGAAAATGCTTTTTAATCTCTCGTGCATTGCTTGTCACATAACAATAAAGAAGGGCACTATAACATGGGGTTCAAAACGTCTTATAATGCTCCAAATAAATATAGAAATATAAAATAATTTCTTTGCCAAATTTAAGATAGCTTTGCTTTAATCAATCTATCCATCTAATGATGCTTTTCAAATATCTTAGTTTGTTATAATGTACTCTATAGATCTTTTTCTCAATTAAATCCTAGGTCAAAATATTCACCCCCTACTATAAACCAACCTCCCATTTTTTCAATATTGAATAATTAACATGTTCTCCAATTTCAACTCACTCAAACAACTGCAAATATTTCTCAACATTTACACTTCACTTTGCACTACAAACACAATATTTCTCCTTCTTTCCCATTAGGTCGCCATTTGTGGTGGACCCCTATTAGTTTATTGTTGCATGCCTGTGCATGTGACTACTAGTTATTTATTTATGATAGAAATAATATAAAATAATTGAGTTAATATGTTTTAAGATATTTATAACTTCAAAATCATTATGATATTAAGATTATATTATTAATAATTAAATAATATTTAATTTTATCTAACACAATATTATTTATCTATATAATAATAAGAATACTATAATTATAATATAATATTAATATTAATAATAATATAATATTAATATTAATAATATTTTATTAATAATAATGTTAAAATACTAATATCAATAATAATATAGTAATAAGAATAATATAATAATATAATACTAAAATACTAATTGTATTGTAGGAAAAAGTATCCCTTTTTCACACTTAATTATGCCTTGTTTTTTGTTGTGCCGTAGAAAATTGGACCCTCTTGAGAAAAGAGACAATTTCACACATAAGTAGACCCACTTTTTTACCCCTTCACATCATTTCCCCTTTAAAAAAACATTTATAGGCCCCTTAGACCTATTAATTTTGATCTATAGGTTTGTTTCACATGTGAAATCACATAAAACTTGACAAACAACATTTAATAGCATCATACCCTGACAACCCACTCTCAAACAACAGTAGTGGGACCCATTTTCCACCTTGGGCGAATGAGTCCCCTCTGGTGGGATCCATTTGCCAAGGGTGGAAAATGAGTCCCCTTTGAGGGAAAGTTCAAATTTAAGCTGGAATTTAATTAATTTAACTTTTATTTCCAGTGAATGTCGGCCTCTTAGGTCTAATTAATGGGAAAATAAGATGTTGTTGCCTATAAACACACATTTCAATTCACTTTACACAACTTTTTGATCACTTTCTATCATCTCAAGAGAAAAAAGAATTCTACAACAAGTTTCATAAGAAAAAGTTGAAGTTTTAGGATAGCAAACTAGGGTTTTTGCAGGTCTTGAAGCTCACTAATCTTTTCAAGATGCAACATTGCAAAGGGTTGATGATGGATGCCTATGGTGAATCATGAAGAAATCTAGGGTGAAGAGGTGCAACTACCCACCAAATCATTGTTACTTTATCTTCATACTAAGGTTTTCATTATGTTTATTTAGCATTTGCATGTCATTTCTTATTTATGTTTCATGTGTTGTAAGGTTTCTAGGGTAGAGATCTTGCATCCTTTCAATCATTCTTGCATATCTTATTCTAGAACAATAGAATAGGGTTTTTGTCATGATTCAGATTTTCCTAGTCTTTAATACATCTAAAGCTAGGGTTTATGCAGATTTTTCTCTATTCAAGGTTTAATTACCTATGTAGGGGTTTGAATAAGGAAAACCCCCCATTAGATCAACTCTTTTAAATTGTTTTGCAAGAATTTTTTGAGATCTAGAATCGGGTTTCTATCAGAATTTGCTGTGTAGATGTCAAGGTGTAGATTTGAGTTCTGAGTTTGTAGAAATTAGAAAGAGGATTGATTTTCCATGCTTGGTGAATGAGTCCCACCTAAGGTGAAAAATTGAATCAGATGCTATTTTAGATCCATGACTATCAGAAAATAGATTCCTAGCAGAAAAGTCCTGATCTGGGACTAATTCACCCAAGGTGGCGAATGAGTCCCAATCAACCTAAGTTCTAATTTCATTAGATTTTTAGATTGTCACTTATTCCTCTATAGTCTTCCAAGTGCACACATTCTGAGAAATAACCTTTTTTTAGTGAAAATTTGCATTTCATTCATTATTTTCAATCTTTTTGCATATCACGCTATGTTTTCGAACAAGACATAAATCTTAACTTTGCATTCATTCTAGTTCATTTTAATCAATTAATTGCATTTAGTTAAGTTCATTTACATCATATCATGTAGAATACATTCTAGTTTGAGTGTTCCATAAGCATTTTGGGCCTCAATATTTTTCCTTTTAGGTGAAAAACTATAGAAGTGTAAGAGCAAGCATCTTGGGTTCCAAAATCTATGTCACATTTTGGTGAACCCGACATTTGAACATAATAACATTCTGCTTTCCCTTCCTAATTTCATCTTAGGTCTTCATTATTATAGGCTCTTACATTGTTTTAGGATTCTTAGAAACATTGCATTAGTAAAAGTATTCTTTCCTTTAAATTATTGCATTCCTTTTCATTTTTGTATTTGCATTGTATAGAGTTCAATTTTTTACAAAAAAATAAAAAAATCATAAAAAAAAGTCATCTCCTAGGACTCATTCGCCAACTAGGGCGAATCAATCCCTTTCTATTTTTTTATCAAAATTTCCAAATTTTAATTTCTTGTAGTGCATCTTTCTATTTCTTGTCATTTCCTTTTTGTTTCAATTTAAGTCTTCTTTGTTTTCTTAGCATAGATTTCATCTCTTTTCATGGAATTTATGGATAGTCTTAGAATTTTACAAGTTCCATTATTGGTTATCTTTCGTAGTCCTTTTAGATCAACTTACATTGAGGAAACTATAGAAAATATCCAAAACCAAACAAATAATACCTCAAATGATCCAATTAAACATATGATTCAAATTCATAATAAAATCTCATCCAAACCACTTATTAGTGATGATTTTGATAAGTTAGATGAAACCATTAAGGGTGTCCTCTCACTCATTTCATCCTCTAATGTTTGTAATGAGAAACCTAAAACACCTACCGCAACACCCTCTCTCAAACCCTTTGATTGTGATGAGTTTGATTTGTTAGATGAAGCCCTTCAAGACTTCATATCGCATAATCCATCCACTAAGGTTTGTGGTAATCACCTTGCGATAACAAATGTTCATACCTCTAATACTTTCCTTGAACATCCTAAATGGGTTGATGATTGTTCACCTTTACAATATTTTGGGAGTGATGATTTTCCTTTGTTAGATGAGTCTCTTCAAGACTCCATCTCATCCAATTCATCCACTATGGTTTGTAGTGATATCTCTAATATTAAGGATGTTCATGTAGTTTGACCAAAACTCATCCTTTATCCACCTTCACATCCACTCCATCCTTCCAATAAACAAAAACTTATCCTTTATCCACACTCGCATCCCCTCCATCCCTCCAATGTATCGCAACAATCTAGTAATGATATTGTTGCTCATACATATAACCCATGAAATAACCCACAACCACCACAAATAATTCCACCATCACTACCTTTACCTAATTTTCCTAGTGCTCCTCATTATAACCTACCTACAGTGGAGTATGATCTTGTTGAACAATTAAAGAATACTCCTGCTAAAATCTCTCTTTGGGAATTACTTCAAACTCCACCAAGTTATAACACCATTCTTCAAACTACTTTGAAACAGATAACAATCCCTCCTAGAACCACTCTAAGTGATGTGGTAGCTCTTGTTCAAGACCATAGTCTTGATATTACTTTTCATCAACATGAGCTCCATCCTTTAGAGTTACAAAAACAACATGATGCCTTTATGATCATTGCTCAATTTCACCACATAGGTATTAAACGAACTCTCATTGATAATATTTATGCCCTTAATGTGTGTAGTGTGAGTCTTCTTGATCGATTAAAAGTGGATAGATCACAAATAATACCTGATTTTGTTTCTATTCAAGGATTCGATAATACAACAAAGCAACTGCTTGGGATAGTTACTTTACCTATTACATTTGTAGTGGTTACTTTGCAAACTCTTACCCATGTCATGCCATATGATCTCTCATAAAATCTTCTTTTAGGCTGACCTTGGATTCAGGAGATGAATGTGTTGGAAAAACAAGGATAGACAACTAGGAGGGGGGGTGAATCAGTTGTCACAAAAATTTAAACCTATTCTAACTTAACTTATCTTAATCTTAGATCTGATGAATGAAAAATTAACCATAAGTAATTAACACATCAGAGAGACAAAGAACACCAAGATTTTTACGTGGAAACCCTGTTAGGGGAAAAACCACGGTGGATGTTAGTCCACAAGATTATACTCTTCTAAAAGTATAATGAAATACAATAAGGGGAATGCACATGCATTTAGGCACACTTCCTAGATCTCACTACTCAATTACAAAATAGGACTCACTGTCCAACAATAGGGTTTAGATTAAAATCATCCTGAACTGAGAAAATAACTCTTCCTCAAGCCTGATTATAGTTCCAATTAAGCTCAACACTTCTCCACACTTTGCAAAATCTTCTTCACACACTGCTCAGTAATGATATCCACACATACATGCATAGGAGCACACAAAGCATACTTCCTACTAGTCACACAATTGTTCTTATATATCCGCTATAAGAGATTTCACTACAACTTCATTAGCCAAGAAAAATAAAATATATTTGCAATGTCAACCTAGATTTTCAATTAAATTTTTAATGCACACCCACCAAGGTCGGCCACAACATAGTGCGGACCCAAATTAATATCTCCAACACAAAAATACTTTAATAAATTTCACCTCGAAGATCCACAATATGCTACCACCAACATGTCGGCCAAGAACAAGAAAAACCAAACATGCACACAAATATCTTCAACCATGAGCACACGGATCAATGTGGACGTACCAAAAAAATATAGAATGAACTAGAGACATCTAAGAAAACCAAGAAACAACAAAGAAGAATCTGCAACAATTGAGATAACCAGAATCACACAATCTTCATTCAGGAACACTGATAGAGACCAACAAAACACTATCACACCATAATTCATACAAAACTTCACATGGACCTCTGAAACTTCTAGTAGATGATCTAGACATACTCAACAATAAAACCTTTGATTCACATCAGCTAATCTTTTACATACAGAACAAAGCACCTTCATGACCTGCATAGTTCCACTAGGAACCTAACACACTTTCTTTTACAATTTTCTCAATATCCTCAACATATACAATAGTAGATACACCAAATTCTAATAGTGTTGACATCAATGACAACCACATATCAGCAACACATCCACAATATCCAACAATCTCCCAACAATCTCCCCCTTTGGCATTGATGGCAACACATGATGTGAAAAATACCATCAACCCAACACATTGACTTCTTCTGCACTTTTTCTAAAATGATTTTTCATGTTTCTCTTCTCACCCTAAGATATTTTTCACATTACTTTTCTCCCCCTTTGACATCAATGGAAAAGGTAACCATGACCTTTCCATACAGACACTTTGAACCATATATTTGCACATCTAACTACTCCCCCTAAGTAGCAGCCATAGAAACATAAATCTGGATCAGAATATAGCAATCAAGCTCACAAATTGATGCAAGTAATGCATCTTTTAGTTTTTATTAGGAGGGGTAATCACCCCATGAATTCCTCTCGGGTACTGAAAAAGTATCCTTTGGCAATGGCTTAGTAAACATATCAGCAATTTGTTCTTTGGTAGGAAAATACTCTAATCTGACTTCTTTTTCATTCACTTTCTCCCTCAAGAAATGAAACTTGATTGATATATGTGGGTATGTGCAGGATCATCATGGAAAAAATAGGCCCTTAAGTGGCAAAAAATTTAGAAAAATTAGAGTTAGGTAACTTGATATAAAAAATTGAATAAGTTATCGATATTATTTCAAAAATATGTAAGAATAGAGTCTATAGAAAATTGAATGTAATTTCTAAATTACTAGGTTTATTTAAAAAAATAAAAAATAGGTGTCTGTTTGACCACCCTAACCATAATAAAATGATAATATTTTTTATAATATTTTAGATATAAGTAGAGGACTCATGTCCCGATGTGATGCATTTTTTTTTGTATTTATTTTCCAAGTAAATAATTAATTATGAATTATTTCTTACAAATTTTAAAAAATATAAAAACTCGTATGTCTGACCACCTTAACTTGGTCAATAATTCATGAAATGCAATTTTTTTTAATACTATAGTATACAAAAAATAGAATGTGATGCATGTTTCGGATTCAAAAAATGTGATACTATTTGAAAGCTATAGATGTTTTTCAATCAGCCTATCAATTAGGACTTTATTCATAATTCAAATAGAAAATTAATAATAATTACTTATTAAATTCAAAGTAAAGCATAATTTATATTGGTGGAAAGCTGAGAATCTCCTTTAAAAACCCTTTTCGTTTCATCAATTTTGGGTGAAAAAAAAGTCATCAGCCACATACCCGACACATACCCATCATATGGCCACTTTTTGGCCCATCATGATCCTGCACATACCCATGTTTATTCTTAGAGTGTAGCACTGGATTCCTTGATATATTTATTGCGCTTGAGTTGTCACAGTATATGGAAATAGGCTCTTCATATATTACTCTGATATCTCTCAACATTTGTTTCATCCATATCACTCAAGTACAATTATTTACAACAACAATATATTCTGCTTCAGTAGTGGATAAAGAATTTGATTTTTGCTTTTTACTTAAGTAGGATACCAACTTCTTCCCTAAAAAGAAAGCACCACCACTAGTAATTTTTCTATCATCTACATCACCAACCCAATCAGCATCAGTGTATGCACACAAAGTGAGATCATCATCCTCTGGATACCAAAGTCCAAAGTCAACTGTTCCTTTCAAGTATCTGAAGATTCTTTTAACATCAGTCACATGTGATTCTTTTGGATCAACTTGAAATCTAGTGACCATACATACAACATTCATAATATTTGGTCTAGTTTGAGTCAAGTAGATCAATCCACTGATCATTGACCTATATCTGGTTTGATTTTCCTTAGGAGAGTCATCATTCTGAGTCAACATACATCCAATTACCATGGGTGTACCAATAGGTTTGGAATCTTCTATTCCAAACTTCTTTAGTAGTTCTTTCACATATTTGGACTGAGATATGAAAATCCCCTAGTCCAATTGTGTAATTTTCAATCCTAGAAAGAACTTCATTTCACCAATCATGCTCATCTCAAATTCACTCTTCATTTCATCAACAAACTTCATGCATAGATTATCATCTCCACCAAAAATGATCTCATCAACAAAGACTTCAATGATTAATTCCTTATCATAATCTGATTTGAAGTATAAGTCACTATCAATAGTACCTTTAGTGAATCCAAGCTTCAGTAGATATTTGTCCAATCTAGCATACCAGGCTCTAGGGGATTTTTTGAGTCCATACAGAGCTTTCTTCAATTTGCAAACCATATCTTCCCTATCTGTTAGTTGAAATCCATCTAGTTGTTCAATGTACACTTCTTCTAGTTCTCCATTCAGAAATGTAGACTTTATATCCATTTGATAGACTTTATAGTTCTTATAAGCAACATAAGCAATAAATAATCTTACTGCTTCAATTCTAGCAACAGGGGCAAAGGTTTCTTTGAAATAAATGCCTTCCATTTGAGAGTACCCTTTACATATCATTATTTCCTTATTCCAGACCACTTCACCTTCCTCATTCAGCTTGTTTTTGAATACCCACTTAGTACCAATCACATTTTTGTCTTTAGGCCTAGGAACCAATGTCCATGTGTCATTCTTTTCAATATGTGCTAGCTCTTCCTTCATAGCTTCCAACCACTATTCATCTTGCTAGGCTTCAATAACATTCTTAGGTTCAATCTCCAAAATCAGACAATATTCTTCTGCAATCTTTCTTCTAGTTTGCACTCCTTTTCTCTTATCTCCTATGATTTGACTTTCAAAATGATTCAACTTTACATACGTTGGAGTCTTGGGACTTTCTTGGACTTTTAAGTCTTCTGAATTTTCTTCTACACTTGCACTTATCTATGCTTCCTAACTAACTTGATTTTTTGGAACAACTTGTGGTTGCTTCACCAAAACATATGGAATAATCTGAATTAGATTCAGTGTTTGAGTGTTCTTCCCTTGATTTGTGTTGTCTTCATCTAAATCATAGTTGCAACATCTAGATGATTTGGCAGAGTCCTCATCAACTCTGACATTTTCACTCTCAACAATCTTTCTCAGTATTTTGTTATAGCATCGGTATGCCTTGCTCTTTGTTGAGTAACTTAGGAATATCCCTTCATCGCTTCTAGCATCAAACTTTCCTATATCATCATCTCTCTTGATATAACATTTTCTTCCAAGGATCTTGAAATACTTAACAATAGACTTGTAACTGAACCATAATTCATAAGGGGTCTTACTAGAATTACCATTCACATTTACCCAATTCAAAGTGTATATAGTAGTGCTTATAGCTTTACTCCAGTACATCTAAGGCACATTCCCTTCCATCATCATTATTCTGGAAGTATCCAATATTGTTCTATTCTTTCTTTTTGTAACTCCATTCTATTGAGGGGTTCGAGGAGTAGATAACTATCTTTTAATT
The DNA here is from genome assembly GCA_007258455.2 of Sequoia sempervirens. Classification (NCBI taxonomy): domain Eukaryota; kingdom Viridiplantae; phylum Streptophyta; class Pinopsida; order Cupressales; family Cupressaceae; genus Sequoia; species Sequoia sempervirens. Next base: position 483,004,005 of record VDFB02000003.1, on the reverse strand, counting down.
CCATATTCTTCACAATAAGAATTGAACTCTTTTGAAATGAATTCACCACCTCTGTCAGATCTTAGGCATTTGATTTTTAAACCCTTTTCATTTTCTACCATGGCCTTGAAAATTTTGAACTTGTCCAATGCTTCACACTTTTCTCTTAAAAAGGACACCCAAATCATTCTAGAGTAATCATCAATGACCATCATAAAATACCTTTCTCCATGAATACTTCTAACTCTAAAGGGAGTACAAAGATCAATATGTAGTAATTCTAGCACATTATTTGAATGAAATTGTTTGCTTTAGAAGGAGACTCTAGTTTGTTTACCCATCTGACATTCTTGGCAGATTACATTAGCAGGCTTCACTAACCTAGGTAGATCTCTCACTACTTGAGTAGAACTTATCTTGATAATGTTGTCAAAGTTTACATGACACAATATCCTATGCCACAACCAACTTTCATCTACTTGAGGAATTAAACAACTTCCACTAGTAGTATTCAAGTGAAAAATATTACCTTTAGTTTGCACGGTAGTAGCAATGATGTTTCCGGAATTCCCACAAATCTTGCATTTACCATTATTGAACTATAGATCATATCCCTTGTGTACCATCTATCCAACACTTAACAAGTTATGCCTTAGGCCTTCAACATAGAGAACATCATTGGTATTTTCATTACCACCAAGGCTAATAGAACCTCTTCCATGAATCACACAAGCATTGTTATCCCCAAATATTACAACCCCACCATCATACTTCTCTAGACTCACAAAATTTCTTTTATCACCAGTCATATCATGTGAGCATCCACTATCAATGACCCACTCATCTTTCTCCTCAACTCAAGTTGCAAGAGCTTTCTTATCTTCAGTAGATTCAGTAGGCATAGTTTTATCTTCAATGGTAGCAATGAAATCCCAATCATCTTGATTTCCATCATCTTTATCAAACTCATCATTAGTTATTGCTTCTTCAGCAAAGTAGCATTTCTTTTGGAATCTAGGTTTTCTAGGCTTAGACCTAGGAACTCTTTTAGGATATCTTGATGCAAAATGGCCTATCTTACTACATGAAAAAAAATTAATAGGAAATATATCTTCATACTTACCTTTTCCTCTTCCTTCTTGTTTTGCAATTAGTGCTTCTAGTTCTTTTACTTCTCTTTCTTTTTCTTCAAGTTGTTTCAATTCTTCATCATATTTGGATACCTTTTTGGATCTCTCTCATGGACTGTATCATTGCCTACAATTTCCAAATACAGTAGCTTTGAATGTAGACTCATTTTTTGGTGTAGATTCACCAAATTCACTTATTTCAAAAGAAACAAGCTTCCCGATCAATGTATCTCTTGTCATCTTGTTTACAAACATAAATTCTTCAATAGCATGTGTTAGCTCTCAAAAACACAGGCTGAATGCCTCAAGAGGCTGTCAATCTCTTGACACGTTTCAGGGTAACAGGCAAGGTCAAGTGAACTCAACCTTCTACTCTCTAGGTGCTACTAAACCTAGGCGGGTGTACCTTTCTAAATGAAGCAGACTTTATGTACTTATGATTATCTTTCATTCAATGATTTGTCCACAATGGCAGATGGAAGTGAACAAATGAAATTAAACTTGATAGCAATAGCAATCTTCTAATCTAAATCCTAAAATTCTTAATTAACAGATATAAAGAAACTGAATGAATCCAAATGATGAAATTGCAGAGACTAGTGCCTTATTGGGTATGTGGAGTCAAATAAAATCAAGATGAACAACACCTCTCTGGAGAAAACTCAAATTATCTGGGATATATTCTGTTTACTTGTATAAACATGCAATATTGCAACCACTAAGCTCTACTTTAATAATCCAGATGAAACTCTCTGATTACTGTGATCAACTAAAAGGATTTAATCTTTGCTTGAAAGAACCAATTGATTAATCACATTGATACAACAAATGTGCATTGATTAACTGAACATACACTTGTTATGTCAATTTAAACAACCAGAAAGCATCAATCTTGGGACAACTTAGCAATATTTTTCATTGAATTCAACAGATAATTGACATTAGAAATGTGCAACAACATCAATTGACTTTCATAAATACCTCCATTTTGAAAACATCCACCATAGTCTATGATCTGATAAATTTATTGTACTGTGTCCATCTAATTTTCCTACTGTATATTGAATAACTAATAGCTGATGATATTTTACAATTACAAAATGCCTATTTATACACCAGCATCAAGAAAATAAAACACATTGAAATTCCATGTCGGCCCTCCACAAAATTCGGGCCCAAATCAAGTTGGCTAGCAATGGTTTTCAAACATATACATGTCAGCCACAGTATTTGAATTTCTTTTATTCATCAGTGAAACAGTCAGTGAGACAAATCGTATAGGTATGCCGAAGGAAATTCAATCGTTAATCACTCTGCCTAGTGTTACTCGCATTTTTCGTGACTTGTCTGAGTCGGAGAGATATCCTGTAGATCACTTTATGTTTCCCCGAGAGTTCCTTTACCATTCGCATGTCACTGTGACCTTATGATATCGAGGAGACATCATGTAGAAAAGCCTTTGTTTTGCCGAGAGCCCCCATGATCAAACTTGTCGCTGTAACATATCGCTCTCGGGAAGACCTTTCATAGAGCACACTATGTCACACCAAGATTCATTGTCCATTCTGAGTTGCTGAGACAAAAGCACACTCTCACCGACAAGGTCCTTCATTGTTTTCCATCAGCAAGACTGAAGGTCACTCGTTGAGACCTCTTGTCGAGAACCCAAACTCATATCGATATAACATCCTCTTATGTTGTCGGTCAGCGAGACACAAGAAACCTCTCACCGAAAGCCATTTGAGAGAAACCCTTTATGCTCCGTCAGTGAGACATATACACTTCACCATAACCACTCTCGAAAGACCCTTATGTTTGGCTAAAGCGAAACCCCATACGTGATGTCAGCGAGACTGAAGGTCACTCACTGAGACCTTTCATCGATAGCTCCAACTCTTAATGATATGAATCCTCCCACCACCGGTTGGTGTGACAAAAGATACTCGCCAAGACATAATACTGATACCGCTTAGTGCTCATCGATGAACCACTCCATGCATTAGTCGGGGAGAGATACTGAATTCAATGAAACATCATCCTGACGGTGTAACTCCTACCGATAATTATCATCCTTTGTTGTCGCTGAAACAATGCAAATGTCTTGCCGAAAGTCATCTGCATGCAAACCTCGATCGTTGTGACATCAAATGAGTCCTGCCGATAGGAAACACAGACTCATGTTAGCAGAAAATGAAAAATGATTCAGGGAGACAATGGTATTCTCACGCAGATACAGACCATGATGTGAATTATGTAAGACCCAATGGATTTATGGGATAAAGATAGGCCAAAATACAAGTAAAATGTCATGATGGAAAGCCATTGTGCTTATGATTAGGAGCTATATGGAAACTTAGGAGTATGAAAAATATGTAAAATCATAAGATTTTAACAGTTCCAACAGTGGCTCCATCTAGGGATGAATGATAGTGAGATCATTGCAAGGATCCAGATCTTTGGGGTGAGCAGAATAGACCAAACACAAAATGATGAACTAGTGAGCAAAAATGGAATGAATGGAAATGGAAGGTGAGTGCAAAATGGAAGTGAAATGGATGCAAAATGAAGGTGAACCACAACACTAAACTATTGTGCATGGAAAATAATTTTAAAGAGGATAAGCAAGAGTTATCCATGCACTGGAAACCCTTAATCCTTTGTGTTTTAACATCACCTGTTCTGAGCTATTACAATCTGAAACTCAAATCATACTTTCCCCTATCAAATACCTGATTTTGTCTTGAGTTCATTAGATTCTTCTTGAAAATACTCATGCAATCTTCTCTGTCACTTTTATTAAAAGTTCTTAGAGAATCATCAAGCTTAGTCTGGGCCAAAATCCCTACACCCTTCTACAGTTCAAATTCTTCATCACCATGGGACAAACCCCTGTTATTTTCAACATACAAAATGCATGCATATTCAATACAACATTCTATATTACCTCTCTCACTATTGTGTACTATAGCACACTCTCTCAGCTGTATTGAAAATTCATCATCAAAGTGATTTTCTTGAGAAACAAAACATTTTTTTATATCAATATTGTCTGAAACAAACAGATCTAAAACCTTTTACACCTCTTTAACAATACCAATTGGATACAACACTAGTTTATGACTCATATCATCAATATTAAGCATACATGAACCAATCAAATATGGACCACTATCACCCTTGGTATGCAGATAAACGTGTTCTCCACAAGAGTTGGAAATTTCAAAATCACATACCTCATCTTTGATGGACACAGACTTTTGATCAACTTGAAAGGTTTCACCATCAACTTGAGAAATGCACTAAGAGTCATAAGAATCATCACACAAAGATCTTTCATTGTCTAGGAAAATGTAAGCTGGACACAAAACTTCAAAATCACCCTCATGTACACATCTCTGGTATTCAGGAGTCAGCAAATCTGAAATCTGCTCACTGCTGAGTGAACAAGTCTCAACATTTTCATCACCACAGTTATATTCTTCACTTTTTTCATCATCAAAAAGAGGTCCAAGATCATCAGAGAATGAAAAATCAGAAACATTACCAGTGAAGTCACTTATTCCATTATCTATCTTGTCTAAAATTATTTCCTCTTTACCATAAAGTAGATCTGAAAATACCTGGAATTCATTCCTGGGCATACCTTGGCAAAACATCCTTTCTTCTTCATCAAATGAGTCTTCATGACTTTCAACTGTAATAGGAGGTATTATATATTCATTATCAAATGAACTCACATTTTCCATTGCTTCTTTCTCTCGATTACCACAAGAACCTTCAACTGGATCAATACTGATTAACTTTGGCTAGGCTGATTCTATCTTGAAGTTGCCAAGATTCACATCACAAAAACAATTGATTTGATCTTGGGGTACATAGTCAACAACTTTTCTCATTCTTGGCTCCCTATACAACCTGACCTCCTGACCATTCGCTGGAATAGTTGCATAAGATAAATCAAACTGGATATTTCCCCCAACTGCTACTGTCCATTGTCTTGATAAAAGCATCCCAAACTGAGGAGGAGTATCAATCACTATTATATCTATATTATATGCCACCTGTGGATAAGTAGCCAGCTTGAATTCAATATTTCTCATAACACCTACCACAGGAACAAGTATGTTATCCATTGCATAACATTTCCCTTCATATGTATCAACCCGTATGCCAAGCTGATTAATAACTCCTACTGGCATGATGTTTATAGTTGCACTAGAGTCTATCATGTAATTCCTCAACAATTTGTTATTTATAAGCAATGTAGTGAGAAAAGGATCAATATGTGGGGGAGTTGTTACTACATCACTCAAGTAGACTTCTGGGATATTTAACTTCTCCTACTTATTGATAGCTACTTTATTTTCAGAATTCATTATCAATTGAATAGCACAGTCTCTGTATTCTTTAATTTTCATCATCTCAAGTAGTGGAACAAAATTTTTTACCTGGGATAATGCCTGAGTGAAGTCAAAAGAAGAGCCCTCCACCTTAACAATTTTCTTCTACTCCAATGCTTCTCCTTTGTTTTCTTCCTTCTCTCCTTTACTAGGCTAGTCAGGCCTTTGTATCTCTTTGTGTAGTTCCTTTACTTCCTCCTTTTGGATAGGATTCTGTTCATTTTTATCATGCTGTTTGTTTTCTGGCTTCTTCACAATTCCTTGTGTTTCTTTCTGGTCCTTCATGAAGATTCCCTCGGGGACACTTTCATCCTCATTTAATTTTCTATTTCTCAACCAGTATTTACTCTTTGCTTCCTCAACTATAGCAACAGTTAGTCTCTCTATCTCCTCTTTGGTGAGTCTCCTCATACTGTAGTGAGTAGGCATTTCATTAGAATGTGGTTCTATATAATCCTCTTTAGAATCAGAAAAGACCTATTGTTCAGCCATATGGACATTGTAGTTTTGATTTGAAACATCGTACTCATATCCTTCATCCTCTAAAGATGAGTACCCTTCCTTAACATGGTACAGAGTATTTGAAGTCAAATACACTTTATGATCTTCTCCACCGCTTCCTATCAGCATTCCCTCTTCTTGCATCCTTTGGGAAACAACACAATAGTCTGGGGAATGTGGCTTATCACAAGCTTCATAGAAATAATTGTTACTCACCATATAGGTTCCCCTCTTGCTCAATAGATCAGGAGTCTCCTTGTTTCTAGGCCTAGCTATTATAGGTTTTCCATCCTTCTAGTTTGTATTATAAGGCATATCATGCAACCTCAGCCTCTCATTCTTGTATGCATTCTCCTGTTTGTACTGATAATCGTTGCTTTGTTGAGGAGCCCTAGGGTTGTCTCTTTTACTGATTATACCACCAGCCTTCCTATTGTTTTCAATTGTCAGTGCTAACTTCTGAGCTTCAGCCAGATCTCTTGGGAATCTATTTCTCAATTCATACCCTGTATTAGGATCAAATGCATTCAAATAAACACTCAAAGCTATAGAATCTGGCAACCTTGATCCAGGAGGTACTTTAGTCTGCAACTTGTTGAATCTTCGGTTGAAATCATAAATTGAGTCATTCTGATTTTTTTGAATTTGCATCAATTCATGAAGAGCTGCATATGGTGCATTTAGATTCCCATACTACTCTAGGAATCTATCCTAGAATATTTGGAGAGAATTAACTGAGAGTGCTGGCAAGATGTTGAACCAATCCCTAGCATCTTCAAGAAGTGACATCATAAATAGCCTCATATGTAAATCTTCATATGGCACACCTCTGTCCTGGATGAACACATTGAAACTCCTTAAATGCTCTTCAGCAGTGATCGAATTACTCCCTCTAAATTTGGGCACCATACCCCTCCAACTGCCATCCATAGGGTAAGGGTATAACTGAAAACCTGCTAAATCAAACTGTCTGATCATGGTTGTATACTGGTGAGGGGGAGGGATAGGTGGGTATTGATACATAGGATTACTGTATTGTGCATTAGTCTGTGGGAAATAATGTTGACCATGAGGTGGCTGCATATTTGTATGCTGAGTAGGAATGTGAGGTGGATAGTTTGGCTATATGCATTGATTCCCTACTTGATTGTGAGGAGCATTTGATTGATTTGAAGGCCCTGCACCATGATTACCTTGCTTATGAGGTGGAACATACTTCAGGCAACCAGCCATCTAATCAGTCACTTGAGTTTTCTACAATTTAGCTTCTAATTCCTCTATCCTCTTCCTCTGTAATTCAAACTGTGCTTTTACTTCCTCAGGAAGCTCATGATCAATAAACACATTTTGGTTACTCTCCATCTTCTGATCATATTCATGCTGAATTCTAATTCATTTAGCCTCAAGTGCAGCTTCGAACTCAGCCAGTTTATGAGGATCAAGAGAAAAGAAAGGATTTCTTCGATCTTCAGAGGTACAAAGTTCTGCACTTGAATTATCTCTCCATGTATCATAGCGATCACATGTTTCAAAATGTGCTCCTGATGTTTTATCTTTATCTGTCATGCACATGTCCTCACTTATCCCTTTTCCCTTATCAACCTTGTCATTTTTGTGTGTCCACTTACTATTGCTAGTAGGAGCTCCAGTATGACCTCCCCTGTATTGAGATCTTCTTCCATTCATGTTTGAACAAATGCAATGTTTCTTTCAGAGTTACCACCTACTTTTCCAAAAGTAGGAAAATGATTATTTCTAATCTTTTACCTAGTGGAATCACTCTTTCTGAATCTTTTCAAATTATAACCTTTTCTTCAATTACTCTATAATGTGGTATTCAACCGAATTTTCTAATATAGTCCCCAGCAGAGTCGCCAATTTTTTAGCTCTCAAAAACACAGGCTGAATGCCTCAAGAGGCTGCCAATCTCTTAATACATTTCAAGGTAACAGACAAGGTCAAGTGAACTCAATCTTCTACTCTTTAGGTGCTGCTAAACCTAGGCAGGTGTACCTTTCTAAATGAAGCAGACTTTATGTACTTATGATTATCTTTCATTCAATAATTTGTCCACAATGGTAGATGGAAGTGAACAAATGAAATCAAACTTGATAGCAATAGCAATCTTCTGATCTAAATCCTAAAATGCTTAATTAACAGATATAAAGAAATTGAATGAATCCAAATGATGAAATTGCAGAGACCGGTGCCTTATTGGGTATGCGGAGTCAAATGAAATCAAGATGAACAACACCTCTCTAGAGAAAACTCAAATTATCTGGCATATATTCTATTTACAACTTGTATAAACATGCAATATTGTAACCACTAAGCTCTACTTTAATAATCCAGATGAAAATCTCTGATTACTGTGATCAACTAAAAGGATTTAATCTTTGCTTGAAAGAACCAATTGATTAATCACAAAGATACAACAAATGTGCATTGATAAACTAAACATAAACTTGTTATGTCAATTTAAACAACCAGAAAGCATCAATCTTGGAGACAACTTAGCAATATTTTTCATTGAATTCAACAAATAATTGACATCAGAAATGTGTAGCAACATCAATTGACTTTCATAAATACCTCCATTTTGAAAACATGCACCATAGTCTCTAATCTGATAAATTTATTGTACTGTGTCCATCTAATTTTCCTACTGTATATCAAATAACTGATAGCTGATGATATTTTACAATTACAAAATTCCTATTTATACACCAACATCAAGAAAATAAAACACATTGAAATTCCATGTCGGCCCTCCACAGAATTCGAGCCCAAATCAAGTCGGCCAGCAACAGTTTTCAAACATATACATGCTAGCCATAGTATTTGAATTTCTATTATTCATCAGTGACATAGTCGGCGAGACAAATTATATAGGTATGCCAAAGGAAATTCAATCGTTAATCACTCCGCCTGGTGTTACTCGCCTTCGCCATGACTTGTTTGAGTTAGGGAGATATCCTGTAGATCACTTTATGTTTCCCCGCGAGTTCCTTTACCATTTGCATGTCACTGTGACCTTATGATATTGGGGAGACGTCATGTAGAAAAGACTTTGTTTTTCTGAGAGCCCTCATGATCAAACTTGTCACTGTAACATATCGCTCTCGGGAAGACCTTTCATAGAGCACACTATGTCACACCGAGAGTCATCATCCATTTTGAGTCGCTGAGACAAAAGCACACTCTCGCCGACAAGGTCCTTCATTTTTTTCCATTGGCGAGACCGAAGGTCACTTGCCGAGACCTCTTGTCGAGAACCCAAACTCATATCGATATAACATCCCCTTATGTTGTCGGTCGGCGAGACACAACAAACCTCTCACCAAAAGCCGTTTGAGAGAAACCCTTTATGCTCCGTCGGTGAGACATATACACTTCGGTGTAACCACTCACCGAAGACCCTTATGTTTGGCCGAAGCAAAACCCCATACATGATTTCGACGAGACCGAAGGTCACTCGCCGAGACCTTTCATCGATAGCTCCAACTCTTACCGATATGAATCCTCCTGCCACTCATCGGTGAGACAAAAGATATTCACCAAGACATAATACTGATATCGCTTAGCACTTGCCGATGAACCACTCCATGCATTAGCCAGGGAAACATACTAAATTCGATGAAACATCATCCCGACGATATAACTTGTGCTGATAAGTATCATCCTCTATTGTCACAGAAACAATGCAAATGTCCTATCGAAAGCTGTTTGCATGCAAACCTTGATCGCTGTGACATCAAATGAGTCTTGCCAATAGGAAACACAGAATCATGTTAGCAGAAAATGAAAAATGAGCTAGGGAGACAATGGTATTCTCATGCCGATATAGACCATGATGTGAATTGTGCAAGACCCGATGGATTTATGGGATAAATATAGGCCAAAATGCAAGTAAAATGTCATGATGGAAAACCCTTGTGCTTATGATGAGGAGCTATATGGAAACTTAGGAGTATGAAAAATATGTAAAATCATTAGATTTTAACAGTTCCAATAGCATGAACCTTCATTTTGTAAGGAGGCAAGGATATGAGTATTTTAGCCACAATTTCATCCTCACTTACTGAATCACTGACACATTTAATACCTAGCACTATTTCATTTACTCTCTGCATAAAACCCCATACATGATGTCGGTGAGACCAAAGGTCACTCGCCGAGACCTTTCATTGATAGCTCCAACTCTTACCGATATGAATCCTCCCGCCACCGGTCGGTGAGACAAAAGATACTCGCCAAGACATAATACCGATACTGCTTAGCACTCACTGATGAACCACTCCATGCATTAGTCAGGGAAACATATTGAATTCGATGAAACATCATCTCAATGGTATAACTCTTGCTAATAAGTATCATCCTCTATTGTCGTTGAAACAATGCAAATGGCCTGTTGAAAGCTGTCTGCATGCAAACCTCGATCACTGTGACATCAAATGAGTTTTTCCGATAGGCAACATAGACTCATGTTAGCAAAAAATGCAAAATGAGTCAGGGAGACAATGGTATTCTCACGCCGATATAGACCATGATGTGAATTATGCAAGACCTGATGGATTTATGGGATAAATATAGGCCAAAATGCAAGTAAAATGTCATGATGGAAAGCCCTTGTGCTTATGATGAGGAGCTATATGGAAACTTAGGAGTATGAAAAATATGTAAAATCATCAGATTTTAACAGTTCCAATAGCATGAACCTTCATTTTGTAAGGAGGCAAGGATTTGAGTATTTTAGCCACAATTTCATCCTCACTTACTGAATCACTGAAACATTTAATACCTAGCACTATTTCATTTACTCTCTACATAAAAGAAGTGATATTTTCATCTTCACCCATCTTCAGATTCTCATACTTCCCTTTTAAGCTCTGTAGCTTAGCCATCTTCACCTGTGTATCGCCTTCATACAAAGTTTCCAGCTTCATCCAAATCTCATGAGCTATCTGCAAACCTATCACATTAGACATCTCTAAATCTGTTAGAGCACTCACTAATGCTTCCATAGCTCTGGTATTGCTTTCAGCATCTTTCATCTCATCAGCAAAGGAGGGACCATTCTAAGGAATAGTATATTCATCTCTTGTAATCTTCCAAATAGCATCACCAATGCATTGTAGATGAAATTGCATCCTAAATTTCCACAGTGAGTAGTTGGTGCCATCAAATCCGAACCATCCACAATGAATACTCAAAAGCGCTTATGAAAACTCACAACTAAATATGTGATTCTTGCAAATGTGTTGGATAGAATATATTTTAATCGTCTCTTACTACGTTGTCTTAAGTATTCTAAAATCCCCTTAGCACTTGAATAGGCTCATGTTGGTGCCTGTGGAGGTCATTATGGAGGATGTTCGTTAGTACAAAAACTTGTTTGTATGGGTTATTATTGGAGACATATGGAGAAGGATTGTTTCAACTATATTAAACGATGTCATAAATGCTAAGAAAATAGCAATCTGATTTACGCCTCTGCTATTGAACTTCGTTCCCATTTGGCCATTTTCAGTATGGGGATTAGATCTTATTGGAAAAATTTCACCTCCATCTTTTGTTGGAAACACATTTATCATAACCGTGACTGATTATTTTACAAAATGGATTGAATTTATCCCTCTTCATTCAACAACTACTGAAGTGATTTGTCGTTTCCTCATTGAACACATAATTGCTCACTTTGGACTTCCCTTCGTGATCATTTCAGATAATGATACGCCCTTTAAGAATAATGAAATTCAAAAATTTCTCCAAACCTTTAACATCCAACACCACTTTTCCACACCATACTATCTGCAATCCAATGGACAAGCTAAGTATACTAATAAAAAATCTTCAGCAAATCCTTAAGAAAACCATTAACAATAATCATAAAGATTGGCATACGCAACTCCCCTATGCTCTTTGGGCTTATAGAACTAGTGTTCGTTCATCCATTGGCACTACCCCTTATAGCCTTGTTTATGGTACTGATGCTATAATTCCCTTGGAGTTAGAAATTCCTACTTTCAGAGTTTCTCTCTGAGATCTTTTTGATTATGACACATAAAGCTCAACAATTACATCAACTTGAGATGCTCGATGAACAACACATTAACGCTCTTGAACATCTACAAGCTCACATCAAACAATTACAATGAAAACACAACATTCATGTTATTCCTCACTCATTTTCTAAGGGATATTTTTTTCTTATTGAAAATAAATGAACTGTTAGTGTTGATAATGAACAAAAGGATAAGTTTAGCCCTAATTGGTTGGAACCTTATATAGTTGATACTAGTTATGGGTCTGGTGCTTATCTTTTAAAGTGAATTGATGGAACACCCCTTAGGGCACCTATTAATGCCACATGTTTATGTTGGTATTATCTCTAATCTCCTTTGAATAGTATGTTTGGTATAGCATTGTTGTTTAGAGTTATTTGATGATATTCTAAACAACTTTCATATTGTTTCGTTCTTGACAACTAGATTTATGTTTGACTTGAACACTAAAGTAGTTATTTATGTTTATTTTATAATTGATTTAGACTTCATACTATTCATAGTCCTCTTATGTTAAGTTAGATCCTTATTAGTGTATTTAATTTAACATATCTTTTTCTCATGACCAATGTTGTATCTATGATTAAACTGCAATATTTTTTATATTAGATCACATAGATTATGTTAAATCATTTAGCCATTAATTAAATACTTTCACCATAAGTCCTTTAATTAATCACATAGCATTTAACATTCATTTCAAAAAAAAAGTTACATCATCATAATATAAAAGGTGCATGTCTCTATATACATATCAGAATCACATCATAATAGTCTATGAGAGTTAGACCCCTCAGGATCTAGCACTCGCAATCCAGTCCTTGGACGTCGTGAGATAGTTGTGTGTGACCGTGATTGCAAACTACCAAGTCTCAGTGCATACTCCAAACCCTGTACTCATCCCATAGCTGTAAGCCGCTCATCTATCATCTGGTCCCTCTCCGCTCGTGCCTGAGCTAGCTCTACACGTAGTCTCCCTACCTCTACCAAGGTTTGTGCTAACTGTAGTGCACTCTCACCCTAACGAAGTCGCCTCCTCATACTCTCGTACGCTACTCATAGGCTCTTGAATGGTCTGAGTAACTTTGGCTCCTCCTCCATGATCAATGGGGGCATGTAGTCAAGATCTATCTCTTTCTCCTTGAGGGATGCTGGAACTATCTTTTTGGCTGCTTGACGATAGAACTCTCACCAGTTTCTCATTGCTCCTACAAGATAGATCATGTACACAATAAATAACACATCATCATGATATATATATACATGTGAAAATTATGCATAAATCACTAAAAGGACATACATAAAATCAAATGTTACCACCTATGTCTCCAGACGCATGAGGAATGTCAACCTCCTCATCTCTAGGGGGCATGGAGGATGTGCTAGCCTCCCTCTGACTCTATACATTGATGTTTGTTGTAGCTACTACTTGTGATCTAGTCCTGTAAGTATGGGATGACTCTCCATACTCCTACAAATCCTCAATAGCTACCTCACCACCCTCAATGAGGGGTGGCTCCTCATAATAATACTCCTCCTCATAATTATCCTCCTCCTCCTCATCCTCTCCTCCATCTTGGTCCTCATAGTCAGGATCAACATCGGACTGGTACTCCTCATCAATCACATCTGTAAAAATATTCGATAGCCTGTATTGTACCTCCTCTGCTCTCTCCTCTGGCTCATCACCCTCACTTGTTGCTACCTCTGTGTCACCTAGGGGGGTATGTGCAGGATCATTTTGGGCCAAAATGTGGCAATATGATGGGTATGCGTAGGGTATGTGGCTGATGACTTTTCTTTTACCCAAAATTGATGAAATGAAAAGGGTTTTTAAAGGAGGTTCTCTACTTTCCATCAATATAAATTATTCTTTACTTTGAATTTAATAAATAATTATTATTCATTTTCTATTTGAATTACGACTAAAATTCTGATTGATAGGCTGATTGAAAAAAATCTATAGTTTTCAAATGGTATCACATTTTTTTAATCTAAAACATGCATCAATTTCTATGCTTCACATACTATAGGATTAAAAAAAGAAAAATTGAATTTCATGAAGTTTTGACCAAGTTAAGGTGGTTAGACATAGGATATATTTTTTTAAAGTTGTAATAAAAAATTCGTAATTAATTATTTACTCGGAAAAAAATTACAAAATAATATGCATCACATCAGGACACGAGTCCTGTACTTATATCTAAAATCTTATAAAAAAATGATCATTTTATTGTGGTTAGGATGGTCAAATAGACACCTACTTCTTATTTTTTCCCTGAAATTTAAGTACTACTCCATTGAAATTTCAAATTTTCACCAAATAGATTTTTTTATTTTTTTAATAAACCTAGTAGTTCAGAATCTACATTCAATTTGCTATAGATTATATTCTTACATATTTTTGAAATCATATAGATAACTTATTCAAATTTTTACATCAAGTTTCCTAACTCTAATTTTTCTGAATTTTTTGCCACTTAAGGGCCTATTTTTTCCATGATGATCCTAGACATAGTTGGGGAAGTCCATGGGAAATATAGGAGTTGGTCGTGCATATTCCCACCACTCCTCAAACTCATCGATGCTACCGACATCATCAATGTTAGAGACTAGTGGTTAGTCATGATCTGAATCTTTAGAATCACTCTCATGAACATGATCTATAGTCAATCAAATAGTATCCCCTGGCATCCAGGCACTCCGCACAAATCGTCTAATGAACAGGCATGCCCTAGGTGGTGTCTAAATCTATCCAAACTACCACATGACTCATCCATAATAAAACGGTCGCACGACGTAGTCATGTCTCCCCATTAGAAATCTATCCATATGCATCCTTCATAGCTGCTCGGTGGGATCTGGCGACTAAAGAGTAAGTAGGTAAGGTCACCATAGCATCTCATCCTCCTCCAGCTAGTCGAATCTCACCCTCCAAAGCTCTAAATCTCCATACTGCCATAATTGTCTCAACGGGTAGCTGAATGCTCATGGGTACTCTACCACTATAGTACATGGATATCTAACAAGCCTAGTACATGTGATATGCTCAAGGCAGCACACTTGTAGAAGCATATAATGGACCATATTGTCAATCTCTTGGTATACAAATCTCCCCAAATAATAGTAAAAATGTGCCAGAATGTAGTGACCCCATACATAGACTATCCACTGATCATACATCCCTCATACCAGGTGTACCAGTCCACCATCGAAGTGTGTCACTCATCTATCCAGATTGAGTACTAGTGCCACTGTGTGCACCATAGTTCATCTCACTACAAAAGCTCATCAGTACAGAAGCATAGGAAGCTCAATCTATGCTCTAACCCTCTCCTCATGTATCGACCCTCCTAGGCAGAACTGCATATCACTCTTCTTCTCATGAAATGAACAATCCCAGCAGAAATACACTCGCACTCCCCAAATAGGAAGTTATAGAATGTGATGTACATCCTCAACTGTTATTGTCATTTCCCAAGTGGGAAGATCAAAGGTATAGGTATCTACATCCCAACACTCACACAAAGCCATAAGCATGGCGTCATGGTATCTCATAGGTGGCATCATGTATGCCCAATAGATATCCACTAACTAAATATGCTCTATCTCTACTATTGATAGAGCTGGTGAAAAATCTCTCAAAACTAATAGTTGTCTTCCCCCTAGCTGTTGCCACGACTGGGCAGGAACTATCAAAATCATGATAAAATGCTCTAAATTTTATCTAGTGTCTTCAATTTTCAAATTATTGATCAAGCAAGTGTGCTAAGGTCAATATAGTGTTCTTTTCTCATGGCCCTAGACACTTTAGAACCCTTTTTGACCATTTTGCAAAGAAACAGGGACACTTCGCGAAGAAATAGGACACTTTGAGAACAAAAGGGACACTTTGCGAACAAAAGGGACACTTTGCAAACAAATGGGACACTTTGCAAAAAAAGGGGACACTTTGCGAACTTTATTTTCAAGAACCCTAAATTAACCTATTCTTGCATAAATATCATTACAATATCATCAAAACGCATGGAAAAAGTTGCAGAATTGACTCACCTCATGATACCACTTGCTGCGTGGTATCTGCTCACAAAGATCGTCCAACCTCGAAGGTGTGTAATCTCATCTACTCGACATCTTCTTCTCCTAAGTTGTCACTCTCAAGCTACAATGTAGGTAAAATGAATAGTAAGTGACAAATTACTTTCTTCCATTTCCTTTACTTACTTTTCACCTCTTTTTACTCACATTTAACCTAATGTTATAATATTTTTTGTACTATAACATTTCTTCAACTTAACATAACAGGCACTAGAGTAATCCATTTTTGATGTCATTTGACGCATTGGAATCGTAATTCCACACCTGACATCATCATTTACCTATCGTTATGTGGCATGGTACTTGGAAATTCCCTACGGTATGGTGTTTCTTCTTCGACGTGGCTAGATTGCTAGCTTGATTTTGCCTCCATAAAGCGAAATCAAGGAGGGGCATACATCTACCCTCAAATTGGATTCCTAAGAGTTAGATAAAAATATTTTTGGACAATTAATGAATGTTTGTTGCAGGATATGGTTCCTAATGTTGTGGTTTGTAGATAACTATGTTGTGCCTTCAGCACACACACCCCTTTTGAAACGGGGACCCTCTTTTTCTTTCGCCTTGCTGGGTCATTTTTGTCGCTGCCTCATTTTACGTGCCCTATTTTGATGTCTCAGGTGGTCAGCATACATTTGAAGTTTCATCATAAGTTGACCACACTTCTCCCTTTTAATTTTGTCAAGTTTTGGCACCTTGCGGGGTCTCTCTGGCAGTTTGCCTCTGCCAGCGGCCTTGGGCCCGGCCGGGCCCGCCCCTTCGGGTTTCCCTAGCTAGGTTTCCCTGTTGTGTTCACTATTCCCAATGGCAGAGGGACTGCTTCTTCCCAGAATCTGGGTCCTAGACCCCTATTCTCTGTGCAATTTAATTTTGTGAAGTTTCGGCTACTTTTGGACCTTCCGGGCCCGGTGCCCCGAACTTCCACTTCCGGAGTTCCATGGGGGTCTCGCCGTTTTCTACGGTGAACCTCTAGTGGAGCTCCGCCCTCTGGGCCCCGACCTCCCCTTTGCCGGGGGTGATTTCCAAGCTGAACTTGTCAAACGCCTGCCACCCTACGCCCTCCCAGCCGCCGGACCCCAGATCTCCCACCGCCGCCCGTGAATTCAAAATCCACCAACCTAATTGCTCATCGTACCTACATTTAATGTAGCCATTAATGGCGATGGAGGTATAAATAACTTGCCCAAACCTATCATTCTCACTTTTTAGTGTTGCAGAGAAGGATCAAAGAACTTGCCAAAGGAGCCCACCGCCTTCGAGACCTTTGCACTCGCACCCATTGTCGTCACCTTGCCGACCATTAGTGGATCCCACACCTCTTTGCATCAAGTTTTTGAGGTAGGTTTTCCATCCACCCTCTCAAACAATGTTTTCATGATTTTTAATGCTTAAAATGAACAATAACAATCAAAAGGACATTTTAATGATGAAACATGACATAACGAACAAAACCCATGTCCCCAAAAGTCAAGAAAGCCCCTGTAGTTCCCTCAGGGTTGATCCAGAGCTCTATCCCTGCGTAGTCATTCTTCGTAGGGGCATTCGCACCTCTCAGGCCCAGACACTCCCTTCGCCAGCTGGGACTTAACGAAATAACCAAAATTTTCAAAATGGCTCCCTCATTCCCCAGGCCCGGAACCCCAGATTTTCGATGGCGGTTCACCATCTGGCATGTTCAGAACTTGAGTTTTGAGGGCGAAAAGCGACCTCCATTTTGACCTCCCGAGCCCAGGGCCTTCGAGCTTCTGCGTCTGGGATTTTTCTCCTCCCCTACCGTTCTCTGATGGTGAAAGGGTCCCGTCCTCCTGGTCCTCAGGTTTCGCCCTCCCAATCGTCGTCTACTGTTGAAATTTCCTGACTGCCCTCCAGATCCCTAGGTCCCGATTCTTAGACTTTTGTCCCCAGGATTCCGCGTGGTCTTCACTGTTGCGAACGGCGAATGCCTGGCATCCTTCCACCCTCCAGGCCTCGGGCCTCCATTCGCCACTGGGGATGCCACTCTAAATGCTAAATGTCCTCGACCAAGCTGGGCTCTGCCATTCGGGACTCCATCCCATCTCTGCCACTCAATAATGGAAAATCATGTTCATCTTTCTGGCCCCCGAACTCTGGGAATCTCGTCGCCATGACAACTCAGAATCAAAAACCTTCGTCTGATGCTAATGCCGGGTCTGGTCTTCCTTTTGGCAGTCTGTAAGACATTGCAGATTCACTGAGACATTACATCGATGAAAGATTTCTCACCGATGTGCATTTTCTTGCCGTCAGTCAGCAAGACCTAGGGAAGTCGGCGAAACCTCACACCAAAGAAAAAGCCCTCTGCCAATTTTCCTTCTCCCTGTCACCGGTCGGTGAGACATGAAATGTTCACCATGACTTCACTTCGATGATTGATGTCTCGCTGATCAGGTATGTGCGGGTGAATTCCATCCACCTAATTGAAAACTGAAGATGAATTGATGGCTTTTTCTCCTCTTGGGTCTTGTCCACCAGGTCACCCCCTCCGAACTTCCATCTGACAATCACTGTCTTGGATGGCAAAAGCACCGAGGTATCCCGGCCCCTTGAGCCCGATCGCTTGAAAATTTTAAAACTGTTGGCTACCCTTGGACCTTCTAGGCCTTAGACCCTGGATTTCCATCTCCAGAACTTCGTTTCTGCTTGGTCGTTCCAAATAGCCATCTCTGGACGGCTTCCTAGCCTTGAACCTCCGGATGCTCCTAAATCGATCTAAATGAGCTCAAATTTGAAATCTGTTCTCGACCCATGTGCTTAATTTCGGTCCTCTTGATTATGAACCTTTTAAATTATTGATGTTAGGTCGAGAGAAGTCTCTCAGATCATTCTACCCCGTTGGCCTTTCCAAATAGCATTCCTCCCAAGGAAGTCCAGCCCTCTGGGCCCGGACTGTCCCAAAGCCCTCAATCAAAAGACTGATATCGTCGGGAGATAGAAGTATCATTTTATTAATGATAATTTACTTTAAGTTGATTTCATGGGATTTTGACTAACATGAACACTTTCGTGATCAATTGCACTGACTGTGCCTTTGCTTGCAGAATATATGGAATCAGGTCGAGGACCTTCGGGAGCCGCTGTGGAGAAGGACAAAGGAAAGAAGTCAGGCAACACTCCTTGGGGAAAAGAGGACAAGGACCAAATGAAATACTAGTTCTAGGGTGAACCCTTGTACTCAAAGGTTACCACAAATTGGAAGGAAATCACTGACACCAATATTGGTCATGTCAATATTGACGAATTTATAAAAAGGGTCAGGTTCAATCCAATAACCAAGAATGCAAGACTGATAAGACAAAGTTGAATTGCAAAAGCTGCGGGCTTTCCTCCATCCCTTGTGGCCCCTAAATTGGTTATGGCCTGTCGGCAGGCATATCAGCCCGACACAAGGACAATTGTTGACAGGGATGGTAACATTCTTGCTGACATGTCGGTCGAAGGAATCACAAAAACCTTCCATATTCCCACATTTCAAGAAATGGAAATGCCTACCATAGAGGAAATCCAAGCTGCATGGAATGACAACCCGACAGGATACAAAAGGTTAATCAATCAGCATTGGCTTAAAGAAAAGTGGGGCAGCGCTGTGAAGGTTCCTCACGAACTCTTCCGCAGTGATTTCCACAAAGATTACCATGACCTGGTCACAATGCTAAGCAAGGTTATGGGTCTTCCTATGATGACCTTCTTTCAAGAGTGGATGGTGTACTTTATCAAGTAGATCCTTTGTGGGAATGAAGACATTACCACAAAGATCTCATTTGATTGGGGAGGTATAATAAGAAACTGCTTCCATGAGCAGTTCATCAATGTGAAGAAAAGTTCAAAGTTTTACATGACTTCGTATCTTGTATATTCCTTGGCAGATCAGACATAGTACAATGGGTTGTTTGTGGTACCCGATGTGGAGCAGGGTCGAAGACTCAAGGCCTACGATAGATACCCCTAGCTCCAGTACTGAAACTTCAAGAGGGAATACTGTAGAGTAAATGATGCCTTCATCGGCCATATTATCAGAATGATTGCTGGGGATTTCGAAAGGAGGGTTTTCCATAGTGCTCGGGAATTCTTGAAGCAATATGCCTTCCTCTTCATTCAATACCCAAAGTTCATGTACATCCATGCCCAAGGCTTCACTAAAAGGCCAAACAAGTTGCCTCGATACCCCAATGACCGAATCATCCTATTGGAGCTTTCTCAGCAGCTCCAGCATATACATGCAGTCTTTAGCAGCAAACATGTGGTAGGGATCTCTTATCCCATGACTCTTGGCCAATACATGTATAAATTACAAACTTCCCAGTGTGCTGGTAACTCTGAGAAAGAACTAAAAGATTACCATTTTCATCTACACACTGCTCGCCTGCGGATGGACCCATATGGGCATGTAAGGAAGGCATTAGGACCGAGTTTCACTCATCTATACCACATTGAAGACTTTTGGAGGGATTTTCAAGATGATAAAGAGGTACATGCAAGGCACTACATGCAGATGACTGCACATTTTTTTAAGAAATGTGCAACCATTTCCCATACCAGATCAAGTCGAAGAGGAAAAAGGCACCATAATGGACCCCAGGTACCCTGTAGTCGCCAATTTTCCAATACCAACAATTGACTGGGACAAGCAAGAGGTTGATGACCTTGATATTATAACCAAGCCAATCTTGGCTCGCACCAAGGAGTGGGTTGATGGGAAGGTAGCCTAATTGAAATATCAAGGGGTGGTCCTAACGTATGAAGGACTCAAGAGTGAACCAAGTGCCACAAAGGACGTTGTGCCACCACTTCGATGGGCGGGACATCCAAGTCTCCTCTAGTTACCAGATCCAAGAAGAGAAAAGAGACAGAAATAGAGCAGTCTCCTTACCCCAAGGTTTATACAAGGAAGGATCCAGGGGGCTCACCTTCTAAGAGGCTTAAGCAAACATAAGGCACCATGGAGTAGCCCTTAATCCAAGAAGAAGAAGCAAAAGATGCTAATCAAATCAAACCTATTTTGGCTCTCCTTGCTTTGACTTCCCCATCATCTACCTCTCTAGTTATGGTCGCCACATCCCCGCTGGTAGTGGACATCTATCCATCTTGCCCCTTCACCCTCGACCAAGCCTGTGATTGTAATTGAATCCTCCTCTGCCATGACTACTCCTCCTTCCTCCACTACCATGTCGGCCACCACATCACTCCCATTACCTATAGTGGTTGCACCAATACCCTCTCCCACCGTGCCTGAGGCCATCTCAAGACATATGTAGAATCTCCCCCCTGAGATCTCGCAGATCCTTATGGATCCCACTCTTCAAGCGGCCCTTGCACAAGTCCTCACTACTGCTCAACCTTCACAATCGCCAATAGGGCCACTGGCTATGGAAGCCACCATGTTAATCTCTGAGAGTGGGAGAGGCAAGAACAAGAGGCCTCAAATCCCTTTGAAGAGGAGGCCAATGAATACCACGAGCACCCAGAGTATGAACATCGCAGTATTAACAGGGTGGCCTACGAAGAAGAAGGAATTGACTCCTCAGAGAGTGGAGATGAGGAAGATGATGCCAGTGGTAGGGTCATTGTATAGACCTTTGATGATGACCTTGAGGAAGAAATGGCCCGACAGCTGAAGGATACTAAGGAAAAGGTAGAAAAGCCACCCCTTGAAGAAGAAGGATAGCAACAAGAAGATAAACCTAAGGGGGGGGGCTCAAGCTATCAAGGGCCTCAAAATAGCAATTCAAGGAACATGTACACGAGGTTGAATAAACTAAGGGAAAGGTAGGGGAGGAGATGGAAGATAAAGAAAGTCCCCTATAGCAATTATCTGCCAAGCCTCCTATTAAACGCCTTGTGTTCATCCAGGATTCCAATGAGGAAGAAGGAGATGCTGCCAAGGAGGAAGAGAGGGTCTTAGAAGATAAGAGAACAAAGGCCTTGACTGAGAAGGGCGAGGGTGATCGTGAGTCACCTAAGGGTAAGTCTGTTGTGCTCGAATGGTTAGAGAAATAGCTCGAAAGAAAAACCCCTATACTAAAGGACCCAAGGGCGAGACTAGAGGCTATCTTAGCCCTGGCTCAGATCACAACAAAGAAGGAGAAGAAGCCTAAGATCTGATCCAAGGTAACGATGGATTCTTCTGGGTCTCGAGCTATACAAATAGCAACACCTGTGGTGGGCCAAGCTGGGGTGAGTTACAATGTATCCACCATCGACTTGGGAACTGCTACCAGGGAACAAAAGGTAGGGCATCTTGAGGAGTCAGTGGCCATGGTGGTACACTTGATAAAGTAGGACAAGATCTCAAAAGATGAGCTTAAAGCATAGGTATCTGCTTTGACGGATTACATTCAGCAAAGGTCTTCAGTGGATGACCTACCTACCATGTCCATGGCTCCACCCCAGCTACTGTCCAAAGAATAGATTGATAAGATGGAAAAGAGGAAGAACTTGGAAAAGACTATGGAGAGCTGGTTCTAACAGGTCTTGTATGTCGAGAACATGGGAATTAGTCGGGCTGTTCAGACAAACAACTTCTTGGATCTACAGCAATCGTTGGAAGGCATGAGGAAGCTCTGCAAAGACTTCCCTACAACATACAACTCCACCTTTCCAAAGATCGAGGCTATCCTTCAGTTGCCAAAAGCCACATGGGAAAGGGAGCTTGCATTCAACAAGGACGATCACTGGTTGATGGATGTGTGGCGGTGAGACTTTGACAACTAGAAGGAAAGGTTGGAACAAGTAATGAGAAAAGTGGATCTAGATATCGAATGGATCAAAGAAATAAAAATGGAATGCACTTGATACCTCAAACTAATGACGGAGTATGACATGCTGGCGATGCAAATGGATCCAAAAAAGGTAACACCTTACTTCAAAAAGAAGATGGAGGATGAGATGTCTAGTGAAATGACGGTAGAGTTCATGAGTTTTGCTACCCGTGCCTTCTATCAATTAGAGATATTCAGGGATCAGGGCACAAAATACGATGAGGACTAGAAGAGGTTGGAAGATAATGCAAAAGAGTGGAGCTACCAAGTGTTGCAGTATGAGATCGTTGAGGTAGAAAAACTCCAGTCGTTCATCCTGAAGTTCATGGAATACATAGCATCAAAGAAGCAGGAGGACAACCCTGTTGATGATAAAGGGATCCCCAAAGAGTAGCAATAGTAAAACAACAATCAACAAAAAGACAAAAGGCTATAGTGCTGTCACTAGAGGACAAAATAGGGAAAAGGACAAAATGTAATTTTAAATTATAATATATTGAGGGTTGGTGAAACCCTATTTTGTAATGAATCTTTGCCACACAATGAGAATTAGTCTTGGCCATTCATTTGAATTTTGGACACTATAAATAGGGCTCTCCTCTCATTTGCAAAGAGAGTTGAGTTGTTGTAAAGACATGTTGCAGAAATTTATAATGAAAATACATTGACTTGGTGCATTTTCTGAGTTTCTTCACATGTTACTTGATTCAACCTCCATTGTTAGATGCTTGACTTAGATTTGTATTGTTGTTCTAGTTAGTTGTATTCTTGCTTTGATAGATTTTAGAAATGTTGTTATGTGGTTGTAAAAATTCTTGCAATGTAGATGTCTTCTTAGTCCATACTTTTTTCTGTTTGCTAATGGTAGATAGTTGTGTAAAGTTAGTCTGGGCTTAAATTCAAAGTTTCTCCACACTTTCATCTTTTTTCATGCATGCACATGGTGAATGAAAGACGAAACATTTGCAGACTTCAGAAGATAGCACAAATTCCATGAGACTATGAGATTTCTGGTTAAGTGGAATAGTATTTCTAGGAAGTTTCCCATTGTAGGAACTCCATTATCACTATTCACAGTTAGTTGTAGATCCAAGATCCTTCTCTCTTCCCCGCCTTTTTTCCTTTTTTTTAAAGTACCTTAGGAAAGGTTCATTGCACATTGTAAAGCTAAATCCAATGATAAAAATGGAGTTCAAGACTTCTGTTTGAACCTATAACAAATGAACAACAACTTCTCCATCTTAGGAACTCCATTTCAAGACCCAACTTCCCATGCTTTGTAACTCATCCGTAAGTCCACCTTGTGATTCCAGCAAATCACATCAAACAACTGAGATATTCCAAGCACTGTCAAGACTTGACATTAGAGACCTTGGGATAGTGTTCTGCAATTTGATTGTGGAAGATTGTATTTCAAGAGAGGTGATGCACCTATGCATTACCTGTGTTGAGAAGTGCATAAAAAACACATCAACAAACTACATTGGGGGCTTCATTCTCTCGTCTTCTGAATGAGTGTCCTTTTATATAGTAAGGTGCATCCTTTAGAGTTCTTTAGCTTACATATGCACATAAAGTCATATGGGAACTAAAGTTGGGGCTAAATGTGCCATAGAAAATTGGACCCTCTTGAGAAAAGAGACATTTTAATGCATAATTAGGCCCACTTGTTGACCCCTTCACATAATTTTCCCTTCAAAACAGCATTTATAGGCCCCTTAGACCTATTAATTTTGATCTAGAGGCTTGTTTCACATGTGAAATCACATAAAACCCAACAAATAGCATTTAATAGCATCGTACCCCAACAACCCACTCTCAAACAATAGTAGTGGGACCCATTCGCCACCTTGGGCGAATGATTCCCCTTTGGTAGGACCCATTCGCCAAGGGTGGCGAATGAGTCCCCTTTGAGGGAAAGTTCAAATTTAACCTGGAATTTAATCAATTTAACTTTTATTTCTGGTGAATGTCAGCCTCTTAGGTCTAATTAATAGGAAAATAAGATGTTGTTTCCTATAAATACACATTTCAATTCATTTTACACAACTTTTTGATCACTTTTTATCATCTCAAGAGCAAAAAGCATTCTACAACAAGTTTCATAAGCAAAAGTTGAAGTTTTAGGATAACAAACTAGGGTTTTTGCAAGTCTTGAAGCTCACTAATCTTGTCAAGATCCAACATTGCAAAGGGTTGATGATGGATGCCTATGGTCAATCATGAAGAAATGTAGGGTGAAGAGGTGCAACTACCCACCAAATCATGCCTAAGGACTTGGTTTCCTATTGATTTCATCTTCCATTATTACTCTATCTTCATACTAAGGTTTGCATAGTGTTTATTTACCATTTTCATGTCATTTCTTATTCATGTTTCATGTGTTCTAAGGTTTCTAGGGTAGAGATCTTGCATATCTTATTCTAGAACAATAGAATAAGGTTTTTGTCATGATTCATCTTTTCCTAGTCTTTAATACATCTAAAGCTAGGGTTTATGTAGATTTTTCTCTATTCAAGGTTTAATTACCTACCTAGGGGTTTGACTAAGGAAAAACCCCCATTAGATCAACTCTTTTAAATTATTTTGCAGGAATTTTTTGAGATATAGAATCAAGTTTCTGTCAGAATTTGTTGTGCATGTGTGAAGGTACAAATTTGAGTTCTAAGTTTGTAGAAATCAAAAAGAGGACTTATTCACCATGCTTGGTGAATGAGTTCCACCTAAGGTACATAATTGAGCCAGATGATGTTTCAAATCCCCAACTGTTAGAAAACATATTCCTAGCAAAAAAGTCCTAATCTAGGACTGATTCGCCCAAGGTGGCAAATGAGTCCCAGTCAACCTAAGTTCTAATTTCATCAGCTTTTTGGATTGTCACTTAGTCCTCTACAATCTTTCAAGTGCACACATTCTGAGAAATAACCTTTTGTTTAGTGAAAAATTGCATATCATTCATTATTTTCAATCTTTTTGCATATCACGTTGTGTTTTCAAACAAGACATAAATCTCAACTTTGCATTCATTCTAGTTCATTTCAACCAATCAATTACTTTTAACTAATCTCATTTACATCATATCATATAGCATACATCCTAATTTGAGTGTTACATAAGCATTTTGGCCCTAGATCTCTCTCCTTTTAGGGGAAAAACACTAGAAGTGTAAGAGCGAGCATCTTGGGTTCCAAAATCTATGTCACATTGGTATTGTAAGGTGTAACTTTACACTTTCACACTAACCTAGAGCTAAATATTAATTAATTGAGGTTAGTTTGTCTTAATTGGCCTCTTTAATTCCAATCCAAGCCTAATTAATTAGAATTTCAAAGGGATAAAACTTGACATTCATAAATGCCATAATATAATATTTAACATTGAGCAATGTGTGTCCTCGGTAAGTGACCGAGGACCCATTCGCTAGAGGGTGAATGGGTTCTAACTTAGGCCTAGGACCTACGTTCAAAATATATTTTTGGTGGTTTTCTAATTATTTCAAATGTATATTTAGATGTTGGCTTGTGATATTTGAATTTTGGGAATACATATTAAGATATGTATAAATATGAGGTCATTTCACTATGTTTCATCCTAGAACTTTTAGGTGACTTCAAGAGATCAAGCTAGAGCAATTCAAAATCATTTTCAAGATATCCAAGAGCTAAATTATTGAAGATTATTGCAACAATCAAGGTTCCATTATCATGTCAAAGATTTATTTCACCACGTATATTGTTTGAGATAATATGATAATGTAGAGTTCAAGATAAATTCAAGTGTTCAAAAATATTGTGTCAAATCAAGTTTCATGATCAAGATCTGCATCCATTGAAGCCAATTCATGTAAGTTGCAGATCTACAATCCAAGTTTCAAACAAAGTTTTGATGAGTTGTGACATTGCTTGTTTAGACATCATTCCTTCATGTTATTTTGTTTCATTATAAGGTTTAATTACCAAAATGGAGTTTGACCAAGGAAAATCCCATTCACCTAACAAACAAAAATTTTCCCTCTTTGATGTGTGATTGCAAATTTTAGGTGGAAGATCCTTTGAAGAGAAAAATTGAAGAAATTTGCAAAGTTTTCAAAGTTGCATGAAATTTTTTTATTTCATAGAAACTATTTTATATGACTTATTTCCAGCTATCTAACAGTGAAAATCATGAATCTAGGAGTGCAGACACAGCATAAGGGAACCCAAAAATAGATTTATGAGAGCCCTAGCTAAGACCCATTTTCCATAGGGAAAATGAGTCCTTAGTGAGATTCAAAAATTAATTTTTGGTGAATGGTACACATTATTTTCCCCTTTCCAAAACTACCTTTTGATTTCTATTTCCTGTAGTTTTGGGTACAGTCTTTCATTTGTATTTTATAGCTTGCATTTTGGAGTTTATTTGATGATTTTAATCTTTCTCCCCAAAGTGCTATTTAGCTCTTACCACTATACTTACATAGAAAGGAAATTTGCTAATTCATACCTGGATTTACCTCACCATTTTGGTTGTTAGTCATTTCATTGTGTGGATCTCATTTCCTTGAATGAAATTAGGGAAATAAGTCCATCATACCCCCATTGTTCATCAATCCATTTTGCTAAAACTATTTTTCTTTATTTCATTTTGGTTAAATTGAGTTTGATCATTTCATTTTTTTTATTTTAGAGTCCTCTTTCACCCTATATCTAGATCTTGCATTCATTTGCATCTCTTTACATTGAATTGAGTCTCAATTAGGGTGTCTAGCTTGCACTTAACTTTGTATTTCATTTAATGTTTTAGGATTACATCTTTGCATTCTTGAAATTTGAAAAATACAAAAAAAATAGTTATTTTCCATATCATTTGCATAGAATTTCATCATATTCATTTACATTTGAAAATTAAAAAAAAATTGCACATCAAATTAGGTTTTCTAGGTTGTCATTTTATCACAGTTTGCATTTGCATTCAACCTTTATTTCAGAGAAAATTAAAATTGTAATTTGTTTCAAATCAAAATCTGGAAGCTACTTAAATTAACTTAGAAATCTATAAAAACACTTCAAAACCCTAATCTAGGACCCTTTGATCCTAGGGTGAATGAGTCCCTGATCAGGGTCATATTCTAATTTTTTGGGCATTAAAACCTTCATTCTGCATTTTTCCTTGTTGTTCTCAAAATTTTGTTTCTATTTGCAGAACTTTTGTTTCTTCAATTTGGTCATATTTAGCTTCATTTGATAAAATTAAGTTTGCATTGTGTGATTTCAAAATTATATCTACAAGACATAATTTTTAGGTTTTTGGATAGTGTAATAAAAAAATTACCTTGTTTAGAATCTAAAAATTGCATTTACATATTGCATTCTAGTTCATTGCATTGCATTTTACCCTCTTTCCTTTTTGGGTGACATTGAGTTTGTAAATCTTGTATGAGCTTTACAACTTGGTGTCCTATTAGTAGTACTATTGTGATACATAATTTGAGACTCATGTCATCCCACGATACCCCATTCATTGTGGATCTTGGGATTTCTAGCTATTTCACTAAAAGTGTTGATAATCAACCCTCTATGGATCATAGCTTGAAAAGCTCATTTCCAATTACTTCCTTACCTACAACCAATGTGCATGATGTTGCTCATGTCCTGCAAGAAAATATAATATTGCTGGATGAAGAATTAAAAACTTTACATGACTTTGTGAGAGAGGAACCTATTGTTGTCCATGTTGTTCTCCTTATAGGAAACATACGAAAGCTACTTAAATACAAACAAGGAATAGATTTTATATATAGCTTGGCTTATCTCATCAACAAAAAATTTCCTCCCCCTCAACCAGCTTCCAGTACACTTCCCACGCATAAGAGAAACGAAGCCACAATCCCTAATCACTTTACTACTCCTCACACATCCTTTTCTGAAAAAGGAAAGGATTTATAGTTAGAAGAAGAAATTGATATGAACCTTTTGAATCTCTCTATAACCTATTACAACTATCCAAAACTGACGCAATCTTCTATGCTCTTTTACATTGGAAATTAATTGAATTACCACCTAAACATGAAAACTTGACCAAAAGACAAAAAAATAAAAAATGAACCATATTGTTCTTATCATAGATTCTTTGGACATCATACCAATAATTTTCATCCTCTAAAGAAAGTATTGAAGAAGTTTGCACCCTCTAAGAATTAAACTTGACTAAAAAAGCATGTATTTCGCTCCTTTCCATATAATAGTTGTAGGAATATAGTATCCTCACTATTCCATGTTTAACATTCAGTGAAAATCATTCTTTTTTATTGCAAGGAGCTCATTCTCATCACCCATCTTAGCTCATCCTTTTCCTACACTTGTGGGGGCAAGGGGTTAGATAGCCTTGTCCTAGTTTTGGCATTTGATGATTGTCCCTTTGGCTAGTTGCCCTCCTTTTGTATATACTGATCAAGATTGGGATGTGAATGATCTACTATAGGTTGACTTACATGTGACTTACTAGTTATTTGATTTATTTTTTTCATGTTTTTTGTGTGGTTGCATGTGCATAATGGGATCCCCTATAATGTTTCATTTGATATATCTCTCTTTATGTCCATTCATCTATTCGTACCTACCTTCTTCTCTATGTCATAACCATTTATCTTTTCATTTGTCTTGTCTTTTCCTTTTGGGGATGACGTAAGGCATCAATACATTTAGGTATCTTCCATGTTGAATCAAAATATTTTTCTTTGATTTCACTCTCTATGTGTCATTCTTCTTGTTTTGTGAGTATTTGGGAATGGTAACATTTTTGGGCTCTAAAACAACATTCTAGTAGAGATATATTGACCTCCAATCCATGGATCCCTTATGTGTTTTGGGGGGCAACTCCTCTTTCCTTCTTCATGGCGTAGCTTCAATTTAGAAACATATGACTTGGCATAGGGCTTTTCGAGTAACCTCTCATGTGTTAGGATTGAACATTGGCTACTTTAAAGTAATTACTCACATCAAGGGTGTAGCAATTTCTTAAAGTGGGGGCATACATTGACAATATATTTTGACATTTCTAATGTTTCATAGTAAATTTTTTTGTTTTCCTATGATGCGTCCTTTTCTTGGTGGTGTCATTGGGTTTGATTTCCTCCAAGAGTGAGTGTGATATTCCTTAGCATATGAATTTCCTCTTAGTGGTGATGTGATTCATTGCATTCCCTAAGTTGTGGATCTTTTACTCTTGAATTTTCCTCTCTTGGAGACATTAGGCATGATGTTTCCTAAGAATAAAACCTTACACGAACTAAGAAAAATCCCTTTGAACAAAAACCTTTACTAGAATTATTGTTCATAAATGTTTAGCATAATACAACTTGTTAACATTATGAAGCTTGAACCCTAATCAAGGCCACCTAGCATAACACACCTTGCTTTCCTATGGAGCCTTTCCTTCTTCATAGGTGCTTAGCATAGCATGGCTTATTAATCCTTATGGAGCTTGAGACCCTGAATTCAAGGCCACCTAGCATAACACACCTTGCTTTCCTATGGAGCCTTGCCTTGTTCATAGGTGCTTGTCATAACAAAGCTAGTTAAGCCCTATGGAGCATGAAACCTTGTCTTGTGGTGCCTTATTAAATTTTTCAAGAGGACAACTTTGATATGGTAAGGGAGCCTAATATGATTTTCTCATTTTCGACCCTTTGGGACACTCACCTAGTGGACAACCTGAAGTTTTGCAACATTAGAGTGAGCACAAAAATAAAGCTTGGATGTGTTCCATGCCAATCAGACAATCTAGGCTTGATCTTCCTGGTCTTTGTTGTTGTATGATTGTGTATATTAAATACCATTTCTACATAAATAAGTGTCTTGAATGTATACTTTAGTGTGAGTTTGACATGGGATCATACTCTCAATAAAGTGGGGCCTAAATATAGTGTAGGAAAAAGTATCACTTTTTCACACTTAATTTGGGAATAAATAATTAATAATAAAAGGACTTTATGATGCCTTAATCTAGTGTTGTAATATTTTTTACATATTCACATTAAGTTTATGGCCTTTTAAATCAAATGGACTTAATTTTTCCTTGTTTTGTTGGCTTTCAGATTGTGTGTGTTAGTTTGTCCTTGATGTCAAAATTGATTATGCAGTGCTTTAGTATTCAGTGATTCAGTGTTGATTTCGCACATTGATGTTATGCAGCTACATGATATATTGCCTATGGAAGTTTATTGGGATCGTATTGATTCAGGTTTTTGATATATATTTATTAACATTGACAGTGTTCATTACTTGTGTTTCAATTTGATTTCTCAAAGACTACTTGTCAGTGATTTCCATAGGTATATTCAGCAGGGAACAACACTCAAAACAAGGCATGCATTTTCTTCAAGGTATACGCTGGTATATTCAACTTGATCATTTTCATATTAGAGCTTGAATTATTTTCATTTTGATTATATGAAGGCTCAGATTTTTTGCATATGCTAAGGTGATCTTAGTCTTCCTTCTTACATTTTAATGTGATTGATTATTCACATTTTTCTTTGTGGCATTGCTATTACATATCAACATGGCATATGGATTTGGCAATGTAATTGTGCCAATGGTTTATATTGTGAACTTGGCATATGGTTCGGTCTCATTGCATTTCATATTATTAAAGGAAGATGACTTTATTAAAAGTCATATGGCAATGACATTAATAATTTTTTGGATTCAGTTTGTTTTGATTGATCATATATGGCATCGGGCAACTTGCATTGGTATTTTGATATGGCTATAAAGGGCCTTGGTTTATTATTGACTCCCATTTGCATGACCATTTGAAAAGGTGTTTACACCATTAGAAATTCTTGTAAAAGGTATCATGCACTAAAGGTTTTACTATTACAAGCTATTTTGAATAAGGTTGACAACCATAATTGACAACACATATATGTGACTGTGATAGCTCATTATGATGTTGGGTTAAAGCATGTGGATTATTTTTTTTTTGTCTCATCAGACCTCAAATCATCATTTTGTTTGATAAACTCCTCAACAAACTTGTAAGAAAGAATTTTTAGGGAAATATTATTGTTGAAGGGTTTGGAACCCTAGCTTCCATGGATAGCATGATAGTTTGAAGGTTTTGGTGTCTTCTGGATTTATGTTTTTGTTTTCCTAGAGCTTGCTGGTAGTAATAATGGTTTGGAATTTTTGTCATTCTACTTTTAAAATTGGAATACTAGGTATGAGCTAGTATGTGTGCAACTGTGGAAGTTGGACTTCACTTCCAGCTGGGCAGCTTTGATGGTCTTCAATAGAAATTCATGGTATTTTTTTCTCTTTCTCCCATCGTGAACAGGTAAAGAAAAAATCATCACATACTTTTGGTTTGCATTGAAATTTTCTTGCTAAAATAGTTGTTAAGGGTATTAAAAGGATCTTATTAATTTTTTTAAAAAAACAAAAGAAGGAAGTTGTTTTATGCAAAAGATGATAACATTTTTTCTCAGTTATTCGATAGTTGGCCATAACTATTACAAACCCTTATGGGTTATGTTGTTAATAATTTTGTTAAAATTCTTAATCTTTTGATGATCATGATTTAAACCCGTTAGGGTTTCTGGAATCTTATCTGGAGGTTCTCCTTACATTTACAAACATGTCTGCAGAGATGCTTATTCATTTATTTAAGAAGGTTTTGTTGTATTTCTTGGGTTAATAAGAAGAAGAGAAAAATCTCTTGTGAAACATCATATTTTTATCTTTACAGTGACAAGAAACTAGGTTTACATTGAAAACCATTGAATCTTAGATACTTTGTAAAAGAAGATGTCAATTTTTTATAGCATTCTTTTTCAGTGTGCTTATTGAAATATTTATATACATAGTCTTCTATTGAAATTCTAGAGTTGAAAAATCTGCACTTCTAGGGTTCTGATATGATGCTATAATCATCATGCATTAAAAGGAGTTGGTGCTCCTTGAAATGGGTGTTGCTAAATTTGTAAGGGGTTGGTGCTCCTAGAGTGGGTGCTCTAAATTTTGCATGTAAGGCATTGTAAACAATGGTTTTATTTAAGCTAGTAAGGCATCATTTTGGAGTGGTTTTTCTACCCCAAGAAGGTTTTCCACTCATTAAATTCATGGTCTTATAGTGTCATTGCTTTGTTATGATAATATTTCTAGATTTTGATGTTTGTCCTTATCAGTTCATAGTTGAATGATTGTCTTTTCATTTTTACAAATTTTTATACTAAAGTTTTCCTATTAATGTTATGAACTTTCCTTTAAATGAAAGCACAAATTGTTCATTTAAGTCTATCCATACCAATGTATTATTCATATGCTTAGTTGATACACAAGTCAAGTCTGCTTCACAAACTGTCATTTATTTTCTTGGTTTAAAAGTGAACACAAATCCTTGCTCTTTAAAAAATATTATGGTTTTCATAAATCATGGATTCACCACCCCTCTCAGTGACTTCAGTCTTACAACATGTTTTTGGTTTTTTAAGATGTACCTTTACACTTTCACACTAACCTAGTGCTTTATTAATCAATTGAGGTTAGTTTTCCTTAATTAGCCTCTTTAATTCAAATCCAAGCCAATTAATTACAATTTTTGAGTGATAAAACCCGACATTCATAAATTCCATAACATAATGTTTATCATTGAGCAATGTGTGTCCTAGGTAAGTGACATAGGACCCATTCGCCATAGGGTGAATGGGTCCTCACTTAGGCCTAGGACCTAAATTCAAAATATGTTTTTGGGGTTTTTTCAATGATTTCAAAATTATATTTAGATGTCGACTTGTGATGTTTGAATTTCAAGAATTAATATTAAGATATGTAAAAATGTGAGGTTGTTTCACTATGTTTCATCCTAGAACTTTTAGGTGACTTCATGAAATCAAGCTGGAGAATTATCAAGAGCAATTTAAGAGCATTTTAAAGGCATTCAAGAGCAGAATTATTGAATATTATTGCAGCAATCAAGATTACATTATCATGTTAAATATTTATTACATCATGCATGTTTTTTGAGCTAATATGATGATGTAGAGTTCAATATCTATTCAAGTGTTCAAAAGCATTGTTTCAAATCAAGTTTCATGATCAAGATCCACATCCATTGAATCCAATTCATGTAAGTTGTAGATATTCAATCCAAAGTTCAAACAAAGGTTTGGGGAGTTGTGGCATTGCTTGTTCATTCATCATTCCTTCATATTATTTTAATTCACTATAAGTTTTAATTACCAAAATGGGGTCTGGCCAAGGAAAACCCCATTCACCTAACAAAAAACTTTTTTTCTTCTTTGATGCATGATTGTAGATTTTAGGTGGAAGATCTTGTAGTGTAGTAAAATGCATACCGTTGCATTTTCACACTTTTTTGGGCTCGCCTTGCTTTATTTATGCTTCTTTATGGCTTAATTGGTCCTATTTTGCATCCACAAGCCTAATAAACTATATTTTTTATGGAAAATCCCAACAAACATCAAAAGATAAATGATCATTTAATGATCCTACCTCTGTGACCCTAATTTTTGGACTATGACTAAAATGCCACCTAGGGCATCTTTTTTCTCCATGGGTCTTGGGAACTTGATTTTGAATACACCTAAAATGGTCCCTTTTTGGAGTTTGTGCCTCAAAAATTCAGCCTTGGGACTAAGATACCACCTAGGGAAATTTTGTCCTCGGCTTATTTTCGGGACTTAATTTCAAATTCTAATGGGATTTAGCCTCCTTTGTTTAATGAGTTCACATGTCGGCTTGGTGTGATGTGATTTTAGGATATTAAGCATGAATAATTATAAATACAAGGTTCCTCCACTCATTTTCATATATAAGCAAGATAACGAGCATTCAAGTATTCATTCCTAAGGAAATTTTATGCACTTAAGAGTAATTCATCAAGCATTTGAAGCCATCATCAAGATTCAAGCATCATGTCGATTGTTTAGTGCATCCATTCATGTTATTGAGCCAAGATTATGGATGTAGCATTGAAGATCTATTTACAACCATTGTTCACATCATATCCAAGGATCCAAGATCTACATTCCTCATGGCCACTACATGGTATATTGTAGATTTTCTTCACAAGACATCATACAAAGTGATATCATTTACATATTTCATGTTTCATGCTCCATTTCATTTATTTCATCATTTGGTTTAATTACCTACAAGGGGTTTGACCAAGGAAAACCCTAATTCACTAACTAACAACAAGCTTTTCCCATCTTGTATATTTGTGATTGTAGATCTAGGTTAAATTCTTGAAGATCACTTGGATTTCAAAGTTGTAAAATTTACAAAGTTGCACTTCAAAGTTGTCATCTTCACGGAAACTCATCTACAGGCCATATTCGGAAGATTCATAACCTAAGATCGAAAAGGAAGTAATTGCAGACCTTGGAGCTCAAGACCGCACTCAAAGTTTTCAAAAATTTAGAGTGGGACTAATACACCACCTTGGGCATCTTCGTCCTCCCGAGCATATTTTTCAGAGATTCCTTTCGATTCGGTTCTAACATATGAAGACTTTGTATTTGCCCTAAAAAATGGCAACATGACTAATATGCCATCTTGGGCATCTTAATCATACACAACACTTTTTGGCACCTTCTTTACATTTCCAAAATCCTCGCAGCATCTCTAGACTTCTGAGGTACACACATTCTATCTTTCTATTGCATAATTTCATTATTTACACTCTTCATTTAGCTTGCATTTCTAATTTTAGTTCATTTTTCATATCACATTTTGTTTTCCAATATTTCTCTTTTCCAATAATTTTCTTGGTGGTGAACCCCTTAGAGTTGAAAGAACCCCTCCTAGGCCTTCTTCATTGTGAATTGACTCACCTTGTGAGGTTGTTAGTCAATCCAATTAGGATCCCAAGGACAATATTGAATGAATTATAATAGGAGAAAAGTGGTGTTTAATGACCTAGGCTATAAAGCACCCATTTTCCTATTATTCATTTTGGTGAACCTGACTTCTTGAGCATTCATTTTTTGATTTGGATTCCATAAAAGCTCTAGATCTAGGTTGCATTCATTCTTGTATTGCATCTTGCATTAGTAAAATTTCATCTAGGTTTTCTCATATTTAGTGAAAGTGCATCTAGGGTTTCTCATATTTTCATTAGTGAAAGTGCATGTAGGTTGCATTTTTTCTTGCTTGCATCATTGTATCTCATTGAAAAACTGAAAAAAGTGCATTGTTTTATCATCCTAATTACATTTAGAAACATTTTTATTGCATTCAAAATTGAAAAAACTTGCATTAACTTTGCATTCAATTTCTTGTCAATAGTGACTTTTTCTTGTATTCATTTACACATTTTTTTGTTTTCAAACATCAAGTCCCTAGGTAGGCAATCTGGGAACACTATAAAAAACTTCAAATTTGTTGTTTCTCTATAAAAAAAAACCTCCCTTGGGACAAAAAAACCCTTCCTGGAATCTTAGTCCCTCACTAGGTTTTTACCTCATAATCTTGTCTAAGTTGATTGCATCCTATTCCACTTTCCAGACCCTCCAAATTCCTTCAGTGAGACTAAAATTCCCTTTCTAGCATCTTCGTCCCTATTGGTCTTTGAAGTTGTAGTTGTCAGGGTTTAAATCTACTTTTCTATGCTTTCTAAGCCTCCTAGTCACATATACTATAAGTCTAGAAAGTTTTAGGAACATCTCTTTTACGCATCTAGGTCAAAAACATCCATTTAGGGAACTCATTTTTCAAATAATTTTAATTACAAGCATCATTAGATCTAGAAATGCTCACATTTATGAAACTTTGCATAATATGGATAAAATTACTTTTCACTTTTGCATATACAATGTTTATATTCATAAAACATTGCATAATTTTGATAAAAGTGATTTTCATTTTTGGATACACATTGTTTGCATTCTTAAAGTTTTGCATACATTGCATAAAACTATTTTGCATCTTTGGATACACATTGTTTACATTATTAAAGAATTGCATGAGATGGTTAAAACTGCTATTCATTTTTGGTCAAACAATGTTAGTAACTTATGTTTTTAGGCATGCTAAGAAAAATTTCATATCCCCACCCTATGAGAGTGTTTTAGTGAAAGAGAATACAACCTTGGAAAATAATAACGATCATATTGGTTCTTCTCCCAATATCTCTCCTATTGGTGAAGAAGATATTTTGATGTTAGAAGAACTGTTGATGGTCCGGGTGGCACAACAACAGTTAAACAAAATATTGCTATTTTGTTTCTCCTGAAAGAGAAAGATAACACATGGATGTCTTCCCAAGATCTTTGTAGTTGGTTCTCAACTGTGTTGATGTCCCTCAGTGGTCAATGTAACAGTAAAGTTCAAGGGGCCTGCTAGTGTAGAGCTTCTGGATTGTTCTAAGTTCAAGCATGAATTTAAACATACTCTAACCTGGGTTTTTAAGGAAACAAAAAAAGATAGATCAGAGCTTTGGGACAGAAAAGAATGATAGTTCATCTAACTAAACCAAACTTGCTACCTTTCAAGGAATTCCTAACTAAAACTGTAGAACAAAATTAACTTGTGATTGACACATAGTTTCATTCATTCATAGTGCTGATTTAAATAACAGATTTCAAGTTACCATTTAAACAAACATAAAGTAAGACTTCAATCCTTGAAATCTTCTCAAATCAGATGATCAACCTAAGACAAATATCATTTAGGAAGACAATGTGAAGTAGATTAAGATCTGGTTGC
The DNA here is from genome assembly GCA_007258455.2 of Sequoia sempervirens. Taxonomy (NCBI): domain Eukaryota; kingdom Viridiplantae; phylum Streptophyta; class Pinopsida; order Cupressales; family Cupressaceae; genus Sequoia; species Sequoia sempervirens. The sequence goes on along the minus strand of VDFB02000003.1, from coordinate 482,966,345 downwards.
TTCTACTGCTAGTAAAACAAATAAGCAACATTTACAAAGCTAGCACAATCACTAGTGTACAGAATTTAATCCATGATTTCAGACTGTTTCCATCTATACTAAGAGAACTTGTAAAGATACATTATTGGTTCCTACTAGATCTAACTGCTAACTAAGAAGACAAAGGAAAGCTCCCATTACAAAGAATCAGGATGCAGCTTTATCTCCTCTATTTTTGCTAACTAACTTCTCCTAATCTTGTGACTACAACTTCTAACTTTCTAAACTTTTTTTCTACTCTATCCTTTCTAAACCTTTACAAAGAGGCAAGAATTACATATTTATACAGAGTGTACCAAAAAGAATGTGTTGTCCCCCTGCATTAGGGTTTACAAAATATCTACTTTCAGGAGGGTCAACTCTTAGATCTTTTTGAAGAGAGTCAATGTTGCATTCAATGTGAAGCCCTGTTGTCCATGTCGGTGATGGCTTGACCTCAGGAGAAACCTTCAGATCTTTTGTAGCTAAAAAATTCACTCCTGGTATCTGTGTCTATCTTCTAACTCCTTCGAAGGGCTGCCTTGAATGCTCTAAAGTCTTTTGCCATTAATACTGATCTACCTCTCACCAGTGGTCACTACAGCTGTCCCCTGTGACTTGTGGTTGTTTCTTCCCTTTGGCCTTCTTCATGATCTAGACCCTTCTTTCATTGACCATCTCTAGAAGCATCATTGGGCCTCCCTTTAGATCTGAACATCATCACCTGAGCCGATACATCACATTTTGATCTTAGGAGTCCATATCATTTGCACACTGTTGGTCTTCTTCAAGGGGTAGTCAATCAGTCAATGGCCAATAGGCCATTCCTTTACCTTCTTTTGATTGGCGGAACATAGGCCACGAAGGATTCCTAGGTAGTCAAAAGTGGTCCACCTTAAATCACATGTCGGTGAGACACTAATCGTGTCTCCCTGATGCAATTTTTCCTCTTCACAGTTATCGGCACAACATGTGGCAGTCGGTGAGACCTTTTAGCGAGCTGCAGAAGTTATACCGAGCCCACAAAGACTATTGGAAAGATAGTCGCTAGTCAAAATGACCTCATGGTGAATCTCAAAATCCCTTGGCGAGCTCATTTTATGTCGGGGAGACCTTCGTCAGTTGAGAAGACCTTCTAGCGATATCACTCTATTCTCCCTGGGCTTATTTCCTTTCGGTGAGAACTCTTCATTTTGGGGAGACCTTACCCTAAACTCACGCCCTATCACTGAGACTCCCTTTGGTTGGTGAGACTTTACACTGACTGAAGCTTCCTTTCGCCGAGCCGAGAGCACTTTGGGGAAACCTCGCTTTGTTGCTGAGACCTCACACCGAATTCAAAATATTACACTGAGGGCACAATCCCTTTGGCGAGACCAATAGCCATTGGTGAGACATCTCACCAAGTTCATTTCATTTCGGTTAGACTTTATCTCCTCGACATGACATCACACTGAATTCCCTTACCCTTCAGCAAGACACCATGCTAATCAGCCAGACCTCCTGCCAAAGGCAAAATTATCCCTGAACTCAAACCTTTAGTGGGACCTCCCTCTGTTTGGAAGACCACACGATGAGCTTCAAACATTACACCAAAGGGAGAAACATGTCGACAAGACTACTGTTAGTCGGTGAGATATCATGGCAAGCTCCCAAGGGTTATACTATTGGCGGCTTCATTGGTAGGACGTTAGCATTCGACAAGACTCCCTCGTGTCGGTAGGACATCTCCCCGAACCTATTCCATTCTCCCCAATGACAACCTTCTTCGGTGTGACTTCCTTCATTCAGCCAAACATTATGCCAAAGGCATCATCTTTTGGCAATCTTATTTCATTTTAGGGAGACTCCATCCTATTGGTAAGACCCTTTTGCCGATGCCTGTTGTCACCAAGACCTCCTTGTAGTCATACTGATCCTCAATGTTACACTGAGAAGTATCCTTTTGTCTCATTTGCTTTGACGTGACCTTGTGATGTCGGGAAGACTTTGTCATATACACCCTATGTCTTGCCGAGAAACCTGTGTAAGATGAATTTTTTTCATCGTGACAATATCATTCTCTCACCGATGAAGAAAAATGTCAGTGCGACAAAATGGGTCGGAAAGATTGCATGACCTCACACCGATAGAATCCTTTTGTGCTTTATCGGTGAGACCAAATGCACTCGCCAAGACATTTCCCTGATGCAAAATTTTCTCACCGAGATGTATATCCTTATCGGTGGTTGGCAAGACACAAAGTGCTTGGCAAGACTAGACACCGAAGACACAACTCTTGCCGAAGTGTTTGTGTGCTTCGTGCTAGTTGGTGAGACATGAAGAATTCACCGAGTCTTCCCCCTGAAGAAAAAGTCTCCTACCGATATGTGTATCCCTCTGTCACTGGTCGGTGAGACATACAGATCTCACCAAGACCCTACTCTAAAGAAGACTTTCATGTAGATGAGGAAACTCTTAGTCGCCAGAACAATGATTAATGTCTCACCAATAGGTATCTGCATGTGAATTCCAATCACTGTCACATTCCTGTGGTCTTGTTGATAGGCAACACAGACGTATATTAACAAAATTCATTATAGGTCAAGCAGACCTTGATAAACTCATGCCGATATGAACTATAATGTGAAGTATTTAGACTCAATAGAATTTATGGTACCGCATGGCCAAATATGGGGAAAATATGCTCATGGTGGGCATTTGGGAAAATTATGGGTTATGAACAATATGTAAAATCATAAGAATTTTATAGTTCTAACACCCCCTTTGGACTTTAAATAGATAGAGCCAAGCCACCAATCAGTAAGACATCTGAAAGGTCTTGCCGACTCTTGCCTTATAGGATTTTTATGACCAACTGTATTGAGGAATGCTTTCCAACTGAGCTCCCTTGACAAATATCATCATGCATGTGATTTAATCCTACAAAACAAAATCCCCATTAGTCCTTGGAAGCACATAAAATATATCATAATGAAATACACCATTGTCTATGATAATTTCATTCAGTACTTAGCAAGAATAAAATCAACTCAAGCTGAAACAGAACCAGCAGACAACCCACGAAGAAAACAGAAGAACCCCCAAGAGAAAAAGCAAATAACCAAAGGCAACAAAAGCAAGAGAAAAGAGGGACCCATGTTTTGTTCCAGAATAAAATGGGGTGGTTATGTAGGGCATAACAACTGGCGACTCGGTTGGGAAAATGGTTTAACCATTTTCATGAAATTGAAGGATTCAGCTACCCAGAATTCCTAGTTCATGAACATCACAACTCCAGTTGGGTGAGTTATAACAACCAAGGTTGAGTTGGAATCTCAAATGTAAATCAACAATGGCCACCCTTGAATCTATGTCTGTGCTTGACTGTGCATCACTCTTTTGTAAAGTTTTTTTCACCTTTCGAACAACAATGTGCCAGATTTGAGCTACATGAGTTGATTCCCTTTAACTATTGTGCAATGATATCTTGGGCATTGCTCTGCTGCCAGTCAAGCATCCATAGCCCTGACAGAGATACCTCTTGTTTCCTCACAACATTGCTTTACTGCCAATTAGGCGTCCATAGCCCCGATAGAGATACTAGAATCACCCATTCATATTGAGTCCTTTTTCTCTTTAGATAATTCTTTTTTTTTCTTTTCTATTTTCTCTTGGAGTTTCAGATATTTCATTTAATTCTTTCTCAATATGTCAGATGTTTAACATCTGTTCTAGGTTGAAAACTAGCATGGACCTCATAACAGAACTTGGGAGATCGGATTTTTCACTCAAATCTTACAAGATTATCACCCTAGGACAAATATACCATTACAAAAGAAGATGATCTTAATGATTTGTGACACATTTAGAGGAGCTAATGAAGGTTATTTACTTTGCACCTTGTTTTGAAGACTTTCCACAACTCTTATTGACAATGGGCATAAAACAACGAATTCAAGACAGAATCACCCAATCAGTAAACCTAAAAATATCTAAATCACTTCTCTCCTAACGACCAAAGTATGCCCGAGATAACAACCACCACTTTAAAATTGGAAAGAATAGGTAAACCCCAAAGAACAAAACAAAAATAGAAACCAAAAGAACAAAGGAAATAGAAAGGAAAGAAAAGGACAAATAGACAAACAACAAATTATTTACAAACAAGAGAGAAAATTACTTACATAAAGAGCAACAAATTATTTACACAGAAATTATTTTCAAGAAGAAATTATTTACATAGATGCATCACCTAGCAAAAGTACCAACTTCATGACTCAAAATAGTGTTTAAGAAACTATCCATTGACAGGCAAGGGAACATGTTCTCCAGTTAAACTACTCAGTCTGAAATCATTTTCTCCTAGGATCTCAGCAATCTGATAAGGACCTAGCCAGAGCTTATCGAATTTCTAGTGACTGCCCTTCTTTTCACTAGCTTTATCCCATAACAACACAAGGTTTGATATCCTAAAAGCTTTGAAATGGCTCTTTTGTCAAACCAATTCTTGACAATAGTCTGGTGCCTAAAGAATTGTTGCAAGGCGGCATCTCTCTATTATTCTAATTTCAACAAAGCAGCTAATCTTACCTCTATCCTATTATCGCTAGAGTAGAATTTCTGCATGAACTCGAGGATAGGTCTTTGTAGATGGATAGGGAACACAAGCTCTTGGCCATATACCAGCTTGAATGGTGAGGTCTTTAAAGTAGCCTTGATCCTAGTTATATCTTCCCATAATGAAAATCTCAGCTAGGTATGCCAGTCCCTAGGGTTGTTTTCTAACAATTTCTTAATTACCCCTAAGAGGTTCTTATTGGTTGATTCTTCAACTCCATTGCCTTGTGGGTAATAGTTTGAAGAATACTTTAAAACAATCTTGTGATCATAATCCCATGAAATGAACTCAATAGAAGAGAAAGCAAAGCCATTGTCACATACCAAAGCGAAGGGTACTCCAAACCTAGTTGTGATGCATTCAGTGAGGAACTTGATTACTACCTTCGTTGTGTTATTCTTGCAAGGTATAGCCTCTGTCCATCTTGTGTAGTAATTAGTAGCAGTCAAAATAAAATTGTGTCCTACAGAAGAATTTGGGTTAATTACCCCAATAAATTCTAGTGCCCATTGGGCAAATGGTCTTACCTCGCAGACAGGTTGCAATGGCATGACCGAATGGTGTTATTTTGATGCAAAGATTTGACATATGTGACATGTTCTTGTATGTTGATGGGCATCTTTGAACACACACGGCCAGTAATAATCATATCTAAGGATCTGGTGTGCCAATGAATCTGTAGACCCATGACCTGTGCCATGTTTCCCATGAAACTCAGAGATCACATGTTTAGCCTCTTGTTGATCAAGGCATCGTAGGTACACTCCCTCAAAATTCTTCCTGTATAGCAACCCTCCTTTGAACATATAATGGGAGCTCTTCATTCTTAGTGCTCTCCTTTGAGTTGCATTCATTCCTTCTAGACACTGATTATTAAGCATGAAATAGACAATACCAGCATACCAAGGGTCATTGGAGAAGGACTGGGTTGTGTATTGCTAACAAATGATGTTGTCACCAGCATTTTCCATAGACTTAGACAAGCCTATACCTCTGACAAGTCTCATAGGGCATATCTCCAGGTTGAACTCTTGCAAGATGGCCATCCATTTCCCTCTCCTTTCTCCTAGCTCACTCTACATAAGTAGAGACTTCATAGCAGCGTCAAGAACTACAACAATGATTTGGCTTCAGAGAATGTAGTGTCTTAAATTCTTAACAACTCTGACTAGCACAAAAGCTTGCTTTTCAAGAGGTGGGTACTTAACTTCAACATTTTTGAATGGAGAGCTCATGAAAGCAATCAGTGTCTCCTTTTCCTCCTCTCTTCGTTGAGTTAGTACAGCTACACAAGAATGTTTAGAAGTAAATAAATAAATATAGAACGGCTTCAAGTAGTCAGAGCTAGTGAGGACTAGCGCTTCTAAAATGGATCGCTTGATCTATGTAAACATAGCCTTCGCCTCATCAGTCCACTCTATTTTGGTGCCTCTCTTCATCATTTCATTCAGTGGTTTGATGATTTCTGCAAAGCCCATGGTATACTTTCTCACAAAGTTGATCTTTCCAAAGAAAGACCTCATTTCCTTCTTGCTTCCTGGTCTGGTGATCTTCAAAATGGACTCAACTTGGTATAGATCGATCGATATTTCCCTTTCTGAGATTATGTGTCCCAAAAGTTTCCCTTCAGAGACTCTGGCCACACACTTTTTAGGATTGAAGGAGACTTCATACTAGATACACCATTCAAGAACCTTGGCTAAGTCTGCAGCATGGTTCAATCTATCTTTGGAGAACACTGTTAGGTCATCCATCTAAACAATAATACATTTACCAATTATGTCCTTGAATGCTATGTCCATGGTGTGCTGGAAAGTTGCTCCAGCATTTATCAGACCGAATGGCATCCTTCTGTATACAAATGTTCCCCACTTTTTAGTGAAGGTTGTCTTCATCCTGTCTTCACAGTTAACCATTACTTGATTGTACCTAGAGTAACCATCCAGGAATGATATCATCTGAGATCCATTGACAGTCTACAAGACCTCATCTAGAGAAGGAAGTGGGTAGTTATCTTTTTCTGAAGCTCCATTCAGATTCCTAAAGTCCACACATAACTTGATCTCTTCATTTTTCTTACAGACTAGAACTAAGTTAGCTACCCATGTTGAATGGTGCACAGGGAAAATTATCCTTACAGAAATCAATTTCTGAACTTCTTTAAGGATCAGTGGTTCAATCAGGGCATTGACAGGGCATTGTTTCTGTCGAAATGGTTTAGCCTCGGGCTTCAGAGGGATGGTATGAGTCATCACAGAAGCATTGAATGTCTTTAGGTCTTCATATCCCCATGCTATTGCAGCAATATCCTTTTTCAGTGCCCTCAGTGTATCTTTTTTTATTGCTTCAGGGCAGGCTTTCCCTATGTAGACATTCCTTTCAGGGCCAGAATCGACTAGGTTAATAGTTTCATATTCGCCTCCCTTATCTTCAGCTGACATCTTGTCTCAAGCCCTAGGGTTTAAATCAAAAATCCTTTCTAAAGCCACCATACCCTTGGGAATGCTGTTACTTTTCAAATTAAGGACCCCTTCTATATTACAATCTCTAGGGTTCCAATCTCCTTGATCCATGTTGTACTCATCAATGATTTGTCCTTCAAAAACATCTAAACTTGCTAGGAAAGCAAGGATATGTCGATCATCATCAAAGACTTGAAAGTTCCTGACATTATCAGGAATAGCCGGCATGGATATCAATTCCACTAATAATTTCTTAAGTTTGGAACCTTGCATGGGTTCCAGGGTACTTGCAGCAATAGCTAATGAATCATCTATCTGATTCTCCTCTCTAGGGATTAAGCTAATCCCAAAGGCATCAACGTCTTTGATCAGGTTCCATACCTTGTTTCTATATGCTGCCAGCCTTCTATTGTAACATGTGTATTGGTTATGTACTTTCTTGACAACTATTTATGAATCTCCTTTGAACACCAAGGCAGTGACCTTCTTATGCGTAAACATTAGTCCTCGAGCTAGGGCTTCATACTCTGCTACATTGTTAGTACATCCAAATTGCAATATGTAATAAGCAAAGAAGATCTTCCCTTTCAGGCTAGTTAATACAATTCCAACACCACTGCCTGTTTTGGATTTAGATCCATCAAAGGTGAGGACCCATAGCTGATCATAAGCTGGGGTTGATCCTTTTGAAGTTGTTATGGGTGCTTGGTTTGGATGAGCCACAGTTGGGGATCCTTGATCTTTTACATCAGATATAGGTAATGGGCGCTCTGTAAGTTCTTTAGATACACTTTCCAATTCTTGCTTAGTTATATCATATAACCTATGGCTATCCTTCTGACAATCACTTGTGCCTTTGGTTAATCCCCTAGGTTTTGGGGTATTTTTTAGTGCAGGGAGGTCAAATAAACCTTGGGGTGGTTCCTTACAAATATGCTGATTCAGAAATCTATCAGGGGTTGGTTCAATTTGAGAAAGAACTTCCTTTGAAGGTATCCTATTCCTGGTTAACATTATTGCTTCCTTAGCTTCAAATGAGAATTGATTTGTAATGGCCTCAGGGTGACTTGAGCTAGCTTCCCTACCTTGGGAAACATGATTTAAAATGTCAATGCAGGGTTGGAAAGTCAATTTAGAATGATTTTGGTAATACACCCTGTGCCAATTAGGAAGTAGAAGACTTTGCAAATCGATATCTTCCCCTAAGACCAGCCGATCCTGTTGTAGCTTCTTGATCAATGCTTGTTGGTTTTCATTAATCACAGAATCAAGGAATTTTGGTATTGATAGTTCTTTAGGATCAAGGACAGAAAAGGTTAAGATTTCATCTCTTTTATAAACCCCTATCCCAGTTTTGAAATAGGCTACCTCATTAGGGCAATCATATTCAGTGATGACATGCTTGAGGCGGGGCTCACTTTCAATCCTAATCTGTGTAGGAATTCCTCTCCATCATAGCCACATATGTGAAAAGTCAAGGGAGAGATACCCCCTATACCTTTCATCAAATATCTACTCAACAGCATACCATAAGTCTCGGGAATGTCTGCTACTTGAATGTCTATGTTGGTTTCAATCCTAGGGTCTGACCCTACTTGGACATGTATGCTTCTTAACTCTCCCACTACATTAACCTCTATCTTGTCAAGTTGGATGACCTTCTTGTTTGTTTGGACAGGGTTCAATCCCAACTTCTTGCATATAGAGAATGGCATAACATTGCCAGAAGCTCCTAAATCTAAAAGAAAATTATGTAGGTTCTTCCCACAGATTCTTAAACTCACAAGAAATGGAGTACCTACCTTGCTTCTATATAGGGCTACATTCATGTCTGCAGCAGGGGCTACCTTGTTTTTCCCTTTCAATTTATCAGCTTGCTCTAAGGCTTTCAGCACTATCTCCCATTGGGCAGGGCACCACTTTAGGATGTCAAAATATGACAAAGAAGTTTTTTATTTCTGCATCTCAGAAACAATATCAAATTTTGTATTATAACTTGCATTACTTTTGAAAACACTAGAGGGATTACCCTTGTTATGGAAGTCAGGTGGGCCCTCTGGTGGAGGAGGGTTATTATTAGCACTTTTATTTGGAGGCACCATGTGATTAGGTGGCATTGATGAAGTGAATGGACCCTTACTTTGATTTCTCAGGAAGTGTCCTCCTTTTGTCTGAAAGGCTTGGGCATCATATGAATCTTCCTTTGGTTCATTCTCCTCTTTCCTTGGGAATGAAGGTTCCTCCTTAAAGAGGTCATAAGTCATTGTTGTATCTACTGAGCCGCCTTCTTTGTGAGGATTCCCTTGGAATGTTTGGGCATCTGCCTATGCCATCTTGAATTTTTTTTCCATTTCAGGGTAGTTCACCTTAGAATGGGTTGCAGTATCATGCAGCCTGCACCAATTAGTCATAAAGTTGAGGTCAACCATGTTTGTGGTATGTGATCTCTCCTCATTAGCTTGATAGTTATGAGAAACTCCACCATTATTGGGCCTTGTATTCCATTGTCTGTTGTTATTTTTCCTTTGGTTATACCCTCTATTTTGATTTTGATACCCTTGGTTAGAGGAGTTTTGGCCTTCATAACCCCTTTGGTTGTAATTGTTATGATTATGATAATTACCCTGATTGTTATTGTTCTAATTGAGATAATTACCTTGGTTCTGAGAAGGGTTCAATCTAAGCTAACCCATATCATTTGTAACTTGAGACAGTGTTTTCTTTAAGGTCTCTACCGTGTTTGTGAGTTGCACTATCTTTTCACTTTCAACAGCCTTAGCAACAGGTGGCTGTCCACCATGATTTGGTGTTCCAATTTGGTTATGATGATTATGGGAACTTTGAGGAACCAGTGGTTGTTGGAAGAAATCAAGAGTTCCATTAGCAAAGAATGGAACAGGTGGTTGAGTTTGCAACTCAAGCATAGGCCCATAATGGGAAGGAGACATTCCCAGGACAGTATTGAATAGAGGGGTTGGGCTATACACTTGATATCCTATTGAAGGGAAACCTCCTCCAAGACTTCCTTGTTGAGAACTAATTTTTTGTTGCAGCTTGATGGCCAAATGATAAAATTTGGATAGAGAATCAATGTCTATAGGCTGATAAGTCCTTTGTAGGAATAAGCCAAGTAAAGGGTCTATAACTCTAAAGTAAGCTTGAATGGCACTATCCTCATCGACTAGATAGGGGGCTTGCAATCTCCTATACATTTGTTGGAACCTGGTATTAAACAAAGGAAAAGGTTCACCTGGCTCCTTCCTGATAGTAGCGAATTGGTGGAACATAATGGTTGGATCCACATAGATTTTGAACTGATTGATGAAAGCATTCTCTAGGTCTGTCCACTCAGAATAGAACGCTAAGGAAGATTAAGGTACCAGTTGTACACCATATGCCCTAAGGAATAAGGAAACAACCTACAAACTACATCATGGTGAGCTATCTAAGCTTTGGTACAAGCATCCTTGAAAGCTTGTATGTTCTCTTCAAAACTCCTTAATTCGCCATGAATATACTTAGGGAAGAATTTCTCAGGATTCTTAGGCATATCATGAAAACCTCCAGGAATAGTCCCCAATGGAGAGGGATTATTCTAAAAAAATTCCATTGGTGGCAGTGGTGGTGGTTGAGCCAGCTGTTGTATGGGTTGAACTAGCTATGATGACAATTGAGATGGATTCGATGATGGATTAATAGGTACCCACTAGGGTATTGGTGAAAATCCTAGTGGAGTGAGCAGAGCTGATAAGGGTGGTATGATGGTTGCCCTAGTCTTGTGACTCTTGTGTCTTATTGGGGTCTTAAGTTCTATCAATGGTGGTGTATTTTCAGCTGATCAAAGAAATCTATGGGACATTTCTGGGGAGGAAAACCTAGCTTTATCTAGTTTTCCCTTCTAGGCCCTCCTTCTAGCACCAGTTTATGTTGATGGTCCAGGTGGCACATCAATAGTTAAACATAATATTGCTATTTTGTTTCTCCTAAAAAAGAAAGACAACACATGGATGTCTTAGCTCCCAAGGTCTTTGCAGTTGGTTCTCAACTGTGCTGATGTCCCTCAGTGGTCAATGTAACAGTAATGTTCAAGGGGCCTACTGGTGTAGAGCTTCTGGATTGTTCTAAGTTCAAGCATGAATTTAAACCTACTCTAACCTGGGTTTTTAAAGAAACAAAAAAAGATAGATCAGAGCTTTGGAATAGAAAAGAATGATAGTTCATCTAACTTAACGAGACTTGTTACCATCCAATGAATTCCTAACTAAAACTGTAGAACAAAATTAACTTGTGATTGACAAAGTTTCATTCATTCACAGTGTTGATTTCAATAACAGATTGCACTTTACCATTTAAAAAAACATAAAGTAAGACTTCAATCCTTGAAAGCTTCTCAAACCAGATAATCAACCTAAGACAAATATCATTCAAGAACACAATGTGGAGTAGATTAAGATCTAGTTTCTTCTACTGCTAGTAAAACAAATAAGCAACATTTACAAAGCTGGCACAACCACTAGTGTACAAAAAATCCATGATTCTAGATTGTTTCCATCTATACTAAGAGAACTTGAAAAGATACAATATTGGTTCCTACTGGATCTAACTGCTAACTAAGAAGACAAAGGAAATCTCCCATTACAAAGAATCAGGATGCAGCTTTATCTCCTCTATTTCTGCTAATTAACTTCTCCTGATCTTCTGACTACAACTTCTAACTTTCTAAACTTTTTTTCTACTCTATCCTTTCTAACCCTTTACAAAGAGGCAAGAATGCCATATATATACAGAGTGTACCAAAAATAATGCATTGTCCCCCTGCACTAGGGTTTACAAAATATCTGCTTTCAGGAGGGTCGGCTCTTAGATCCTTTTGAAGAGAGTCAATGCCGCATTCAATGTGAAGCCCTGATGTCCATGTCATTGATGGCTTGACCTCAGGAGAAACCTTCAGATCTTTTGTAGCTGTAGCATTCACTCCTAGTATCCGTGTGTATCTTCTAACTCCTCCAAAGGGTTTCCTTGAATACTTTTAAGTATTTTTCCATTAATACTGATCTACCTCTCGCCAGTGGTCACTAAAGTTGTCCCCTATGACTTGTGGTTGTTTCTTCCCTTCGACCTTCTTCATGTTGTAGACCCTTCTTTCATTGACCATCTCTGGAAGCATCATCAGGCCTCCCTTTAGATCTGAACATCATCACCCAAGCCGATCCATCACCTTTTGATCTCAAAATGAGTCCATATCGTTTGCACTCTGTTGGTCTTCTTCAAGGGGTAGTCAATCAGTCAATGGCCAATAGGCCATTCCTTTAGCTTCTTTTGATTGGTGGAACATAGGCCATGTAGGATTCCCGAGTAGTAAAAAGTGGTCCACCTTAAATCGCATGTTGGTGAGACACTAATCGTGTCTCCCCAATGCGATTTTTCCTCTTAACAGTTATTGGCACAACATGTGGCAGCGGGGAGACCTTTTAGCAAGCTATAGAAGTTATACCAAGCCCACAAAGACTATCAACAAGACAGTCGCTAGTCGGCATGACCTCATGGCGAAGCTCAGAATCCTTTGGTGAGCTCATTTTATGTCGACGAGACCTTTGTTAGTCAGGAAGACCTTGTTGCGATATCACTCTATTCTACCCATGCTTATTTCCTTTCGGTGAGACCTATTCATTTCAAGGAGCCCTTACCTTGAACTCACACACTGTTGCAGAGACTCCCTTCGGTCAGTGAGACTTTACATTGACTGAAGCTTCCTTTCACCGAGCCGAGAGCACTTTGGGGAAACCTCACACCAAATTCAAAATATTACACCGAGGGCACAATCCCTTCGGCAAGACCAACAGCCATTGGTGTGACATCTCACCGAGTTCATTTCATTTCAGCCAGACTTTATCTCCCTAGCATGACATCACATCGAATCCCCTTACCCTTCAATGAGACACCATGCTAATCGGCCAGACCTTCTTCTTAAGGAAAATTTATCGACGAACTCAAACCTTCGGTGGGACCTCCCTCTATTGAGAAGACCTCACGACGAGCTTCAAACATTACACTGAAGGGAGAAAAATGTCGGAAAAACTATCGTTAGTCAACGAGATATCATGGCAAGCTCCCAAGGGTTACATCGATGGGCAGCTTCATTGGCAGGACGTTAGCATTTGACAAGACTCCCTCATGTCGGTAGGACATCTCCTTGAACCTATTCCATTCTCCCCGATGACAACCTTCTTTGGCATGACTTCCTTCATTTGTCCAGACATTATGCTGAAGGCATCATCTTTTTCCAATCTTATTTCATTTTGGGGAGACACCATCCTATCAGCAAGACCCTTTTGTCAATGCCTGTTATTGCCAAGACCTCCCTGTAGTCGTATCGATCCTCAATGTTACACCGAGAAGTATCCTTTTGTCTCATTTGCTTCACCGTGACCTTGTGATGTCAGGAAGACTTTGTCATAGACACCCTATGTCTCACCGAGAAACCTCTGTAAGATGACTTTTTGTCACTGTGACAATATCATTCTCTCACTGATGAAGCAAAATGTCAGTGTGACAAAATGGGTCGGCAAGACTGCATGACCTCACACCAATAGAATCCTTTTGTTCTTTGTCGATGAGACTAGATGCACTCGCCAAGACATTTCCCTGATGCAAAATTTTCTTACCGAGATGTATATCCTTATCGGTGGTCAGCAAGACACAAAGCACTCAGCAAGACCAAACACCGAAGACACAACTCTTGCCAAAGTGTTTTCGCACTTCACGCTAGTTAGTGAGACATGAAGAATTCACTGAGACTTCCCCCAGAAGAAAAATTCTCCTTCTGATATGTGTATCCCTCTGTCTCTGGTCGGTGAGACATAAAGATCTCGCCAAGACCCTACTCCAAAGAAGACTTTCATGCATATGAGGAAACTCTTAGCTGCTAGAACAATGATTAATGTCTCGCCCATAGGTACTTGCATGTGAATTCCAATCATTGTGACATTCCTGAGGTCTTGTCAATAGGCAACACAGACGTATATTAACAAAATGCATTATAGGTCGGGGACACCTTGATAACCTCATGCTGATATGAACTATAATGTGAAGTATTCAGACTCAATGGAATTTATGATACTACATGGCCAAATATGGGGAAAATATGCTCATGGTGGGCATTTGGGAAAATTGTGAGTTATGAACAATATGTAAAATCATAAGAATTTTATTGTTCTAACACCCCCTTTGGACTTTAAACAGATAGAGCCAAGCCACCAGTCGGCAAGACATCAGAAAGGTCTTGCTAACTCTTGCCTTAGAGGATTTTTATGACCAACTGGATTGAGGAATGCTTTCCAACTAAGCTCCCTTGACAAATATCATCATGCGTGTGATTTAATCCTGCAAAACAAAATCCCCATTAGTCCTCGGAAGCACATATAATATATCATAATGAAATACACCATTTTCTATGATAATTTCATTCAATACTTAGCAAGAAGAAAATCAACTCAAGCTGAAATAGAACCAGCAGACAACCCAGGAAGAAAATAGAAGAACCTCCAAGAGAAAAAGCAAATAACCAAAGGCAACAAAAGCAAGAGAAAAGGGGGTAGTTATGCAGGGCATAACAAGAACTAGTCAATGAAAGTTTTGAGAGTCCTAGTTGTTTCTCTCCTACCTCTTTTAGTGGACAAGACATTGATGACCCTCTTTGTGATCCCTCCCCTACCTATCCTATTAGGGAACAAAGGAATGCAACTATAAATGATCATGAAAATCACATTTTTTCTTCTTCGAGTGTATCTCCTACTTGTGGAGATGATACTTTGATGTTAGAAGACCTAATTGATGAAAGTAATGGAAATTTTGATTTACTCTCTTCCCTTACAAAAAACATTCTTGAACAAGACAACATCATTGATGAACAAGAAAATTCAACCATTGATAACTCCCTTACGTGTGACGAAGTCATCTTAGAAGATCCAATCCTTGAACTTCAAGAACATTTGGTTTGTAGTTCTCCTAAAGACTCTCCTACTAGAGAAGATATCACAGTGGAATCTAATGAGAACATTGACAATAGTAATTCCTTAGATGAAGATGATGAAGTGACATTCAATTCCTCTTCACTAAGAGATCATTGAAATAACAATAAGTCTTCTAAGGTTATGCACATTAGATACCCCTTGAATTACTCTCCCAAGCCTAAACTTATCATCCATCCACCCTCTCAAAAACCACAAGTTCAAGACACACCGATCCTTATCCTCAAACCACCTAAGAACAATGTTTCGCAGCAACCGAGTTGCAATACCATTGCTCATACATTTAACACTAGGAACAATCCAAAACACCTTCAACATCCCTCCCACTACCTAATCCTATTTTTCCTAGTGCTCCTTGTTTAACTTCACATAGTGGGAAGGGTTATGATCTTGTTGAACAACTTAAGAATAATCATGCAAAAATATCCCTATGGGACCTAATCTAGAATTTACCTAACTATCACACTATTCTTCAAATAGCCTTGTAACAAGTTGTGGTTCCCTCTAGTGCAAAACCAAATGACATAGCAGCCATGATTCAAGGAATAAATGCAAACATTTTTTTCCACCAAAGTGAACTAACCCCCTTTGGAAGTGTAAACACAATGTGATGCTTTCATGATTATAGCTCAATACAATACGAAAGGGATAAAACAAACCCTTGTTGACAATGGCTTAGCCTTAAATGTGTGTATTGTAAAATTTTTGGATAATCTTGGTGTTGATAAATCAATAATCCAACCTACCTCTTTATCTATTAATGGCCTTGATAACGTGTGCAAACAACTGCTTGGTGTAATCACTTTACCTATTAAAGTTGGAAAGACCACATTATAAACACCGATCCATGTTATTCCTATGATCTTTCATATAATCTTCTTTTAGGAAAACTATGGATTCATGCAATGAATGGGGTGCCTTCCACTCTTCATCATAAAATTAATTATGTCTACAACAACAAAGTGTACACACTTGAAGCTGACCTTGAACCAAATAGTTGTTTGAACATTGATAAAAGAAAAAACAATCCTTTAAACACATTGACACCAAATACACAAGTGGAACCCATGCAAGAAAAAAAAAAATATAGATGTCCTACACCTTTCACCATGATATCACCAGATGATTTGGGATTGTTGAATTTTGAACCAACATTCATAGGAGAATACAAGATCACAAACAAAGATTCATATAAGGGAAAATAAAATTAGTACTATCAACACAAAATTCAGACAACCCTTCGAAAGCATCTACCTCAACCACTTTAGAAGAAAAAGAAAATTACACAACTTTGGTGAAACTAACTATCAACAACCACCAACTCTAAAAGAGATGACAAAACTTTATGGAAAAGGTTATGAAATGCTGAAACAACTTGGCTATAGTGGAAAAGGATGTGGTGCTAGAGAACAAGGTATCCATGTCCCTATCAAACCTGACACACAAGAAACAACTAATGGTATTTTTTATTGTCCTTTGATAGAAATAAACAAGCCTTCACTTAATAGCAAAACTAGTGGTCTTGATTGTTATCATTTGCAAGAAATAGAAAAATCTCTGCTTAATGTCAATGTCGTCACACAAAACACTAATGATTTGACTTCGTTAGATTTTACACCCTCCAGTAATGGAGAGAACAAAATATCACATTCTAAAGGGTCTGCTGTAGGTATGAAATCTTGAACTAAGAAAAAGATATCTTTGTTGCAAAATAACAAAACATATCTTACTCTTGATCAAGAAAGTATCTTCTTGAGACTTCTCCAAGATTGTTTGATATCCCTCCCTCCAAAAACACAAAAGAAATTCTACTACAAAAATTTATTTTGTGCATATCATAGAGTACGTCATCATTCTACTAATGAATGTAAGTCTTTGAGTAGTAAAATCCAAAATCTTAAGGATTTTGGTGCTCTTCCTTATGCGGGGGCACCTAATTCCTATAATCAATACTGATTTTCACTCTAGCATGTTTCTCATTAATCATCTCAGCTCACCCTCGTCCTACACTAAGTGGGGGAAAGGGATTAGTTATCCTTGTCCTCGTATGTCACTTATTGTTGTCTCTTTTGGCTAGTTGACTACCTTTCATCTACATATAATAGCAAGCTTGGGATGTGAACGAAATGCCTTAAGTTGGCTCACATGTGACATATTGAGTTCTACAATTTAGGGGAAACCCCTTCCCTTCTCATGGCATAGCTTATCAGAAACATATGACTTGGCATAGGGATTTTCGAATAAGCTCTCATGTCCTCTTTATTGTTAGCATTTATCCTTTGCTACTTTAAAGTGATTTCTCACAACATGGTGTTTAGAAATTACTTTAAAGTGGGGGAATACATTGGCATTATTTTGGCATGATTTCATTTGCATTTGTTTGCATGTTCCTTGTGCGATTTCCTTTCTTTTTGTGATGTATCCTTCTCTTGGTGGTGTCATTGGGCATGATTTACTCCAAGAGCATGATATTTCTTTGACTTGTCCTCTCTTGGAAACATTAGGCAAAATGTTCCCTAAGAAGAGACCTTGCATGAACTAAGAAAAATCCCTTCTAACATCTCTTTCTTGTTGTGTTGCATTTTTATTTTTTTACCTTATTAAAGTCAGGGAGGTATGGCTTTGATATGGTCCCATGGGGCTCACCTAGTGAACACCTAGCTTCACTAGCCCTTGTGAGCATGCATTTTCTTTTTGTCCCTATCATAGCATGGGGGTATCACTTTGATATGAACTTCTTGGGGCTCACCTAGTGGAAACCTATCTCCCACTAGCCCTTGTGAGCATGCATTTTATTTGCATAGTGGACAGCGCGTTCCACTTGTAAACTTTCTTTTTGGACAAATAGAATAGACCCAGTCCACTGTGTTGGATGGCCAATCAAAGCTTGATCCATTGTGGTTTTTTCTTTTTCCTTTTTATTTTTCCTTTTTCCTATCCTTGATGGTGTATGTCGACGATTTGGTTATGGCTTCATATATCATTTGCAAGTGTGTTCCTTTGTGCTTATGTTTTTTTTTCAATAGGGTCTCAACCTTGGGGCCTTGATCATCCCTCTTGATTGTTGTCATCCTATCTTGCTAACATTGGTACATTTCAACCCCTATTGATTGTGTGGTTGGCTACTTTAGTGTGAGTTTGAAGCAAGTTCATCCTCTCACTAAAGTAGGCTAAATGTAGTGTAGTAAAATGCATACCCTTGCAATTTCACACTTGTTTAGGCCCACCTTGCTTTATTTATGCTTCTTTATGGCTTAATTGGTCCTATTTTGCATCCACAAGCCTAATAAACTATATATTTTTATGGAAAATCGTGACAAATATCAAATAACAAATGATCATTTAATGATTTTGTCTATGTGTCCCTAATTTGTGGATTGGAACTAAAACACCACATAGGGCATCTTTGTGCTCCATGGGTCTTGGGATCCTAATTTTGAATAGACCTGAAAAGGTCCCTTTTTGGAGTCTTTGCCCTAAAAATTGAGCCTTGGGACTAAGACGCCACCTAGGGCATGTTTTTCTCCTCCTTTGCTTATTTTTGGGACTTAATTTCAAATTCTTGCAGGATTTGGCCTCCTTTATTTAATGAGTCCATATGTCAGCTTGGTGTGATGTAATTTTAGGATATTAAGCATGAATAATTATAAATACAAGGTTCCTCCACTCATGTTCATATAAGAAAGATAACAAGCATTCAATTATTCATTCCTAAGGAAATTTTATGCACTCATGAGAAATTCATCAAGCATTTGAAGCCATCATCAAGATTCACGCATCATGTCAAGGGTTTAGTGCATCCATTCATGTTGTTGAGCCAAGATTGTGGATACATAGCATTAAAGATCTATTTACAACCATTTTTCACATCATATCCAAGGATCCAAGATCTACATTCTTCATGGCCACTACATGGTAGATTTCAGATTTACTTCACAAGACATCATACAAGATGATATCATTTACATATTTAATGTTTCATGCTTCATTTCATTCATTTCATCATTTGGTTTAAGTACCTACAAGGGGTTTGACCAAGGAAAACTGGGCCATTCACTAACAAAAAACATTTTTTTCCCATCTTGTATATTTGTGATTGTAGATCTAGGTTAAAGTCTTGAAGATCACTTGGATTACAAAGTTGTAAGTTGCAAAGTTGCACTTCACAGTTTTCATCTTCATGGAAACTCATCTACACCTGCCATATTCAAAAGATTCAGAACCTGAGATCATAAAAGAAGCAAGTGCAAACCTTGGAGCTCAGGACCACACTCAAAGTTTTCAAAATTTAGAGTGGGACTAATACACCATCTTGGGCATCTTAGTCCTCCTGAGCATATTTTTCATAGATTCCTTCAGATCCATTTCTGACATCTGAAGACTCTATATTTTCCCCAAAAAATATCAATGGGACTAATATGCCATGTTCGGCATCTTAATCCTCCATAGCACTTTTTGGAAACTTCTTTACATTTCTAGAATTCTCACAATATATCCAACTTCCCAAGTACAGACATTCTATCTTGTTATTGCATAGTTTCATTATTTGCACTCTTCATTTAGCTTGCATTTCTAACTTTAGGTCATTTTTCATATCACATTGTGTTTTCCAACATTTGTCTTCTCCAAGCATTTGCTTGGTGGTGAACCCCTTAGAGTTGAGAGAACCCCTCCTAGGCCTTCCTCATTATGAATTGACTCACCTTGTGAGGTTTTTAGTCAATCCAATTAGGATCCCTAGGACATTATTGAATGAATGATAATAGGATAAAAGTGGTGTTCTATGACCTAGGTTATAAAGCACCCATTTTCCTATTATTGAAATCCTTTGAAGAAAAAAATTGAAGATAGTTGCAAAGTTTTCAAAGTTACAGGAAAAGTTTCCATTTCACGGGAACTCTTCTATTGGACTTATTTTCCAATTTTCCAACAGTGAAAATCAAAAATATAAGAGTTCAAACACAATAGAAGAGAACCCAGAAACATATTTCAGAGAGCCCTAGCTAGGATGCGTTCACCATAGGTTGAATGAGTCCTTAATGAGATTCAAAAGGTAACTTTTTGTGAATGGTACACATATTTTCCCCTTTCCAAATTTTCCTTTCGATTGTTGTTTCCTGTAGTTTTGGGTACAATCTTTCATTTGCATTTTATAGCTTGCATTTTGGAGTTCATTTGATGATTTCAATCTTTCTCCCCAAAGTGATATTTAGCTCTTACACCTTTCCTTTCTTAGAAAGGAAATTTGTTTATTCATACCTTGATTTAACTCACCTTTTGGTTGTTAGTCATTTCATTGTGTGGATCTTATTTCCTTGAATGAAACTAGGGAAATAGTTACATAATACCTCTATTGTTCATTAATCCATTTTGCTAAGCCTATTTTTATTTATTTTAATAATAATAGTATAATAATTTTATTGTTAATAGTATAATATTTAATATAATATTAATAGTATAATAATTTTACTATCATGCATCAAGTATTGTAATGCTCTTTTTTCAATTCATGATAGTACCATTTACCATTGCTATGAAATGTGGAATGAAAAATTATTTACACCTAAAAGGAAGTAACTATGTAGATATGAGAGTGAGCATTAACCTAAAATAAAATAAATTTAGTTAATGATTTATTCTATTGAATCATTCTTAATGAACATTTAAATAAAATTTTGGCCACCACCAATAAGAGAACACAATTTTTCTTTCCATTCAATAATTCCCTCACTTTATTATATCAAATAAAAATAAAAATAGACCCTAACAACATAGATTAATTACTCAATTACATTGAAACATATATTAATGTATAGTAAAAAAAATAAAAAATAATTATCATTTAACAATAAACATGACCTTATGAATACATGTATTTTGTTCTTCTCTCATGCCTACTACATATCAAATACATGGTATAGTGCTCCTCCACTTAAAACTATAATCATTTAACAATAAATAGGACCTTACAAATATAAATAAATTATTTTTCCCTCATGGCTACTACATATCAAATGCATAGTATATCTCTCCACTTCAAACCCTTAATATAATGGTAATTTGGCTAGGAAGATGTACACTCCACCTTGGGTGCACTTCCATGATATCTTCTTATACTCAAAATAATAAACTTATGTGTTTGTACTTTTTCCTCCACTTAGAAATTCCTATAATGTCAAAAACATGTACGTTATTTTAACTTTACAAAATATGTATGTGATTTTAACTTAAGAAAACACATACATGTTTTTCTTAGTTTTGGGTTTGAGCGATGGATTTACCTTTACAAAAATCGTATGTGATTTTAACTTAACAAAATTTGTATGTTTTCTTTCTTATTTTTTGGCTTGAACAATGTATCTACCTTTATAAAACATGTATGTTATTTTAACTTAACAAAACATGTATGTGTTTTACTTAATTTTAGGCTTACAATGGGTTTAACTTACCAAAACCATATGCACTTAACCCGAACACCTATACACTAACCCTAATTTCTATACCCATAAATCTAAACCCTATATACCCTATACCATCAAACCTAAACCCTAAACTTAGCTCTATATTGTTATACACTCTACCCTAGACCTTATACCTTCAACCCTCAAGGTTCCTATACCCTTAAACCTAAGCTTTATCACTCAATATTACACTCTCAACCCTAAACCTTATAGATAGAAGAGAGATCTACATATGGAGGGAGGGGGAGGTAGATAAGGAGGGATGGGGGGAGAGGTAGGAAGGGGAGACAGATAGAAAGATGAGAGAGAGAGAGGTTAGATAGAGAGAGGTAGATTTAGGGTTCAACTAAAGCCTATACCCTATACTCTAAACCTTACTCCTCAAATTTAGGAACTAAATCCAATAGGTTAAACCCTTACCCATATACTCAACCCTAAACCTTATACCCTATAGCCTCAACCTTAACCCTATACCATATACCCTCTTGACCCTAAACCCTATCTCTCAACCTTGGGCCTTAACACCTATATAATAAAACCTCAACCATATACACTCAATCCTAAACCCTATATAGTATACCCTCAACCCTAAACCATGTCCCTCAACCCTAGGCCCTAAATCCTATAGGATGAACCCTCGATTCCCCATACACTCAATCCAAAATGCTATACCCTCAACCCCATACATTCATATACCCTCAACACTAAACCCTTCACTTAGCCCTAGGTCATAAATCCTATACACTCTACCCTAAACCTTATACCTTCAACCCTCAAGGTGCCTACACTGTATATTTTGATCGTTAGGTTCTTGTCCTTGTGTTCATGTATCCCCAAGTTAGTGCCTACAACAAAAAAATTTATCCCCATAAAATTCCAAGTATCTTCACTATCCCTTATCATAGGAATCCTAAGATCTATCCCTTTTATCTTTGGTTTTCACACAATATATCTTTCACCATATCAAACCACATCAACCCACCTATCATCCTTATGGAAAAGGATATTTGAGATCTCTTATTATTTTTAGGGTGCTTTCAATTTTTTATTTCTAAGATTCCTACTCTACCTACCTGAGGTCATGATGATCCATCATATCATGATGTTATTTGAATTGTAGAAATAGGGACATGTATTTTCTTTTGGTGATCGTGTTTTCCTATTTGCCTCATGTTGTACCCATTGAGATTCATTATGATCTTGTATTACACTAGGAAATCCTCTTGTGATTGTGGTTTTCTAACATCAACCTCTCCAAAGAACTTGATGATTTTTTAGGATGTTGGAACCTATTTTTTTGTTGTGTCAGTCCTATGCATGTGATACACAAGCACCTTGGTTCCTCATACCCTGGTGCATAGTATCACATGTATTATCAATTTAAGTTCTCTCTACATTGTAGTTCAATTATTGCATTCCAAATATACCTATTCCCATCCCATCCCTTATTTCTCATCTCCATCATTTCTCTTTCCTAATCATGGATTGTATGTGAAAATTCATTCTCTATTTATTCCATATATCTCTAGACTCAATTTATGAAGATGGTCACTTGGTACTCATCCCCATCCAGCTCATCTCATCATTACATTTTTATCTTAAGTATTTAAATTTTTTATTCTAAGAATCTTCTCATCATTGCATTTTCATATTAAATGTTTAGATTTATTATTCTAAGCATCTTATCATCATTGCATTTTTATCTTAAGTGTTTATATTTTTATTCTAAGCATCTTATCATCATTTCATTTTCATCTTGTAAGTGTTTAGATTTTTTATTCTAAGAATCTTATTATCATTTCCTTTTAATATTAAGTGTTTAGATTTGTTATTCTAAGAATATTATCATCTTACATGTTTATTACATTTAATATCCACAACATACATATGCATTCTTCATTATATACATTCTAGATTCTTATTAAACCATGTACATATCTACATTACCATTCACTTGCATATTTCATAAATCACATATACCTTTAAAATATTAAATTATTACTAGATACATGATATCATAAGCATCATTAACATAAGTCATTCTTGATCACCATCATAAAAACACCATAAAACATATGTGCATAAAAACTAACATGGCCTACTATATATCATCAAATAGTACATCAAAATGGACCTCAGGATCCCATAACATAATACATCTCCTTTGTAGAGCATAAAAATATCTACCCTAGGGCATATATCTTGTCACCAACTAGCAATAGTTGGCCATGTCACCTACTAATGGTCATGGTGATGCCCCTTGAGGTGGCCCCCATGTAGTGACTAATCTCCTTGACCTCCTTGATCTGGTTGATCTAGATGTCCTAGCCCTCTATTGATCTATATAGATTTATAAAACATGTATGTGATTTTAACTTAAAAAAACAAGTGCATTTTTTCTTTTTTTTGGTCTTACAATAAATTTAACTTACCAAAATCCTATGCACTTAACCCTAACACCTATACACTTAACAAAAAACTCTATACTCATAACCCTAAACCATAGATACCCTATAGTAGGAACCATAAACCATATCCCTCAATCCTAAACCCTACATTTAGCCCTAGGGCATAAAACATATACATTCTACCCTATACCTTATATCTTCAACCCTCAAGGTTCTTATACCCTTAAACCTAAACCTTATCATTCAATATTATACTCTCAACTCTACCCTAAACCTTATACCTTCAATCCTCAAGGTTCCTATATTACAAAACCTAAATCTTATCACTCAATATTATATTGTCAACCCTATACCCTATATCGTCAACCATAAACCCTACACCCTATGACATAAACCCTGATACATAAAATTTATACCCTATATCTTAAACCCTAAAACCCAATGTTAATAATTTAATACCAAAACCTACATAATTAAATTTAATCCCTAAACTAATAAACCATAGGCCATACACTAAATAATGAATAAATTTTAGAGATATTAAAGGGAGATATGAGAGAGAGACATGGGAGAGAGGTAGAGAGAGTTGGATGGAGAGAAGAGAGGTAGAGAAAGAGAGATATGAGTGATAGAGAGAAGAGATATCGACATAGGAAGGGACTAAGAGGTAGATAAGGAGGGATGAGGGGAGAGGTAGTGTACCATATATTTTTGGCACCCTAATTCTTTCTGACACTTCTAGGGTTTTTCACCTAAAGGGAGAAAGAAGGGCTAAAATTCTTATGTCTACATTCAAAGTTAATGTGATAATGAATGGAAAATGGATGCAATATACCTAGATGCAATGCTTGAATGCAAGAAACTAATAATATTAATTGATTAATGAATGGAAACTAAGGAAACAAAGAATGTTTGAAAACACATTGTGTAATGCAACAACACCTAGAAATGAATGCAAAACTAAATAGAAATCAAACTGAAAGTGTGCACCTGAAATCCAGATGAAGACTAGAAATGACATTTAAAATGTTGCTAATGCTGATTTTCAGGTCTAGAGGGACTCATTCGCCATTCTGGGTGAATCAGTCCCAGTTCTACAAAATTGTGTTAGAACCTATTTCAGACAAAATGGTATCTAAAAATGCAGAAAACCAAAAAATAACCTTGGAGTGGGACTCTTTTTCCACCCATGGTGAATGAGTCCACTTTTGAATTTCTAAATATTCAAAGGTGGAATCAAGAGCTTTCAGTTTGCACTTTGATTTTCTACAGGTGTCCGCTTCTAGAACTCTGATTTCTGAACCTGAAAGTGGTTTTTTGTTGATATTTTCACTTGATCAATGAAGAAAAGACTTGAACAGCCTTGCAATTTGATCCTCAATTATTTCCAATCCTCTAAAATTCCTAAATTTGCAAACACACAAGACAAGAGAGAAAAATGTTGAATGTTAGGGCATAGGGGTTTGCCTTGGTCAAACCCCTTTTAGGTAATTAAACCAAAATGATGAAAGAAGGTAATGAAACATGCAACATTGAAGTTATTACCTTTCCATGATATTTTATCTTCAATATCTACAACAAAAAATGAAGGATCTGCTCTTGAATGTCTAAAAAGTGATGTTAAATGACCTGTAATTTTAAAACCCTAGGTTGCTTGAGAAGATAAATGATGATTGAGTTGTAAAAATGAGTTGAGAGATTGAATGGGTGAATGGGGGTTAAAATGAGAAGAAAAACTCTTATTTATACACTTTTTCCTTAGTAACCTAATAATACCTCATCATAGGCCAACATAAGGTGATTTTAAATAAAAAACCCAAAAGAAAATTTGAAATATTTTGAATTTTGAGCTAAGAGGGACTCATTCACCACCCATGGTGAATGGGTCCCACCTTGGACTTGAAAGTGGGTGTCAGAAATTATCTTGCATTTAATGTTTTTTGTCTGGTTTACATTCAAAAACACACTTAATTAATCATTATAAGGGCATAAAGGGGTCAAATAAAGCATAAGAAAGGTGTAAATAGTGAAATTAAGCCTAGAAATGTGTGAAATCTTGTTACAAGACTTTACAACACTTCAAAATAGGACTTAATAAGTGATGAAAAGATGATTTTTAGGTGAATTTTAATGAATAGAGTCTAGAAAAGTGTAGAAATGTTTTACAACACTTCACAACACCTTCACGAGACATCAATAAATGCATTTTAAAGGGTCTGAGACCTAGTGTGGATGCATAAAATGCCTTACAGCACCTAAATCAAGGCCTCATCAAGTTCAATTTATCATGAATTATTCCAATGTTAAGAAAGAGGTCTTTTTTTCTATGACACATTTAGCCCCCAGTTTAGTGAGAGGATGAACTTCCTTCAAACTCACACTAAAGTAGACATTCAAGAGAGATCCAAGTGTATAGATGTATATAAAAAAGAATGACAAAGATCAAAGGAGGTGGCCAATCACCCAAGATCAAAGATCCTAAGTCAAACCATGAAGATAAATAATCATGCAATGGAAAGAACTGGAAAGCTGAAAATGAAAAGGTATTATCAAGCTTCGATCGTTTGTCCAACTAGTTGTGGATCAGATCTAGGCTTGTTTGTTTCAGAAAGAAAATGCATACTCACTCTGGGGCAACAAAACTCTTGGTTGTTCGTCAGGTGAGAAATCCACAACATACTCACTTTGGGGCCACAAAACTTCTGATTTCCCACGGGGTGAGAAATCCTAAAGGTGAGAAACATACACTAGTTGGTATGCACTCAAACACATAGATGGCTATGGGGAAATTCATGCCTTGGAATAGGCTTCCCACTCAAACCATACCAAAGTTATACCTCCTAATAAATTTAATAAGGTGCCACAATGAAAAATGATTATTTAGGTCTATGAGGTAAGCAAAAATTCATATGCTTGACACTCATAGACATTGTAAGTGCAAAATAGTGTAAGGAATGTTCAAAGGGATTTTGCTTAATTCGTGCAAGGTCTCATCTTATGGAACATCATGCTTAATATCTCCAAGAGAGGATAAGTGAAAACGGTCTCATCTTGTTTCCAAGAGAGGAAAAGTGCAAGATCTCATTCTGGGGAACATTGTACCAAATGTGTCCAAGAGAGAAAATCACAAGAAAAAGAATATCACACAATGAAATGTGAGTAGTGATGTATTCCCCCACTTTAAAGTGGTTACGAGAACTAGTACTATGAGAAATTGCTTTAAAGTAGAAGAAGAGGACATGAGAGCTTACTCAGAAAGCCCTATGCCAAGTCATATGTTTTCGAGAAGCTACATCATGAAAAAGAGAAGTATGTCATATGTGAGCCAACGTAAGGCATGTCATCTGCATCCCAAGCTTACTCTTATGTATTCATGAAAGGTTAACGACTAGCCAAAGGAGGAAACCACAAGTGACATACAAGGACAAGGCTACATAACCCCTTGCACCCACTAAGTGCAAGACAAGGGTGAGCTGAAATGATTGACGAAGTGTAGGTGAGAGTGAAAATCAGTACCAATTAGAGGAATTAGGTTCCCCCATAGAGGGAAGCATACCAAACTCCTAAAAATGTTGGATTTTGTGACTCAAAGCATTACATTCATTAGTGGAGTGACCATGAACTCTATGATAGGCACAGAATGAAGTCTTGTAAGAGCATTTCTTTTGAGTTCTAGGAGGGAGGGTAATCAAGTGATCTTGGAGGAGTCTCAACAAGATACCTTCTTGACCAATGGTAGAAGGTGGTCTTGTGATTTGTGTCAAAGATACATCTTTCTTAGTAGTAATGTCATACTTACACAAGTTTCTCTAGATTGTGATATTTTGTTCTCACTCTTATAGGAGAGGAAATCTATCGAATCATTGATGTTTGGCAAGATGAAATTAATATTAAGCAAAGATGTAAGTTTTTTTTTATGTTTAGTAGAGTATGATGTTCAAGACCACTAGGTTCAAGGAGTTCAGGATGGACAATTGTTAAGGATGATTTAGGAGTATGCTTTGTGAGGGTGTTGATGTTGAGTGAAGGTTTGGAGATCTCTATTACAGG
The DNA here is from genome assembly GCA_007258455.2 of Sequoia sempervirens. Lineage (NCBI taxonomy): Eukaryota > Viridiplantae > Streptophyta > Pinopsida > Cupressales > Cupressaceae > Sequoia > Sequoia sempervirens. The sequence goes on along the minus strand of VDFB02000003.1, from coordinate 482,938,316 downwards.
ACAATAAGGTCAAGACCATGCATTTTCTATTGTTTGATAGGATCTATAGGGTTGTGGATACCTTGTTCTCAAGCACCACATCCTTTTTTACTATAGCCAAGTTGTTTCATAAGCTCATAACCTTTTCCATACATTTTCTTCATTGCTGTTGGATCAAGTGGTTGTTCATTGTTGTATGGTTTGCTTCTTTTTCTAAAGTGGTGTCCAAGCAGATGCTTTTGAAGGGTCATCTACTTTTTCATTTCCCCTATTTGAATCTTTGTTTATGATCTTGTACTTACCCATGAAGTCATGTTCAAAATCCAAGGAACCCCAATAATCGTATGTAAGTTGTTGCTCATTGTTTTGTTGTGCGGGGTCCACTTGTGTGGTTAGTGTTAATGTGTTCAAGGGGTTCTCTTTGGTTTTCTTAATTTGTAAGAAACTATAAGGCTCATCATCAGTCACAAGTGTGTACACTTTGTTGTTGTAGATGTATTTCATTTTATGATGAAGAGTGGAAGGTACACCATGCATTGCAAGAATCCACAGCCTACCTAGAAGAAGGTTGTATGAAAGATCATTAGGAATAACATGGATTGGTATATCCAATGTGGGCACTCCAACTATAAGAGGTAAAGAAATCACACCAAGCGGTTGTTTGCTTACTTTATCAAATCCCCTGATGGATAAAGAATTGAATTGAATGTTTGATTTATCAACACCTAGTCTATCGAGAAGGTTCACTCCACACACATTAAGAACGGAACCAGTATCTACAAGAGTTCTATTAATCCCTTTTCATTTTTATTGAGAAATAATCATAAAAGCTTCATTTTTTTTTTTCACTTCCAAAGGAGGAAACTCACTTTGGTGGAAAACAATGTTAGAATTTACGGCTTGAATTATGGTTGCTATATCATTTGGTTGTGTATTAGAAGGGACAAGAACTTGTTGCAAATCTGATTGGATCATGTTGTGATAGTGAGGGGAGGCTTGAATAAGGTCCCATGCAATGAAATTTTAGCAGGAGTATTCTTTATTTGTTCAACAATATTGTACTCCTTTCCACTAGGAAGACCTAGTAAGATAGGTCTAGAGGGGATAGGATTAGGAAAAGGTAAGGGTGTTGGGGTTGGTTGCGGCAGTTGTAGATTATTTCAAGTGTTATATGTATGAGAAATAGTATTATAACTCGGTTGATGCAATACATTATTCATAGGTGGGTAAAGGACAAGTTTGGGTTTGTTTTGAGTTTTCTTGTGTGAAGGTTTATGTGAAGGAGGGTAAAGGATTATTTGAGGTTGAATAATGTTAACAGTCCTTAGCAAGTGAGAATCTAAATCATTATTGATATTCTTGTCTTGCATAATGATATCCTTCCTAGGGGGAGGGTTTTGAGGAGAACTACAGACCAAATTTTCTTGACATTCTAAGGTTGGTTCTTCTAAAAGGACTTCATCACAAGTATGAGGATGATCAATGGTTTAATTGTCTTGGTCAATAAGGTTTTTATTAGGTGAAAGGGGATAACTAAGATTCTCATGACTCTCATTGGTTGTGTTTTCTAACATCAAAGCATCTTCCTTACAACTAGGGGAGATACTAGGAGAAGAACAAGTTTGATTATCATGAGCATTTACCATGTCACATTGTTTTTCCTGAATGTCTTCCAAAATAGGATAGATAGGGGAAGGATCATAAATAGGGTTGTGGTAGACCAATACATCCTCATCATTTATAATCTTATCTTGTTCAAAATTATCCTCACAATGGAAATTAAGTAAGGTGATGTTTAAGAATGTGTTTATGATTTCATTATCTTGTGCTAAAATATCTTTCCAAAGGGGATGAGGAGAAGGACAAACAATATCCTCATGATTCTCAACAATTGTGTCTTCTTTCACCAAGATACCTCCATCACTAAAAGGAGAGGTAATAAGAGAAGCACAATTATGATCATCATAAGTATCTATGTTTGTATGCTCTTCTATCACATTATCCACACAAATAGGGGAGATAGGAGAGGGTATGAGTTTAAGGTTAACATTGTCATTTTCACTTTCTTGTGTGAAGAGACTCTCATAACTAGGACATGCATTGAATGAATGGCAATCACACTTATTGACTAAATTTTTCTTTGCAAATTTGGAGAAGATTGAAACTAACATTTTGAAAGAACAATCTATGCTAACTCAAAATGCAATGTAAAAGGTTGAAATGAAATGTAATTTTTAGATGATAATTGACTGATTATGCTATGTAACAATATGAGAATGCATACTTGAAATTGAAACCATGCATGAAATGGGCTAATTTATACTAGATTTGATGAAATGCATTTTATAGAAATGCAACCAATATTATAGCAAGAAAATGGTACCAAACAAAAGCGTAAAAATAGGGTTTTCAGCTCTGTAAAAGACAGTTTCAAGGGTCAAAAGGGACCGGTTCGCCAAGGGTGGCGAATGAGTCCTAGTATGGACTTTTTTCATAATTTTTTAAAAAAATTGAGGGATTATAATGTTTTATGAGTGCTATTATGCAGATCTAAGTTTAAAATTCAGAATTTCCAAAAATTTAAATGAATTTAGATGCCAATAATACAACCTAAATGCACTTTTTATGAATACAAAATTTGAAAGCTAGCATGCAAAGTAACTAATGCAAAACCTAATGAAAATTCAATGCAAGGCTATATCTATGATGGAGGACTCCAAATTAGAAAATAGAATTATTCAAAAAGAAGGTTCACCAAAATGTGCCATAGATTTTTGGCACCCTAATTCTTTCTAACACTTCTAGGGTTTTTCACCTAAAAGGAGAAAGAAGGGCCAAAATGCTTATGTCTACATTCAAAGTTAATGTGATAATAAATGGAAAATGGATGCAATATACCTAGATGTAATGATCAAATGCAAGAAAATAATAAGATTAATTGATTAATGAATGGAAACTAAGGAAACAAAGAATGTTTGAAAACACATTGTGTAATGTGAGAACACCTAGAAATGAATGTAAAACTAAACATAAATTAACCAAACTGAAAGTGTGCACCTGGAATGTGTATGAAGACTGGAAATGACACTTGACATGTTGTTGATGCTAACTTTTAGGCCTAGAGGGACTCATTCACCATTCTAGGCAAATCAATCCCAGTTCTGCAAAACTGTGTCAGAACCTGTTTTGGACAAGGGTATCTAAAAATGCAGAAAACCAAAAACTGACCTTGGAGTGGGACTCTTTTGCCACCCATGGAAAATGATTCCTCTTTTGAATTTCTAAATATTCAAAGTTGGAATCTAGAGCCTTTTGGCTGCACTTTCATTTTCTACAGGTGTTCGCTTCTGAAACTCTGATTTTTGAACCTGAAAGTGAGATTTTGTTGATATTTTGACTTGATCAATGAAGAAAAGACTTGAACAACATTACAACTTGATCTTTAATAATTTCCAATCCTCCAAAATTCCTAAATCTACAAACACACAACACAAGAGAGAAAAATGTTGAATGTTAGGGTATGAGGGTTTGCCTTGGTCAAACCCCTTTTAGGTAATTAAACCAAAATGATGAAACAAAGTAATGAAACATGTAAAAATGGAGTTATTACCTTTCCATGATATTTGATTTTGAATATCTGCAAAAAACATGAAGGATTTGCTCTTAAATGTTTGAAAATTGATCTTAAATGACTTGTAATGTTAAAACCCTAGCTTGCTTGAGAAGATAAATGATGAATGAGTTGTAAAAATGAGTTGAGAGATTGAACAGGTTAATGGGGGTTAAAATGAGAAGAAAAACACTTATTTATACACACTTGTGCCTTAGTAACTTGATAATACCTCATCGTAGGCTGACATAAGGTGATTTTAAATAAAAACCCAAATGAAAATTTGAAATATTTTGAATTTTGAGCTAAGAGGGACTCATTCGCCACCCATGGAAAATGGGTCCCACCTTGGACTTGAAAGTGGGTGTTGGGAATTATCTTGCATTTAATGTTGTTTTTCAGGTTTACATTTAAAAAAACACTTAATTAAGCCTTATAACAACATATAGGGGTCAAATAAAGCATAAGAAATGTGTAAATAGTGAAATTAAGCCTAGAAAAGTGTGAAATCTTGTTACAAGACTTTACAAAAATTCAAAATAGAACTTAATAAGTGATGAAAAGGTTATTTTTAGAAGAATTGTATTGAATAGAGTCTAGAAAAGTGTAGAAATGTTTTACAACACTTCACAACACCTTCACAAGAAATCAATAAATGCAAAATTAAAGGGTCCAAGACCTAGTGTAGATGCATAAAATGCCTGACAACACCTAATTCAAGGCATCATTAAGTTCAATTTATCATGAATTATTCTCTTTTCAAGCAAGAGATCCATTTTTCTATTACACAGGTAGTAGGGTATGTGCAAGATCATGATGGTCCAAAAAGTGGCGATATGATGGGTATGTGTAGGGTATGTGGCTGAATTTTTTTTTTACCCAAAACTAATGAAACAAAAAGGGTTTTTACAGGAGATTCTCAACTTTCTGCCAATATAAATTATGCTATACTTTGAATTTAATAAATTATTATTATTCATTTTCTATTTGAATTACAACTAAAGTCCTAATTGATAGGTTGATTGAAAGATATCTATAGCTTTCAAATGGTATCACATTTTTTGAATCTGAAACGTGTGCAACTTCTATGCTTTGCATACTATAGGATTAAAAAATAAAAAAGTGAATTTCATGAATTTTTTACCAAGTTAAGGTGGTCAGACATATGAGTTTTTATATTTTTTAAAAGTTGTAATAAAAAATTCATGTAATTAATTATTTACTTGGAAAAAAATTACAAAATAATATGCATCACATTGGGACATGTGTTCTCTACTTATATCTAAAATCTTAAAAAAAATATTATCATTTTATTGTGGTTAGGGTGGTCAGACAGACACCTACTTCTTATTTTTTCCTTGAAATTTAAGTACTACTGCATTGAAATTTCAAATTTTCACCAAATAGATTTAAAAAATAAAAAATAAATCTATTAGTTTAGAAACTACATTCAATTTGTTACAGATTCTATTCTTACATATTTTTAAAATAATATAGATAACTTATTCAAATTTTTACGTCAATTTTCCTAACTTTGATTTTTCTTAATTTTTTGCCACTTAAGGGCCTATTTTTTCCATGATGATCCTATACATACCCAGTAAGGGGAGATAGATAGAAATTTGATGAAGAGAGATCTAGGTAGATAGTGGAGAGAGAGAAAGGTTAGATAGAGAGAGGTAGATCTAGAGGGAGAGAGAAGTGAGATAGAGAACAATAGAGATGGGGAGGAGAGTAGAGAAGGGGAGATGTGCGACTAACCCTAAACTATGTGCCCATAACCCCAAACCCTATACCCTATATTGTTAGTTCCCTAAAATTTATCCCTCAACCCTAGGAACTAAATCTAATAGGTTAAACCATTAACCATATACTCAACCATATACCTTATACCATCATCCCTAAACCCTATCCCTCAACCCTAAGCCTAAAAACTTATTGGCTAAACCCTAGACCCTATAGCATATACCGTCTTGACCTTAAACCCTATCCCTCAACCTTGGACTCTAAGGCCTATATAATAAACCTTCAACCATATACACTCAACCCTAAACCCTATATCATATACCCTTAACCCAAAACAATATCCCTCAACCCTAGGCCTTAAATCCTATTAGATGAACTCTCAACCCTATACACTGAATCCTAAATGATATACCCTAAACCCCTCTACACTATATCATATACCCTCAACTCTAAACCCTACATTCAACCCTTGGTTGTAAAACCTATACACTCTACTCTAAACATAATACTTTCAACCCTCAAGGTTCCTATACCCTAAAACCTAAACCTTATAACTCAATCTTATATGAGCCCAACCCTAAACCATATACCCTATATTGTTAACCGTAAACCCTACACCCTACAACCTAAACCATAATACATAAATCCTATACCCTATTTATTAAACCTTAAAATACAACATTAATAATTGAGCATAATAAAACCTACATAATTAAATTTAATCTCTAAACCCTCAACTCACAACTCTCCATCATAAACAGTAAACCCTACACCCATAAACCATAGTCCCTACACCCTAAATAATGAATAGTTTAGATATATTAAAGGGAGAGAGGAGAGAAACATGGGAGAGAGATAGAGAGAGGTGAGATAGAGAGGAGTAGAGAAATATATGTAGGTGAAATAGAGAGAAGGGAGATCTACATAGGGATGGGGGGAGGTAGATAAGGAGGGATGAGGGGAGAGGTCTAGGAAGGGGACATATATAGAAAGCTAAGATAGAGAGAGATATATAGTGGAGAGAGAAAGAGGTTAGATAGAGAGAGTTATATCTAGGGGAGAGAGAAGTGAGATAGAGAACAATAGAGATTTGGATGAGAGTAGAGAGGGGGATATGTGAGATCATATATAAAGAGGTAAGTAGACCATCAACCCTTTACCATCGACCATAAACCCTACACCCTAAACCCTAAAGACTAAGAGATGCACCTTGAACCCTATACACTAAACCATTAATATTAACAATAATAATTAACACTAAAACCTATGCCCTAAACCATAAACAATATACTCTCAACCATCAACCCTAAACTCTCAAATCTAAATTATTCATAGAAATGTGAGTGTAATAGAGAGGGATAGATGGAGTGTTAGAGAGAGGGAGGGAAATAAATATGGAGATAGATACAAAGAGGATTTCTATCTTCTTAGGAAAATTATCATGTTATAACACCTTGCTCCTATGTAGATGGATTTTCAAACATGGGGGAGACATTTTCTTCCTACAAACATGAGTGAATTATAATCTAGATAGAGACATATTGAGAGAGGTATAGAGGTAGAGATAGTTAGGGAGAGAGGGAGGGAGAGAGGTAGATAGGTACAAAGAAGAACTAGATATAAGGAGAGAGGGAGGGAAGATGTAGATATGAAGAAAGAAGAATTAGAGATAGGGAGAGTTAGGTACAAAGAGATACATGGGAGAAAGTGAGTAGAAAAGGAAGGAGGGAAATAGAGAGAGGGGGGGGGAGATAGAGAGATATTTGAAAAAAAGAGTAAAAATTGGAGGAGGGAGGGAGGGAGAGGTAGGGATAGATAAATATATTTGGATGGAGAGAGGGATAGAGAGATTTTGTGGGGGAGGGATGGAGGCACAAAGAGAGGAATATTGATAGAGAGAGATGTAGAGATAGTTAGACTAATGTGGAGGGATAGAGAGTGGGATAGTTAGATTCAAGAAGATGATGCTTTGGTGCAAGAAAAGGAATGAGTACATTTTAAATTTTATAAAACATGTATGAATTAAATTATCTTTTACAAAACACAAACATGTACTCATTTTGGCTTGCACAAAACATGTACGGACTTCTGCTTGTACTTAGGCTTGGATGATTCATTTTCCTCATTTTCACATGATTTTTTCCTTCATTCTCATTTTTTAGTTTGTTCGTCATTAGGTTGACACATTATAAATCAAATCTTAGTAAAAAAATACCACCATGATTTCACATGTCTTCTAAGCTTTGTGACTGTATAATTTTTTTAGATTTCAACCACATTAACATATTTATTTTTGTTTTCTTTCACTAATGTTTCCATAGTTATCAAAGACATATGTATTGACATTTTTTAATAACTTTTTACCTACTTGTCCAAATTTGAAATTTATACAATGTTGTTCTACACTTCATTCTTTACACATTAGAAAAAAATGCATTTTCAATTATTTTGGTGCAAGTTATGTGATGCGCACACTTGATGATGCTATTTTTTGGATGCATCCACTTTGAAAAATCATAAAAAAATACTCAATAAAAGATTAAAAAAATATACAACTTAGATAGTACTCACTCTTAAGTATATTTCTACTAATGGGTTTTTGAAAATATTAAATGGAACTAAAAAAATTGATGGGTGATTGCTAGACACTATGTTATGTTTTGTTGGAAAATAAGAACACTTTTGTGTGTGCAGAGTATTTGATCCTATTAATCTTAAAAAAATTTCAAAAACTTTAGTAGTTTAAAAACTAGATTCAAAGTACTACAGTTATTGTTCTTTTGGTATCTTCAAATTTTGAGTGCGTGAATCTAAAATTACTCCTCCAAGTTTAGGTTTATCTAATTTCAAAAAAAAAAGATGGCCACTTTTGACCCCCTTTTCGTGCACCATCTCAGTGCACTTACCCCTATATACATGCACACTATGATATGTATGCACGATGTGCTACACATTGTATTCACTTTGGGTAAGTTCACAAAATGGGCGACCAAAAAGTGACCCACCCACCTTTTTTTCCCCTATAGACATAAACATTAGTGTGTTATAATGCACTAGTGTTGTAGAACACTCACATTTATTTTTGGATTGGTCGAGCCTCAAACTTGATCAATTTAGACCATAATATGAGAGCATTATAATGTTCCCATGTTATGGTCAATTTTGACCATAAAAATTTCTTGTGTTATAAAGACTAGAGGATTATTTTGTGTGACAACCTAGTATAATCATTGTTAATTTTTGTATGGTTGAGTAGCTAAAAGTATGGAACCACCACAATCCACACTGGTGTCAATAGATCACAATCACTATCATGCATAAAAATTTACTCTTATCAAAAAAAATATTTTTATGACATACAAACATGGAATTATAGTTTGAATGTAGAAGCTCAAAGGATGGAATGGCAACATGCACCCTAAATATCAAGGAGAAGGCATACTAGAGAGTACATAATGTTCAACCAATTCTATATAGGGAAATATGATCATCATGTCATCCTTATCCCTTAAAGAGTTCTATATGTATTGAACATACTAGAGAGTACACATGTCCATGACTACCATTGACTGAATCAAGGCTATTCAAATGTAATTCTAAAACTAAAGATCATGGATCAACACTACAAAGAATTTGGTCATGCACTAAAATCTCTAATCTCTATTTGAATACTATATAGCTTAATGTCCAAGGTCGTCTACACATTGGCTTCACATTGGAAAATAAATTACTATGCAATTGGATTTAAGATAATATTATGTGGAAGAAAATTCCACATGGGCAATTTATTGATGTGTACAAATAATTTTCTCTCCATTATTTTATGTCCTTGAAGCCCTATGGGCTTCAATATGATATTTTGGAATATAGGTAACAAGTCTGATAATGAGCCCACCTTCATACAAGATTATGCATTTTTTAATATTTATATGTATGAAAATATTCTTCCTATATGGGGACAAGACTATGTGATACATTTTGAAAAGGGAGACAAAATAACTTTGAAAATTATACTATGTATCTTTTCACATGGAGATGAGATAGGAAAGGATCAAACCAAAATTAGACCAACTAAAAAACAAAATATGGTTGGGGATCCTCTTAATCAAATTAAAAGCTTCTCTTTGCTTCAAGAATATAAAATTATCTACTAACAACACCAACCACAAGAAAGTGGAAGATTGTTTGGAACTTGTTGATGATTAAAACTCTCACTTATAGGAAAACAACATTTTATGTGAAATTTCACATATATGGGACTTAATTTTCTTTTTTACAAAATGACCTCTAGGATTTTAGAAGTCAACTCTTCAAACGCTCTGGGGGGAAAAGGTAAGAAGGAAAGTAGGAAAAAATAAAATAAAATTAGTTACGGTGATATGCCAAAAACACCTTGGGTAATTTCTACTTACTTGCATACTATAGATCAAAATCTTCCAAACATCATAGACAATTTAAAAGAGTGCTTGCATGATTTAAAGTCTGCAACATTTATCAAAACTTGTACTATAAAAAAAAAAGAATAAGAAACAATAAACAACTATCAATTTCACACAATTTGATAGAGAACACCATGTCCTCTTCATTTTTGGGTGGAGAAGAAGTTAAAAGGGACCAAAGGCACAATACAAAATATTTAATCCTTCCCATGAGGGGCACTTGCTAAGGTATTTGAAATGAAAACAATAATTTTTTTCTATCTTTATTCCAAAACTAAAAATTACAATCTATTCTCTCTAAAAAATAGCTAACAAAAAATCTTCAAGAGAGAAGAATAGAAAATGGTATTGGAACCCTTGAAAATGATAACATCTCATAATGAATAGGTGTTTCCACTCTACATGGATGTAACTATCTAGGTTGAGAAAATATGACACCCAGAGCATTGAAGACACTTGGAGTCTCCCATGTGTTTCTATCATAAAAAATTGCAATAGAATCAGATCTTGGAAATGTTTTGATACACATACATATACAATCTACAGCCTCCAAATTCTGACACATGCTCCGCTTGGATTGTCATGGAAACTCGACCAATGGTGTATCCCTTTCTAGCAAAGGGAACCCTTCCTATTATTTTGAAGGGTGTAGGGATGGCACATGGAAGCTTGTGTCCATCCCTTCAAATCAGCATGCCTTAATGAACTGACACTGTTGATGCCACCACATGTTTCCTTCACATTTTCCCAAAAAATAACTAAGCACTTCTTGCAAAGGATAAGCACGTAAGTTCCACATATCTCTAGCAGTGGAATTCCATACATAAAGTGAATGCTGCCAAGGCCATGAAATAAAGAGAAGGTCGAAGTTAGATTCCTAACTTATACAGTCATGTCCAACAAGATGCCAAGGTACACACATCTCAAAAGTGTGGATTTAATCCATAGTTCTAGCGACTTATAGGGTAAATCCTCTTATGGATGGAGAACCAAAAAATCTTCAGTACACACAAAAAGACATAAAGATACAAAAAAGGTGATGCCTATGACCCCTACAACTTTCAGAGGGTAGCCTTTAGAGGCATCAATTCCTCCTTAGAAAGCTAAGATTTTTTTTTTAGATAATCATAAACTATATCTAAATCCATAATATCATTAAAGGTGGCATTGCTTAAGCTTTGCATAATTTCCCTCATTTAGAACTCGAGCTATGAGAGGGGGTCCAAAATAGTCTCCACTTCAAAGATGCTCAATTCTTGGCTTAAGTTTTCAAATCCTATCTGGTCATTTTGTTTCATGGCTAGCAACCCCTTAATTTCATCCTTTGAGAGGACTATTTTATCACGGATGAATGAGGAGGGGAGTCCTAACTTGACCAAATGTTTAATGTGTCACTTCCTTTCTTGGAGTACTCATTCGAAGACCTATAGATGTTCTTTACATTTTTTTTCCTTATTGTAACTCAATAATTTGTTAACCTTACTAGTCGCCTACATTTGATCAATCACCCTCACTTCCTAGAGTGATTCATCAGTTGTGCTATATATCTTATCCACTAGAAGCTATGAATCTTCATCCTTTTGGGAAGGAATGCAAGAGTCCACTCTATAGACATGCTCACTTGAGTGGTCAATTGCTATGAGTCAGCAATGAATCCAAGTTTTGGCTTTAGATGTGAAGCCACATTTATGATATGTTCCCAATAAGAAACATATGTAATTGTTGAATCATTGGGGATGCTTGGGCTTTGAGAGTGTTTGGTAAGATCTTGCTACAACTATTGAATCCCTTGGTCCCTGGCTTGGGACTCTTGCTAATTTTTTTGTTATTGTAGAAATCTAAATTTGACCATTCACATTTTGTAAAATTTATCCTTTTTTAGCATATTTTGTATCCACATCCACGTTAATTAAATATTACCATTATTATTTAAATAATATTCAAAATTTTCATAATTTTTCCTAAATTATTTAATTATTTAATTAAATTATTTATCCTTTTAATATTTCCTTTCTAGATTATATAAATAGACCAATTTATTTAACCAAGTCATTTAGCCTATGTGGATTAAAATTAATTTTTCATTCACTCCCCTTTTCTCTCTCCAAATTGTTGATCATTCAAAATATTGAGAGAGTGAATCAGTATTCTTTTAAACCACTTAATCATTTAAACATTCAATCCTCATGACATATTCAATTTGCAGTCATGAATGAAAGCATGAAAACAACCAACAACAACACATAACACATGACCACCAAATTTTTTACATGGATTTAACCTAAAATGGGAAAAAATGTGATGAGGATTAGCTCATAATATATTATAACCAGTTATAATATATTATAGAAGTGCTCATTGTAGGTGGACTCAATATCCAAGTGGACTCACTGTCCACTAAAAGAAGAAAAGATAGAAGAGATTGTGGCACACAACCAATTTTAATTTATTACAATTGCATCTAACATATATGCATGAACTATAGTTTCATTGAAGCTCAAAATATAGACTCCACACACTTCATACTAATCTGCACTAACACTCTACTTTGCTTTGTATTTTCCTTATACTCACATAGTTTGCATCAACTACACATCACATTACATCTATAACTCCAAAAAACTGAAAAAAAATGTTACATATATCATCTTCATTCACAAATACGTACAACATCAATTAGGTTGGCCTAATTAGATGTATTATACCAATTATACCTTGTCAGATCAACATACATATATACACACTTCACACCAAGATTCAAAACTCATAACAACTTAAAATAGGTTAGCAAGGACCTATAATAGCTCCCATATAACAAATCAATACATATTTAAACTCATCAATATACAAAACTCATTAGGTCAACACCCATAATGACCTAAAAATAAAATTTGTTAGTTGTACAACCACATTCAGACACATGAATCTCCAAACTCTATGTCATTTGGAATACACACTCTAATAAAACATGTCAACATCTCCACAAAACTGCAAAGCTAGATTCCAATCTGTAGAGAAGTTTGGCTTCACCAAAACATGCATAATGTATTGGAAACCTTTGTAACTAGTGGACTAAACTTCTGTTACACATAACTTCTTCACCAGCTAAAAAAAAATGAAACTTAGGATTTAGATTCCTCTATCAACCAATAAAATTATATCAAAAGCATAGAGAAATATCTTATATAGAAAACTGATGTGGATCCAATTGTTGGATATCCTGTATCCTAAGAACATTGTATTGAAACTTAGTAAATTTCCATGTCAACTTCCTTTAGTGGATTAAACCTTCTTGCAAATTCCCACTGGATTACCATCTTCAAATATGTTCAATTTGTACAAACTAATCTGCACAAGGGTCTTCATACCAAAATGCAATATTGACATCAATGACAACACTGTAATGCAATACACTTATCCTTCATGCTAATGTTGCCAAAAAATACATCAAACGATAGACTCCTTGTTCTTCCAATATTCTCCCCCTTTTTCATTGGTGGAAAAATTCCTTGGCTATCTCTCAAAACTATTCTCACTCTTTGACATCAAGGGAAAAGGGCACATACTTATGTCTTCACATGTACCTGAACTCCCCCTTGCAAATATATACATATATACAAGTTGAAAAACTTAACTGCCCCCCTTAAGGATGTTATCTATCACAAATAGATCAAAAATTTGTACTAGAAAACACCTTATACCATCTGAATATGTACACAAAAGTTTGAAACAATAAACTGAATGCATAAAAAAGAAACATACTATCAACTAGAGGAAGAGGTTGACCCTTGCAACTTTTCAATATGGGCTTGTTATTCTTGCTTCCCTCCTTCCCATATCCTCTTGGATATTCCAAGAATTCTACTCTACGTCTCCAACTCCATCAAGAGTTCATCACTATCATCCAGGGAGTTGGGTACTAGATTTATCTTTGAAGCTCTTTCAACACTCAAATAGGGCACCTGGCACAAATATGAACTTAGAGTTCACCAAATACATGAGATTACCAAACTATACTATGATATTTTCTTTAAATAAGCTTGTAGTTGGAAGAACTACTTATGTAGATATTCAATTATTGACCTTGTTCTTCCATCAAGATCTTGCATCAAATCATAGGCACTAGAAGCTTTGTCAATTTGGGACTCAATAGATTCCATCATATCTCTTACATGCTCTTTGTGGATCTTTCCCATTTCATACAAAACTGAAATAAAGTATTAGCTTCCACCACATAAACTTGTGCACCCTTAATATTTTCCTAAATTTATTGCGTGCACAGGAACACTTCTCCATTACATCCATCAAATTCTTTTCATTTACCTTTTTCTCTAATTCTCTCTCTATTTTCACCTTCAATCTAGTAGCATAATCTTTAAATGAATCAATCAAAAACTTTAAATTGTTCGTATCAAAGAGAATGTTGTCAATGGTAGCACCAGGTATGGCTTCATGAAAATAATTTATTGCCTCATCAATCATTTTTCCACTCTTCTAGTGTGTCTATATGACTTATTTCTGGGAAGATGCATCCAACAAATCACCCAATTGAATCTTGTGAAGAGGAAATATCTTGTCCATGTCCATATGCCCCTATTGCATCAAAAGTTGTAATAGTTGGGTAGACACTACAAGTTGGAACTGTAACTAAATACTCAATAGATTTTTAAGGAATCTCCAAAGGCACATGAGGATTCACTAGTAGTCTTTACACTATCTTCTATGGTTTCCTTCTTCAAATCATTTTCATTATCATCGTTGTTGACTGGTGTCTCCATTTCCTTCTTCTCCTCACTCCCAAATGCATTCCCATCCTTCATTTCATTATTCTTCTTTGCATCATCTTCATTGATAGCTTGTTCTTTGTTATCCAAAGGAGTGATTGTCTTTGTTTGGCCTTGAATGTTCTCAAAATTTGTTTAAGATACTAGAGGAGGTGTTTCATGATCTATGGAAGTATCCTCCTTTTGCAATGTCTTCTCGTGTAGCTTTCCCTTTTTCTTCAACATTCTCTTCTCTTGCAATATTTTCTTTTATAATTTCTTCCACTTCTAGAGTGAATCTAAGGGATACTCTCCCCTTGACTATTTGGATATTCATTCCATGTAAATACAAGGATATTGAAATCCTATAGATCTAAATAGAAAATTCATGTTTTGGTAAACTTGTGTATAAGATCTTTCAAATTTCTTATGTATGAATTATTGTTTTGGTGAACTAACCTTGGGGGAAGCCAAGAAGTGGGCCAGGGTGTAGAAAATTTTGAGGCCAAATTGGATTGTACATTAGCTATGATGGATGAGGAAAGAGAACAAATTGAAAACCTTGAGCATGAGGTCAGAGGAAAAGAAAGGGAGAAACAAGAAATTCCTAATAATGATGAAGAAGGGGAAAATTCCCATGATCATACTCAATCAAGTGAAAATGAGGATGATGAATCATAGTTTATATCTAAGGAGGTAAAAGGAAGCAACTTGCAAGCGTGATCTATCTCAAGATATGAGGAAGATCACCCCTTTGAATATTGAAGGTAGCACCACTAGGGATGTGGCTGAGGCATGGCTCAAAGAGATGGAAAATAATTTTGAAATCAAGAATTACTTAGAGGTAACTAAAGCCATCTGAGGAGCCTTCCAATTGGCTGGAGAAGCATCCAACTGGTGGATGAGTTAAAATATGGAGGTTGGGCTAAGTTCCTTGAATATTACTTGAAGTGAATTCATGGAAATATTCTGAAAGCAGTGGCTACCTCAACTATTCTATGATCAAAATCTTACCAACTTTCAGAACTTGAGGCAAGGAGATTCATTGGCTAATGAGTACTAGGATAAATTAATTCACCTCCTAAGGTGCATACCCATGTACCAAAAGGATGAGTGGTTTCGCATAAGGAAGTTCATCATGGGTCTTAGTTCCCAAATCGGTGGAGAGGTAGATGTGCACGATCCTACTGCCATGGACCTAGTGTATGAGAAAGCCATTAAGCAAGAACAAAGGCTTAAATATATCTTAAATTACTATGAAAATAATCAAAGGAAGTTTAATTTATCTCAAGCCAATATAGCTCCAAAGAGGCCTAGTGAAGGGCAATAATTTCAAAGGAAAGTGGACAAAGGATTCTATAATGTGTACAATGAATCAGAAGGGATTGGAGGGTGAACACCAACAACAACAACATTGTTGGTATGAATGAAGGATATTTTGGAAGGCCTACAACAAGGAAAGGACCATTGAAGGGATGCTTTATGTGTAGTGGAGATCACTTTGCAAATCAGTGTCCCAACAAACCACCAGGAACACAACCACTTGGGAACCCTCTACCTCCTCATCAAGAAACTTTCCAACAAAGGATTCATGCAACATTAGACAATCATTGAGTTGAGGACCAAATTACTCTAGTGGAGGTTCTAGGTACTTTTTTTGGTACACCCAACTCAATTTTAATAGATACTAGCGCTACGGAAAATTTTGTTTCTCATAGTATACCTAGTAAAATTTCTAGAAAAGTTGGCTACATGAAAAAATCTTGGATTGTTGAATATGCAATCTAGAAAAGAGCAAACATGGATCAATGTCTATTCAAATAAAGGGTTGAACTTCTGAGTTTCTCTATGGAAGTGAACTTGCATTTAGCTCCCTTAGGTTTTTATGACATCATTTAGGGATGAATTGGTTATGGGAACATAGGGCCAAAGTAGATTGTAATACAAAAATATTTGAATGTTTAGATGATCTAGGAAACTGGGTATCAATGCAAGGAATTCCTAGAGAAGTTAAGTTGTGGCAAATCTCTATCGTACAAATGTAGAGAGCGAAGAAGAAAGGTTGTCAACTCTTTGTGGGGAAAATGGAGAGACTTGAGGAATGAAAGAGTTCATTTCTCAAGATGATGTAGTATATTATGGACCTCAAGACCTCAAAGAAGTTGAATATGGTGATGTGATAGAATTAGGAAAGTTAGATATGGATATATATCCTATCCTAAGGAACTTTGCAGATGTATTTCTAGATGAACTACCTAGATTTCCTCTCAAGAGAGTGTTTAATTTCTCCATCAACATAGTTTTAGGGGTGGAGCCTATATCCAAAGTGCCATATAGGATTATCACAATAGAATTAATGGAGCTAAAATCTCAATTGGAGGAATTATTTTCCAAGGGATTAATAAGACCCAGTGTTTCACCCTGGGGAGCACTAGTGATCTTCGTTTAAAGAAGAAAGATGGTACACTATGCTTGTGCATTGTTATCATTTTATTGATAAGGAAACGATAAAGAATAAGTATTTGTTACCACATATTGATGATCTCTTTGATCAGATGCGAGGAGTGGTAGTTTTGGTTATCATCAACAGAGAATCAAGGTTGAAGAAATTTTTAAAATAGCTTTTAGGACTAGGTACGGTCCATATGTGTTCATGGTCCTAATATTTGGACTAATGAATGCACCTGTAGCATTCACGAACCTAATGAATAATGTAATTAGGACTGCTTGGATAAGGTCTTCTTGGATGTTATTATTATTATCTACTCTAAGAACAAAGAGGAACATCTCCAACATCTAGATATTGTTCTCCAATGATTAAGATAGCATAAGTTGTATGGGAAACTCTCTAAGTGTACCCAGAAATGAGTATAATATCTAGGTCATGTGATTTTAGTGGATGGAATTGCAATTGACCCATAAAAAATAAAAGCAATACTTGATTGGTTAGTTCCTAAGAATATGCAAAAATTTAGAAGTTTTATGGGTCTAACTGGTTATTATCAAATTTTGTTGAAAACTTTACTAGAATAGCTTTTCCCATTACCTCTTTGTAGAGAAAATGGAAGAAGTTTGAATGGTCTGAAAAATTTCAAGCAACATTTGACAAAATCAAGGAGAAGTTGGCAATAGCTTTGATATTGAAAGTACCAAATCCAGATGGTGATTTTATAATCATCATAGATGGTTTGGGAGAAGGTTTGGGTGGAAAATTGATGTAGGATGGGTAAGTCATAACCTATGATTCAAGGTATTTGAAGCCTTACGAGAAAAATTATACTTTACATGATTTCAAATTAGTAGCAGTTGTTCATGCATTATAGATGTGAAGACACTATCTATTGGGAAAACCTTTTGAGCTAAAGAATGACCATCACAATCTGAAATATTTGTTTACCCAACCTAATCTAAATGCACAACAAAGAAAGTGATTAGTAATGATATCTAATTATGATTTTAACATGAAATATATCAAGGGAAAGGAAAATCAAGTTGTCAATTCCCTAAATTGTAGGAGGCATATTTGCTCAATGATATCAATTCAAACTGGTTTCGAAGGTCAATTGTTGCAGAAATCCAAGGGTGACAAGTATTACGAACAAGTCAAGCAAGCAATCTCGGAAAATCCACAAGACCCAAGGTATGAAGGATTTCACTTTAAACTAGATGGTTTGTTAAGGTTTAAGGGAAGAATCTATTTACCTAACTCTAATGAATTAAGGAATTTAGTGTGGAAACAAGTTCATACTACACCATATTTTAGACATCTTGGAGTAACCAATTTTTTGGGTTATTTCAAGACATTATACTTCTAGAAAGGGATGAAAGGGGATTGTTGTGCACTTTTGCACACACACCCCATCGAAGGCAGGGACCCTCTTTTTCTTTCTCTTGTTCTCTGGTTTTGCTTTAGGGTTTACCTTTTCCCCTTAAGGGTTAGGTTCCTCTTAGTTTTGGGTTTACTTCACCTGGTTGAATTAATGATCTATCTGCACTTTAGGTGTCTTTGATTGCAACATATTGATCTCAAGTGATGTCTTGAACCCCAGCTTTCCATGAAAATTTCATTAAGGAATTGAATTATGCAAGTCAGGGAGAGTTTCAAAAAATTTGCCTCCTCCCAAATTTTCCAACGCTCTTGTGTCTTGCAGAATCTTCTCCATCGCGCATTCCCCGAAGGTCTATCCTCTCAGAGAATCTGGCCCCTACCAGATTTTTTGAATCTGCTTCCTAGTCATATTTCTAAGCTTTGAGGGGTCATGTCACTACATTAATGTCTTTTTAGTCACCATATTGGGGTGCATTTAATGATATTTTGGGGTGTTATATATGGTTTTAATCTTTTATTTCTCATTATGCAAATTGTGTGTTGCGATTAAGGAACCTCTTTTTATCTTCCTACATTCGATATTGGAATTTTGGGTCTTGACAATTAGGGATTTGGATTGATCACCAGGTGCATTCAGTGCAATACCATTGACCTCTCTATTTGAAAGGTAGGTTTTATAAGCCCTGGTAATTTCAATTTTGGTTGCATGATTATCTGTATTGATTGAATGGTTTGTTCCTTCATCACTTATATCTTGGTTTGATTTCGAGAGATATGGTTGCATTTTCTCTATCCTTTCATTTGGTTTTTTTCAGTGATTGATGGAAAATTTTGATGTTTTTTGGGTTTCCTCGAGGTATTTTGTGATTCCTACCATTTTTACAAGCTAGAGTGAATTAGGGCACCAGATTCACTTATGGTTTTTGAGTCTATTATTGCTACGAATTAGGCCTTTTGATTTTCTCATGTGGTTAGGGTTTGAACTTGAAGCACTATTGAGCTCTAGTGTAAACGTCCATGAATGACTTGATAAATCATTTATGAACCCTAGTTATACTTGTTTGGAGCCCTAGTTTGTTTTATGATATTTTGATGATAAATGTGAATGGTTATAGAAGGCTTGAGGTTTTTTTGCATATTTGTGTTTGAATTATGGCTCAAACACCTTAAGGACCATGAGTTTCATGAACTTGGACTTAGTTGATTTTGTGAAGTCGATGAAACAACAAAAAATCTAGAACTTCACGGAATCCATGTGCCCACGGATTTTCTAAGCTTCAATTCTTTCAAAAAATCTTTTTGTGGACGAAATCTTTGAATTCATTGAGGCATGAAGAACCCAAAGTAATATGAGATTTTGATTGATGCTTGAGCTTGGCCTTTGTAAGGAATTGGAGATGATTACATAAAGCTTGGAAGTTTTTGGGAGTTTGATTTTGGCTAAAATTCCATCTTTTGGAAAAAATTTCGTGCTACGGATTCTCCAAGTGTCCAATAATTTGAAAAATCCACATGCTCATAGATTTTCCAAATCATTCAAGGCTCAAAAATACCAAAATTTTGTATGATGAGAGTGAGTGCTTGGATTTGATCTTATAATTAGATGAAAATGGTTGCATGATGTTTCCCAAGGAATGATGACTTAAGATTGGGTTGAATTGTATCTTTTCATAAAATCCATCATTGTCTAGATTCCCCGAGCTCACCTATCTTTAGAGAATCCACCTAGGGGAGGATTCCTAGAAATACATCCATGCCCAAAATCCCTGAAGGTATGAAAATCCCAAAGTTGTTTGATATTCCATTTTAAGGTTTGTGTGATGGTATTTTTTAGGTTTCTGTGATGGTTTGAGGGATTTTTTAGGTTGATTTATTATGCTTAATATTATGGTAACTTTTGTGTCTTTCTAATAGATGCAAGTTGAGTCTAGCCAAGCAAAGGGATCTAAGGAAAAGACATTTGAACCTGGTTCGGAAGAACCTCAAAGTAGAGTTGAAAGTATGAAGTATGATTTCAATGGTATCTGGCTTGAATCTAAGACTCTTTCAACATGGAGCAAGATCAATGATACCAACATGGGCCATGTAGACTATGATGATTTTAAACAAATAATGTTTGGTAATGCACCTTCCCAGCTTGTTAAGATCATCATCCATATAGGACTAGCTCAAGCTGTAGGATTTCCACCCACACTATAGTATCTAACATTAGTTTTGGAGTGCACCACACACTATGACCCTGGTAAGAGAGTGATTGTTGGTCCTCAAGGGAGGATTATGGCCAATTTGACTAAAGAATCTATAGCAAAAAAATTTAACATTGGGTCACATCACAAGCTAGTAAGGATAAATATAAAGGAAGTAGAAGACTTTTATGCAAAGGATCCTGATAGGGTTTTGGCTATGATGAATAGTACTTGGATGGCTAAGCCAAAACCACACTACTCAAAGTTGCACAAGAATTTGCACAAAAGTTATTTTAAATTAGAATACAATGATATGATTACCCTTTTGGGCAAGATAATGGGATTAGAGAAGGCCTTCATATTCAAAAATTGGATGTTTTATATTATTTCACAAATTGTGAAGGGAACCCATTATCATTACGAAGGTATCTTAAGTGACAACCTAGACATGCAATCGAGGAATGTGCAAGATAAAAAGCAGTTCACCTAACCTCCTACCTTGTATGTATGTTGGCTAAGAATAATAAGTACAAAGGTCCGAGTTGCAAGGGATTCCTTTTTCAGGATAGGATATGTGATGTTTAGCCTCAACTCCAATTTAATACTTCCAATTATAGGAGGGTAAATGATTCTTTTTTTATGAATATCATAAGATTGTTATAGGATGCACTTCATGTTAGGATCTTAGTAGGTGCAATAGAATTAATCAAAAAATATGGTCAATGGTTTATTTAGTTTTCAAATTTCTCCTATATCAGAGTGCAAGGATCACCAGCAATGCCCATTAGATTTCCAAGGTATCCAATAAATAAGCTCATTTTGCTAGAATTGACTAGGAAAGTGGTGGCCTTTGATACAATTGTAAAATATATGCACAAGACAAGACTTGGAGCTGAGTTTCCATTGATAATTAGAGTCTTGGAATCCTGCCCCTCAATTCAAAGTGCCTATTATTTTGAGAAGGAGATGGTGCAATTCAATTTATATTCACATACAAATAGAAACAACTTTGATATGAATGGAAATGCTCAAAATCTAGCAAGCAGAGAGTACAAGTACAAGATTCACATAGAGGATTATTGGGCCAACTACAGAGATGAGTTTGAGGTGATCAGGAGAAAGTGTTCTAGGTTGTCCTTGAGGTTGATTAGATTGCATAGTATAGTGAATGTTCCTGATCATGTTGATGATGAAGAGGATCTTATGTAGCATCATGACTATGGGCAATATAAAGATAAACCACCTCCTGTTGTCAATTGGTTTAAGGAAGAATTTGTTGACCTGAATGTACTTAATGCTCCTATGTTGAAATACTCCAAGTTATGGGTGAACTAAAAGATTCTAGACTTGGAGGCAAGTGGCACCAAGTTCACATATGCTTTGATGGGAAATCTTGAATCCCATTTAGAAGAAGAAACAGAAGCAACTAAAGATGAGACAACAGAGCTCCATTTAGAAGAAGATGTGGAGGAAACACAATTCCTCATTAGGAGAACCAAGAGCCAAGCAAAGGGTAAGGAAAAGAGGAAACCTATTGCCAAGGCTAAGAGACCCTCAAAAGAGATCGTTGAAGAAGGTACTGAAGAATCTCAGCCTTCCAAAAAGAGAAGGATTGTCACTGAAAGTCAAAGAATTGCCAAATCAAAGAAGGAAAAGGTTAATGAACAAGGAACTACTCTTGCCACAGTTGTAGAACTAGAAAGTTCAAGAGAGAAGCCACAGGTATATGTAAGGAGAACTTCTTCTAAACAAAAGGATCCTACTACTAGAAATGTGGATGGAATGATAAAGAAATTAGAGGGGAATGAAGAGGCACCTACTAATGATGCTCGACAAGAAATAAGGAGAGCGACTTCAGGAAATAATTCTCCTCCTCCATCCCCAATTCAAAATGTGCAAGTTGATGAAGAGATTACCAATCAAAGGAATAATGTTTATAATGAACTCGAACAACAAATTAAAGAAGAGGACATACCCAATAATCCTAAAGAGGAGAAGAAAAATGAAGTACCCACACCCAAGAGTGGGCCCAGTTAAGTGATTTCAGGAGTAAATTGGAAGAGAATGAAGTACAAAGTAAGGAGGCCATGACATCAGAAGTGACAATGGAAATGTCTTCCCAGCCTCCAGTGAAAGAACATATGGATATACCACATGTAGAGGATATGGATGAGGATAAGAATGATGTAGATGAAGAACAATAGAGGCAAGAGGGGGAAAACATGGATGCAAAGAATGTTGAAGACAATCCTTCCAATAGTCATTAAAAGAAAGATATTTCTCAGGGGAATGCAGAAATAGAACAATTAGCTATCCCAAAATGGTTGGAGAAGAGGTTGAAATAGAAGGCCATCATTGTGGACGATGAAACTTGAAACTGGGATATGTTTTTGGAAAGTTGGAGACAACCCAAAGAAAGGAAAAGAGCTAGAATAGTTTCTAAGTTTTCAAAAGATGAATTTAATAATAGGATTATTCATTTTTCTACTCCTGCATGTGATAATTACAAAGATGAGGTGAGGCCCTTAGATTACAAAGTAAAATCTATTAATCTTGGCCCATCTACAAAAGAACGAGAGGAGGATCTTCAAGGATCGGTACAAGAAATCCTCAAAATATTGGACAAAGAAACCAAAGCAAAGGAATATGTGCAAAATAAAATAAGGGAACTGCACAGATATGTTCAGCATTTGGTTAAACCCCTACAGACATAGAGTAGTGAAGGATCTTCATTTTCAAAAGGGTTTCCATCAAAGGATGTTGTATCAAAGATTGAGAGAATGAAGTGTTATGTGCAAGATACTCAAGAATGATTACATAGTGTAAGTCAAAGAGGAGATGCCATGATTGAGATGGTACTACAAAAATATGAAAAGGAATCATCCCTCTCTAAAGATATATCAAAATTTCACACTAAGTGTCAAAATCCATATGACACTATCATCAAAGAATTGCAAAAAGTATTTGAGGTACCTACAGATGTGTTGATCAAGGAAGGTGTTCTCACAATGGAGAATACTAGTAAAGCCATGGACTAGATAGAGGCTTCTAAGTTTAGAAATGATCTTAAGTTGAAGGCACCAAAGAAGATATCTAATGCTCAAAACAAGGTGAAATAAATCTCTAATAACTGCAACACCTTTTCAGAAATTGTCACTAGAAGAAGGAAAATTGTACATAACAATTTAAATGCCAATCATTTGCATAAATGGTGGCATGAAGTTTACTCTCCAAGTGGTAGTGGACCTATAATAAAAGATCAACTTGTAGATTTTGCAATCTACATTTCCAGTTTGGATAGGTATCAAGGGATTTATGGTGATTGGGAGAAAACCTTGGCTAAATATGGAGGAGAGCTAAATTCAATTAAAACAAGAATTAATTTGATATCAATCCCAGCTCAGGCTAACATAGATTTTTTGCTTACAAAATTTCAAGAAATATCTAGAAAGATAGAAGAAGATAAGAACAAAGGGGAAAACTCGGCTTGACCATCTTTAAGAATGTGCCTTCTGCATCGAGCTTTCCAAGGACACAAGTCGGCCACACCTTGAATTTTGTGCCATGTAAGGTTTAATTATAAAAATTTCTTTTGAGGCTGACATAGTATTATTTTATTGTAAATTTAAATTAGGGAATTAAAAAAAAGTGTCAAGGCCAACCTAATTGTAAAATCCTAATTTCTATTTCTCTTGGGTTGACCTATCTGGTGGATTTCTATAAATTGAGGCATCCTCCTCATTTGTAAGGCTAATAGCCAATAGCTGATAGTGAATAGTTGCTAAGTTGTTACATTTTGAGAAACTTGAATTGTTGCAAAGTATTGGTGAAGTGAATACAAGTGGAGACATTGTCTTTTGATGCTTAATTCTCTGTGTTATTTCATTTGTGCATGGTTCTTGTGAATCTAGTTTATTATCTTTTGATTAAGTGTTTTAAATGATTAATCTTAGAATTGATTGTAGTTCATTTTTGTTCATGAAAAAGTGGTTAAGGTGTTGAGGAATCTTCTGTCCATACTTTTAGTGATATATTGATTGTGAATTGTTGTGTAAAGTTAGCCTGGGACTACACTATTTTGCACTCAAGTTCAACTGTGGATGTTTGAATGTATGTTTGAATATTTACAATCTGAAAAATAATTTGATTCATTTGGAAATTGCATTGTCTTTGTGATACTGTGGATGTAATCTTGGTTAAACAAAGATTGGTTTTGGAAGATTGGTCAATCTTGAACACTGTTATTTTCACAATTGATATTAGGTTTTAGATTAAGATATCTCTCTCTCCAAATTTTCATCTTTTTCCATTTCTTTGAGATTATTGTTAGAGAAAGATTCACAAAGCATCGCCATTACTGTTACATTTGATGAACTTGAAGCTTCCAACATTTTGTTAGTAAGGTCCCTTGTGATTACTAGCATTTTCACATTATCACTGAGTTGTTTGTTGCATTGTCAAGACCTAAAATTAGAGACATTTGGGTTGTTTCTTGAGGCTTGCTAATAGAAATATACCTTTCAAGAGAGATAGGATACTTGTATTATGTCTGAGTTGTTGTAGTGCTAAAAAACACTATCAACGGGGATGTTGCAAGATTTGTAGCCAATTGGTTAGCATGTCAAAGAGTGAAGGAATAACAGCATCACCCTATAGGTCTTTTGTATCCTCATGAAGTTCCTAAAATTAAATGGAAAGTCATTAACATGGATTTCATGCAAGGTCTTCCAATGTTAAGGAATAAGCACAATGCCATTTTGGTAGTGGTGGATTATCTTACAAAGGCACTGGCTCATTTTATTCTAGGAAATTATATAACTGATGAAGCTCCTATTATAGCTTGAAATTTTATTCAAGAAGTACTTAGGTTACATGGAGTTCTTGAGAATATTATTTATGATAGGGATGCTCATGTGACATCTAGGTTTCAGCAAACCATGTATTTTCTTCACTTAAAACATAGTTGAATATAAGTTTTGCATATCATCTAGAAACTGATGGAAAAATTGAAATGGTGAACCAAGTGTTAGAAGATCTACTGAAAATGTATTGCATGGATTAGCAATACAAGTAGGAATATTACCTACCTTTTGTAGAATTTGCGTATAACAAATCTTATCATTCCATAATCCAAATGGCCTCGTCTAGGGCATTATATGGTAAGAAGTGTCGAACTCCTATAAGTTGGAATAAGCTAGGGGATAGGATAAGCCTTGGTCCAAAAATCTTATGGAAAATGGAGGAGCAAGTTGGTATTATTAAGTAGAGGCTAGCGGAAGCTAATGATAGGTAGAAAAGTTATGTAGATTCCAAGTGGTTACCCAAATATTTTTCAGTAGGGGATAAGGTTTTATTAAAAGTTAAACCTCATATAAGAGTTCCATAAACTTTGGAAAGTCATCCAAAAAATCACCACATTTCATAATTCCTTTTGAAGTTCTCAAAGAAGTGAACCCTATTGCATATCGAATTGCTTTGCCACCAAATTTTTCCATAATGTATGTCTTTCATTTGTTGTACCTTAATAAGTACATTGGATAGGGGATAACCATGTTATTGTTTGGAATTATTTACAAGTATAGGACTCAGGAGTGGTAACAATCGAGCCTCTCAAGGTGCTCAGAACACATAAGATTCACTTACGTAATAGAGAGGTTCTACAATGCAAGGTCTAGTGGGATCAGTATGTAGAAGAGTCTGCCACTTGGGAGGACTATGCTAACATGAAACAAAAGTTTCCTCATATTTTTCTAGACTTTGAAAGTTCTTGAAAAAATATTGTTATGTTTATGTTTTATGGTTTATATTTTATGTTTGATACTTAAAATTATCGAGGATGATGATTCACAAGGGGGGGGGGAATATGTTACACCCCATTGTGTTATTACCTATGTACTATTACCTTGTTGAGTTAAAATTCTTTAATATATGATTGTGTTTTATATATGAATCTCGATGTATGAAGTGATCAATGAACGTTTAATTCAATATGATATCCTAAACATTTAGAAGATGAAAATAAATGATGCATATGAATGTAATGTTATCAAATAACCACTATTCTGATGGACTAATTTGAATTCAAGAATAGATTCAAACCTCTAGAAGAGAGGGTGAGTATCCCTTAGGAGAAGAACTTGATATGGTAACCCTTAATGAGCCTAATTGAGCATACAATCACTCACGACTTAGTTTGGTCTAATTGAGTCAATATAAGTTTTGGAAGAGGTAAGTAATCTTTAGTCTAGGTTTGAGGAAATTTTTTGTAATGGTTTGTGGTTAGTCATAAAATGTTCTTGTTTTGGGATATGTGATTGATTCATTGTGACAAGTATAAGTTCTCTTTTTGAGTATTCATGTTCATATATTAATCGATGGATATAAACATAGAATGTATATATGTATATATGTATCTATCTCTTATAACTCATACACGTGCATTCATATATGTAGGTAGACATACATATGTACATATATATATACATATTTTGTATATATGCAACAATCGATGAATACGTAAATATATGTGTTTAAGTATAGATATTTAAATAATATTATATGCATAATATATATGTATATATTTATGTTAATGTACATAAATATATATATATATATATATATATATATATTAATATGCATATATATGTGAATATATATATATATAATTATTTTAATATATGTGGATATATATATTTGATTGGTAATTAATGTGTTTGATTTCATGTGGATATAAATATGTGTGTGTGTGTGTATTATAAAGATTATTATTATTTATTTATATATATATATCATATAACTTAGTAGAACAACAAAGTTGAGGTCGCACACATATAGTGCATATGATACTAAGTCTTAAATTCTTTTTAAACAACACATAGAGTAAAGTGAATCAAATCATATGCAAGATTTCATGAATTTATAACAAGTTAAATTTTTCATAATCACACAAGAAAAAAGGGAGCATGAATATGAAATGTGGTGTCGTATTTCAGATAGAATAAACAGAAAATTATTCTAAAATTTGCACCATAACCAATGCATAGCATGAGACTTGGTGTTTAGAACGAGTTGCCTAAGGTAGTCTACATAGATTGTAATAAGGAAACCTATAAACTGCATTTTCTGAGTTTAATTTTTGCTATCAACACGAGGTAAGTGACTCATTCTTAACTGTGATGCTATATTGTGTATGTATTTTCAAGCTATAGTTTTAGCAACCACATCTCTCTTCTTGAGCTTAGTCGATAGGAAGGTGGCAGTATTAGAAGCTTAAATGTAGCATCAAGATGATCAGCTTTTTGTATAAATTGGGGCATTCTCTATATCTTTGGTTACACTTTTCTAATCTAATTTCTTTATTAGTTGTTCTGATATAGTTGTCCATGCAAGCATAGTTTACAGAGATTTTATGAAAAGGAAAATAGTTGGAGCATTTTAAATTATTGAGATTTTGTTGTGAGAAGATAGATTTTGGTGGTAGGTTGAGTCTTGAAGGAGTAGCAAGCATATATGTGATGGTCGAGCTAGGAAACCAATATTTTCAATTGGGCTATATATTTCCAAGCATGTTGATTTATATCTTTGTTCTTTATGTTTAATGAACATTATTTGTTTGAAATTCCCTTTGCTTAAGAAAGAATGATTTTAATGCAAGTTATGTTGTTTTATTATTAACTTAGCTTATTTCCTTAGTTTGGAGAAGCTTGTATGATTCTTGAAGAGTTTAGTTTGGTGAAACCCCATTATTGGGATACACGCATATACCATATATATTAGATTTTGAGTGCTTATGTTGTTATTAGGGACTATACTTAGTTAAGAATATATACATCTTGTGTATGATGGAAAGTATGAGATAAGTTGTTGCTTTGAATTATGTTAGTAGGAATGTTTGTTTGAACATGGGTTGGCAACTTGGTTATTCTTGGGGTTAGGATAATCCATGGGAAAGGGTGTAACCTAGTTAGTTAATATGTAGTGTCATAATCCTTTATTCGAATGTGTGTTATGTGTTTAAGAGTATGAATGGTCAAATACCAAATCAAGCTACTTGGGTGGTTTAACATACGACCTACACTCGAGGTACTTGGTGTTGAATTCTTTGGAAAAACTAGTGTAAGTAGCCACTATTTATGCTATCAATTCATTGTGATCCAGGGATGTAACCCAAGTAGGAAAAGTCATACATGTAGGTTGTAACCAATGTATGGTAGCTCTAGATTTATAGGACATAACACCATGCTCTGGAAGGCTAGTATTATGAGGTTACTAGACCAATCTCTTCATTAAAGGTTAGGGCCATCTTACCAGTTAAGTAGATGTGTGGGGGGTCGCAGTTAGGTCATGGTTGGTGGAAAAGTGCTTGAGTGATGTTTCCCCTCATACAATTGGTGGATGATATTTGAGGATGTATTCTAGCAAGGACATCTAGACTATTTGTATCTCTATTTTATCAAGCTTATGGAAGCTAAGTATGTAATCATGTATCTCTATTCTTATTGAGAAATTGTAAATGGAAATTGTTATCATGAAATTATGAAATATTGATTTTTTACTTCCAGAATTTATTAATGTCTCTTTGTACAATGCAATAATAAAATTGAAATTATTTTTTATCAAGTGTTTATTTTTTTATTTGATTAGAAAGAAAAGTTTTATTGACTAAGTGTTAGTATCATTAACTATTCGCATCTAGGTAAAACATAATATAATCAATAGGCATGTTACAAAAAGTCTTGGATCAAGGAAATGGCTTCTAGATTTGGGAGCTTCTCATCATATGGCTTCTTCATAGTTGATTTTCTCTTCTTTTGAGCCTTGTATTATGTCACCTATTTTAATGGGTAATAATACATATATGAATTTAATTGGGTAGGGAGTTTTTGATATAGTGGATGATGCTTTCAATGATGTATTATGTGTGCCTCATTTGTCCAATAATCTTCTTTCCATCTATCAAGTTACTCATAGTGGAATGGAAAAGACTGTGGAATTTACTTTTGATTCAGTCCTTATTAGAGATTTGGATAGTAGAGAGATAATTGCTAAGTTTGTGTGGTTGATCATGCATCTTCGTTGTATTCCTTTTTGAGATTTTGTTCTTGATGATGGCTTTTATCCTTTAGATGATGATCATAATTCTAGTGTGGATTTTAATTTTGAGGAGAATTTTTGTTACTTGAACTTGGGTATTCTCACAAGTGATCCAATTCTTGAACCTTGGATTCCATCTACTCCATCTACTATTGTAACTTCAGATTCCAGTGTTATTTAAAATTTTCTAGTGATTCTTTATAGTTGGACATACATTTTCTTTCAGATTCAACTTTTTGGGATGATCTCTTGACAGTGATTTTAGACCTGTTTATGGAGACACATATTGCATATTTGGGAAACACTTTTGATTGTATTCATCTTCTCTTTGATAAATTTTATTTTTCTTGAGTTGTTGTGAGGGAACACTTTGACCCTCTTGTTCATTTTCTACATGATCATTCATCATAGTTTGACATGAGTGTGGTTACTTTGGATCATCATTTGGAGGATGCATCTTCAGAAGAGATACTTAAGTATTTGGCTTGTGTTCTACATTAGTCTCTAGGAGATTATAAGTTTTAATTTTCAATAGTGTGGCCTAGAATATCTGATTTGATTGTGGGAGCCTTCAACATCAACATGGGGACACTTGAGCAAAGTTCGGAGACTCCATACATCTTGATTTTTCTTCCTAAATATTCCTTTCAGGAGTGTGGAGATAACTTCCATATGTCATTGGTTTTGTTTCTTCCTAAAGGGAGGAAAATTGTTCAATGATCATGGACCATCATCTACGTTTAGTTTCAAGAATCTACCATTGGATCTCTTTGGAGAGCTTCTTTATCCTTCCACTTAATTTCTCTCTCCATTATGGTCGACATACTATCTTTTTTTAGATAGGGCTTCTTCTTCTTTGGGGGGAGAATATTATATGTACATGGGTACCTAACA
The DNA here is from genome assembly GCA_007258455.2 of Sequoia sempervirens. NCBI lineage: Eukaryota > Viridiplantae > Streptophyta > Pinopsida > Cupressales > Cupressaceae > Sequoia > Sequoia sempervirens. The sequence goes on along the minus strand of VDFB02000003.1, from coordinate 482,907,777 downwards.
TGGCATCTTCTTTTGGGACCCATCATCTTTTGCATCCCCCTAAGCTATGCTTAAGGGGGGGTGTTGGTGTAGGTTTTTATTTACCTAGTGGGTTAATTTATTTTCCCTTAGTCCTAGGGTTTTCCTACACTTAATTAAGCTTGCTTAGGGTAATAAAGTGAGTTTATCATTTAAAAACTAGGATATAAGTGATGTGGTGTCCCCTTACTTAAAGGGTGGAACACTTTCCACTTTTGGTGGTCATCTCCACTTTTGGTGGTTAATTCCTATTGATTGGATTTTCCACCTCCATCATCTCTTTAGTTCTATATAAAATCACTACCTAACTTATATTTGCATATACTCTTGCATTATTGCATAGTTTTACATGCATCCACCTTGATGCATGTAGTCATTATTCTATAGACTTGCTTTGAGCTCCTAATGCAATCCTATCATCTTGATATTAACACATATCTTGGAATGTCAGGTCTATAATTATCTTATTTTATTTACAATTTTATAGATTATCTCTCTCATATAAGATCTTGGTTATTCAATCTATTTGAGATTTCTAACATTATTTAAATAGCTAAGACTACTTTTTAAAATAAATTAAAGATAATTCATTTAAATTAAATATTTTCCTTTATAATTAAATAATTTTGAAAATTTATTTAATTATCTAACACTCCTCTTTTAAATAAATTAAAATTATTTATTTAAATTAAATATTTTTTATAAAATGAATTAATTAATATTTATTTCTCCAAGCTATTATTTGAATTAAATAAATTTAACCATCTCCTTCAAAATTCAAAATTTGGGTCTTACACTATCTTTAATATTTTGATCCAATTATCTTACAAATCAATCTCTACCATTAATTAAATGTTAAATGAAGCATATAAGTAAGAATTTTTCATTTCATTCATATCCCCTAGCATTCTTATAATTTAAGTTACTATAACATGTTTATCATTCAAGAATTTAAGTAGGATCAAGCATTATCAAGTATTATCAAGCATTCAAGCATTGTCAAGAATTCAAGCATTATCAAGCATTCAAGCATTCAAACATTATCAAATATTATAGTGCATTATGAATCATTCAAGCATTATCAAGCATAGGTATCATTTATCTTTGAGAATTTATCATTATCATTACATCATGTCATTATTGTTCTTTGATAGTTTGTTACTTTGAAGAGCAACCAACAATGGAGAAAATCAAGATCTTAGCTATGATGAATTTTCTTGTTCTCTAAATTCTATATCGAAGCCAAGATCTTGAACTTCACTGCATGATTGTGAGAGTATGAGTTATATATTGTGTATATTTGTGATTCACATTTTCATCATCCAAAAGGACATTACAAGGGACTACCTCTTTGTTCTACAAACCAACATAAGAGGGAACATGTTGACTCAATCCAATGAGTCATGTCACTAGTTGAATTCACTTGAGAAAACATGATTGATTTAATTTAAGCCTTGCATCACCAATAAAATCCTAGCCTACTAAATTTTTGGAACCCATTTTAATGAATAATAGTCATGTATTCAAATATTTTCAACATTGGAATAAAGAATTTTAATTTTTTAAATTGGAGCAATACGTCATGACCACAATCAAGTCTAGTAAGGCCAATGTACTAGGAATTGGGCCATGTGTTATGAACTAAATAATTTTTCATATTAGAGATTTAATAATTAATAATTCCAAAGGCATTCCTTATATGAGTAAGGGTAGGGGAAAGTATTATATCAACAACAAATAATTTATTTAATAGAGGTTACAAGAACATAAAAAAACAATGGTTGAACTTACATCCCACTTGACTAACTAGTGACCATCCTCCAACAAAATATCAACACAATTTTCATACCAAAGATATGCCATTAAAGTTATTAGGTGCATGTACAAACACTATAAACTATGCAAGAATTAAGTGTTTGTCATAAGGGAATGCCACAACATTCCATAGAAATAGATGATGAATCAAATTTAATGAGGTAGATTCAATAGTATTATAAATAATTACCTTGACACTAGTATTTTCTATGGGGGAGATTCTTCCTATACACATTCTTGACTTGTTTTAATTTCAAACCAAATATCTCAATCTCATATATTTTATAAGGTGTCTTATTAACAAAGGTTAAAACATCTTAAATTAACCATCCTATATTTTTATCCTTTTACCACATTTGAATCATTAGTATGTTATTACAAAACAATATTTTATTGTGGTAATTTAGGAGGAGAGAGATCATGGTGAATTAGGTTCAAGCATACAATGTTGTAACATAAATGACTGATTGGGATGCATGGAAGAAGAATTCCTCAATTATCTATATTAAGTGAATGAAGATGGCATTAATAAATTGAATCATCAATTTGTAATGCATATAGACATACCTAAGAGCTTAAATTGAATAATTTTTCAACATGATTAGGGTAATAAAACTATTTTATGGTAATATCTAAATATTTTTTAAAATTCTATCAAGGAGATGCACAAATTAATTTAAAAATGATACTTTATAAACTACTACTATAATAAACCAAAAGTTGTACACTTTAAGGTACAATGGGCATATCAGTATCCATGCATATTTATGTGGAATTTTATTTTATTTTATATTATATTGATAGGATTTACCAAACATCATTTTGAAATGAGTTTAATTGTTAATAAATATTAGTGGTACATCAATTAGAACAAAATGGCAGTCCTTTTAGACTATAGATGTGGAGTATTTTTTTATTGTTATTTTTGGTTAACCATTGCCAATCAACATTACAAATGGTCTTCTTCTTTCTTTTGTAGTGACACATGAACCATTATTCATGTATGTATAAATTTGAGTTATAAAGATGGGGCATGACACATGCCATTTTAAAGGGTAGCTAGTTGAATTCACCTTGAGTTAATCAAATTCATAATTAGAAAAGTTCAAATCCCACCTTTTTATTCTCTTAGAATTATTACATGTTCCTTTCTACCTATATGCCTTTTATTCTATCCACTATCACCATGTTATTTTTACTAATTTTAGCCCCCAACATAACCATTAATCCAATACACCCCACTCTCCTCCTTGTATCCCAACCCTCATTTATTTTCATATATTTTCACAACAACCTAAACTTTATCTTCCCCACCTACAACTCCATATTTTTCTTATGTTTGTTCTCTCCCATATTTTTCATCCCTAGACCACCTAATCTATCCCCTTTTCACAATATTTCATTTACTAAATTATATTTAGTAGTGCTTTCTTCACAAGCCTTAAATCCTAAACTAACTTAATATACCCTTAAATTTTCACAACTAGTTGACTCACCACCTTCTCTTCATATTCAATGAAAATGACTATAAAGGTAATGGACAAAATACCTCTTCTCTCTACAAGACAATATAAGAGGAAACATGTTGAATTGATTCAATGAGTAATGCCATTGATCAAAACCACTTGACTAAACATGAATAATACAAGATAATACTTGCATCACCAAAAAAAACTCAACTTACTAACAAAAAGGATGGCCAAATGAGGTTAGAAAACCCAACCCCCAAAAATTGAATGAAGAGAGAGTTCACTAACTCACTTTATTTCCTCTCCAACTAACTAAACAAGGATAAAGAGGATATTTTTTAAAGCTTTATTTCACGTGTGTAGCATTAATTAAAATAATTTACCTGTGGCACATGATGGATCCATGGCTCTTTGATCATTCCTTATTTTTAATAAAACGTATTAATTTTTAAAATGCTAATGATAAAAGGGAAAGATGATTACCCAATCTAGATAACCCATAATAAATATATTAAATATTGAATTGATGATTTAACATTAAAAAATATATTAATAAATTTAAGCTTCCAATATTTCTAGATCGACTCAACCATTGCACTTTTTACTAGTGGAAGTGTTCAATTAAAAAAGATACATATTATCCAATACACAATATACATCAAATCATGTAAGATAAGAATAATAATTGTTTAAGAAATTGGCATTGAATCTTAACCTACTTAATGTGTTTAATATGCAACACTATTTGTTAGCACAATGTATGGGGGTTGACATGATTTTTAATATAAAGGAAATATTTCTTGTTTGTACATGAATGACCTTTTATACCATCGAAGTGCCTAAAGACACTTAAATTTTCTATCAAAATATGGTTTTACAAAATCCCCTAATGGGTGTTATTTATATATGAAAAACTTAAAATAGATTAAAAAAAAAAAAAAACCTATGCATGAAAAGTAAAATAGGAAAATGATTCACTTTGTAGATATGTAGCACTTATCAAGGGTAAATCTACAAGTATAAAAGATATTGATTCAATGTCTTCTCGAACAATCCTACAGCTTTGTAAAGACAATATGTCAAATTATGCAACCTTCTTAAGAAAAATCTATATTGTAAAGCTATTGTGATATTGACATAATATAAGATGTATTATTAAAAGAAAAATGTAAATGAAGCTTATATCTAGTTTCCTAGTCCACCTCTATTAGCCTATGCATATGAGATCAATTCCATAATATTTAGTTCCTTAGTACACCTCTATTATCATATGTATATGAGGTCATTTTCATCCTTTAGTAAATAAATTATAGTGATAAGAACTACTCGTTTGACCTATACAATGCCTCTTTGACTCTTCTTTTTAGAGACATCAACATTGTTATTATTTTTATCAATAACAAATGACCAAGAATTTGGATCTGATAGAATTAATAATTTGAAATGTATATTACCAAAAATATTATAAAAAATGAAACTAAATCGCAAAAATGTTAAAACACTTACTAATATATAATTTGATCAAAAGATAGTTTATCATAATAAACACAAACTAAATAAAAAAATACATGAATATGCAATTTTCAACATTACAAATTATTATTACATAAATTACACTCCAATAAAAAGGCATCTCTCAAGTATTATGAAATAAACATTTTATTTTTCAATAGAAGTTGAATTTTTTCTCTTTACAATTGTCTGCAATAATAAATGAAAAAAGTGTCTTCGTATAGAAGATCCTTATCCAGCATAAATTCGCTCTAATCCAAAAGGGATCATAAGAAAAAGTGGAATAAGCATTTTATTTTACAGTAGAAGTTGGAATTTTTCCCTTTAATAAAATAAATTCTCCCTCCACAAATATTCAAGATTCCTTAACCGGCATTTTTCTTCCACTTGCTGATATGCAAAAGAATCGTTATCGACATTTTTAACAGATAAAAAGTTTTCACTGGGCATTCAAATATAAATATAAGCATGTCTTGCACCTTAAACATTGTGCTACAACTAGAAGTTGGAAGATACAGTCATTTATGGAAGCTACAACTATGGATGCCTGTCCACCCGAAGAACAATGCCAATGCCCCACTGCCTATCCACCTACTCAACAACAATACCCCCCTTTGTATACACCTTCTCAACAACAGACATTGTTTGCACCAGGTACAGACCCGGAGGTCATAAGAGCCTTTGACGCTTATGATGAGGATGGCAATGGATTCATTGATGACGAGGAGTTGCAGAAAGCTCTCTCCACAGCTGACAAGACGTACAACATCAGGACAGTTCGTCTTCTCATGTTTAAGTACAACAACAGCAATTGCACTGCAATAGGTCATTCATCTTGCTTTTCATTTGCTTTTTTGTTTAGTTATGTTAATGGGCGACATATGAAGAGTGTTTCATTATCATGATCCATATGATGATTATCATTCACTGCTTGGTAGTGTAGCTCATCCAGATGGATGCCTAGATACTTCGCTTTATTTATTCTTATCCAAAAATAACCATGTAATTCTTTACTAAATTTTGGGACTGGCAAATAGAAAAATATAAAAAATTAGAAGTTTAAATTATTAAAACAGCTTAAAGTAAGTGGGAAGAAACAATCCAGAATCCAGTAATTCTTTTCAAAATTGTAATGATATAAATGAAAATATGATTTGTCAATTTTATCTATATTATTAAAAGTTACAAAATATGAAAGTACAAATGAGTTTTTTTTTATATATTTTATTTCTTCTTAATTTATTAACTTATCTATTCTTAAATTGTGTCAATTAATTATATTGACCATTATATATGTATGTATGTATGTATATATACATATATATAAGAAATTAGAAGAAATATATATATGTATGTACATATATGTGTGTATATACATATGTATGTATATGTATGTGTGTGTATATGCATATACATATATATGTATGTATATATTTATATACTTTATATACATACACACACACACACATATATATATGCATAGATATATATACATACATACATATACATATACATATATATTATACTAGATTTTAATTCTTCCTTCTTTTTTTTCCTTTAACTGTGGTGTCTTATATATAAAAGGAAAAACAGGTTTAAGACATCTCTAGCTAAAATTTAATTATGCTAAAAGCATATATAGTTGTAATAACAAAACAAACTTATTCAATAATAATTAAAATGAATTTTTAAAAACTTGATTAAAAGACTGTACTTTATTATCTAGTATAATTTGTAACGCCTGTCGTGCAAACCCCAGAGAACACACACAATGCAAATAATTTTTTTTCTTTTTAAATAGTTAAATTAAACATGTAATAACATTAACCATAACCACATAACATATTACATAGCATTAACACACTTGGCTCTCTGGGGCACGCGAGGTTACTTCGCAACACTAAACATTAATAACGATAAAGATTACAACATAACCATATACTTTTACAATAACCATATACAATGATACAACTGATAATCATGATGCGAGCATAATAAACATCGCATGATTACATCCATGGTAAATCTTTTAATAGAGTTACAAAAGAACCTAACTATTACATCATTGATATAATATTACATTACAATTTTCTTTGATACATGAATTACATTGAATTTCCCAACATGGGGATTGATACAAGTATAATGAAATATGAAGTACAACTGACCACTGGTACAACTCCACTGCGGAAAGCTGAGAAGACAAGACACTGATGGGGAACCCAACGGGTGCGGAGCACGTTCCACCCAACCATGTGAATTACAAGTAACGCACCCCCCCTGCTCAGAGGTGACAAGGAAGTGAACCCGACCATGAATGTCAACCGACTCAACAACAACATGATACAAAACAAGTACAACTCAAGTATGCAATGCACAACCATCGACGTACTCAAATCACATAACAAGTAGGAACCAAGGAACTCATCGCAACAACATGAAGTACTATCAATTAACAATCATGAAACAAAACCACAAGAATTCAAAGAAACATCATAAAGAGATAACATCCAGAAGAACCGAACCAACACCCAAAATACATTTCCAATTAAATCAGAATCAATAAAAAGAATACGATTCCATAATAACTCTAAATCAACCATTCAATATACCATTCCATAAGCAACAAGAAACAAGTCAGACGGGTGTCAAGTAGGGAGGGTCATCACATAACTCTCATGGGATCCCCTGGCTCTTCCTCCAACTGAGGCGCCGACACCCACCTATGGATTCCCTAGCCCTAAAATCAGAACAATATAAAAATAACAATATCCAGAGGCGACAAGAAACAAGGACAAGGATGTCTAGTGGAGAGGGTCATCACATAACTCTCATGGGATCCCCTGGCACTTCCTCCAATTGAGGCGCCGGCACCCATCTACATAATAGAACACAAGCAACAAGAACAAGGGTGTCTAGTGGGGAGGGTCATTGCATAGTTCTCATGGGATCCCCTGGCACTTCCTCCAACTGAGGCGCCGGCACCCATCTATGGATTCCTTAGCCCTCAAAAATAACATAAAGATATAATATCCAGAGGCAACTACAATCCAAGCACAAGGGTGTCAAGTGGGGAGTGTCATCGCATAGCTCTCATGGGATTCTCCTGGCCCTTCCTCCAACTGAGGCGCCGGCACCCATCTATGGATCTCCTGGCCCTTCCTCCTAACTAAGGCGTCGGCACCATAGGGTAGCTAATGCGGAGCCAATAGTCTCTCATGAAGATGATACTATGACCATGCCGACCACAGCCTTCTCAGTCTATCACTAGTCTAGGGTAGCCCTAATGCATAGCCGAGGAATTCCAAAGTTTTATTATCTTGTGTTTTTAAACTACCCAACGCCCTAATTCTATTATTTAGGTTATCACTTGTTTAGCTTACTCATTCGTGGGTTATCCTGAGCCCTTCCTCATCCTGAGGCGTCAGCGCCCATGAAGAGCCACTCTCCCTCCTATGACCCCTAACATATCTCAAGTAGGCAAGGGTTGAACCAACACATATAAATCTTAAAACCAAAATTGGATACATGAGGCATTAACCATCTTGCAACAGCACATAATCAAAAGATATGCAAACCTGTCCAACCCTTCCTAACAAAACACCAGTAACACTCAAAAGCATAAACAAGGCAAATAACACTTTAACACACAAGCCTCTGGAACAAGATTTTCACAGACCAATACGGTTCCCACATCGACGACACTGAACGAGAAAACTACAACATGAAAAGAAAACTCACATAACATTCACAAGGTTGTACTATTACGTTTGTTCCAACCCGTTTATATAATTACAACCAATTGCCTCAACAAGGTTTACAATCACAACCAAAGACTGAAATCTTGTCTAATATAGTTGTTAAATCAAAACAATAAATTAAACAATGCCCATTTTAAAATAAATAAAACCTACTTAGTTATACACAGAATTGAGCATTTTAACACATTACAAAACTACACTCCTAAAGTGTGATGAATTTACATTACAATTAAATAATTAAAATTTCATCTAAATAAATAATATTAAAAAAAAAATTATAATTTCATTTGACTAAATAATCATTGCGTAAACTGATTATAAATTTACTTATAAAATCTAATTATAATTATATTTTGAAAATTATAATTATATTTAAAACATAAAAATATATAATATATATATATATACATATATATATATATATAAAATAAAAATAAACAAAAATCTAAAAAAACACATATTAAATAACAGATAAAAAAAAACAAAATTTAAAAAGGGTCGGCCGCGGGCTGTACGCTGGCCGCGACTGTACACTGGCCACGGGCTGTACGCAGCCCTTATGGCTGCTGTACACAGCGGCCCTTACGGGCTGCTGTACACAATAGCTAGCCTATAACTCCCCATACAATACAATAATAAAATAAACAAAAACTTTGATAAAAACAAAACTTTTCATATTTTTTTTGTTTTTTTTTATATTTATTTAAAACACGGAAAACGAAATAACACCCTATGCCTGGTACTGAATACGGGCGACGAAAATTCAATTTCGTTTTCACAAAAAAAAATATAAATACTTTTATAAAATACGATTTAAACTATATTTAAATTGTATTCGATTTTCATGAATAATACACAGAAAACGAGGACGCGAATTTCATTCGCACAAATCCGCCCAGATTACAAAATGTAAAAAATTTTAAAACGAGAAGATTGATTAATAATAAAGGTTATATATATAACAATATATATATATATATATATATATATTATATACAATAATATATACATACAAATTTTTAAGCACAGGGATAAAACTTTCTGTGTTAATACAGAAGCAAATAAATTACAGAGTAAAGAATACTCCACCCAAGCACATATATACAAACCCTCAAATGTATTTTTTTTTTATATAAGGAAATTATTTTCTCTAAATGCTAATACTGACAAGTTGAGGATTTCAGAAAACTAAAGGTTTTGACAGATTGGAAACAGTATATTAACTATGATTTTCTTTGTTTTCTAGTCTAATAATTTTCCCTAGTTTTCAGTTTTCAACAGAAGTTTTCCATAATCACAAAAATCATTTTAAATAAAATATATTTTTCTTTTCTGAAGCAGACAGATAAAAGAAAGGGTACGAGAATAAGACTACGAGAGGAACCTGGAGTCCAATGCAAATTTGAAGATGCCTACTTGACTCTGATGCCCTCGAATCAGATTCCAATCCTTAGTCCAAAACGAACTCAACAATGACTTGAGCAACTTCAACTTTCTGATCTTCTGTGTGTGTGTGAGAACTTACAAAAATTCCTAATTAAATAACATATATTGCCCCTTTCTTCAAAACTCTCCAAAAATCCAAAATTAAAAGAAAATCAATTCTTTAAAGCTAGCTTTTTCCCAACTCTCAATTCCTATTGGCTCACACTGTCTTTTTATTCTTTTATTTGTTTTATTACTTTAATTCCTATTTTGCAACCTTTCTTGCACCTCACATTACATATTTATTTTAAATAAATTATTCTCATAATTATCCACCACCAATTTAATTGATTAAAATAATTAAGCATATTTAATATTTAATTATTAATTTATTGCAATATATGATTTTCAAAAATAATTAAATTATTTAAATATTTAAATACCATTTAATCCAACATTAAAATAAATAATTTATTTCAATCATTAAGATAAATCATAACTATAAATGCCCTCATAAATAAAATAAGACAAAACACATAACACAACCCACAATGACGACAATTACACAAAAACAACTATACCAAACAAATGAGATGACCTGACATCATGGAACGGGAGGACTTTATCATCACCTCTGTATCAACATTTATCCATTGGGTTATTTGGTGCTCGCCCTGTCCTGCCGAAGCAGGTGGAATCGAGACTTATACCTGCAATCCTGCATACAAACGAAGTTGTGTACATGTGCATACATATATATATAATCATCAAAGCATTAAATTGAAGTACTGCATTGTGAGAAGGAATCGCAACATAGCAGGGCACTCGCGAACGAGTGATGCCATATTGTCCTTCATCACACCTATTCTAACAATTATAATATAACCAATAAATCAACATTTATAACTAACAATCATCTCATAACATATCTAATTAAATCACTGCATCATATCATAATTCTGAAAATCAACTAATATTACCAACCACAATGTCATATGAAATAATCATGTCTACTAATGGAATAACATCATCATCCAAAGTCTAACTAACCAAATCACATACTAACAGTACCATCATAGTCACAAGTAGCAAACGAACGCATAGAAAAAAAATATAAACCAAACAGTAAGAGGAGGGGTATTACATCCTCCCCCCCTTAAAATCGGCTTACTCCTGGAAGCCGGTAAACAAAAGGAAATAAGATTCTCTAATGCGGGAGACATCCTCACACACCAAGATGGTGAACTAATCACCATTAGAAACTAGCATCAAGCTCACACATAAGAGTAACAAATAATAATACAAGTATTAGTAACATGGGGGTATTACATAATTCCTTAGATTTGAAACCTTTTAGATTAAGAAAATAGCCTTTATATATTTATAATTAAAACAAATGAGATTAAACAACTCTAGGTAAAATGTAATTTTCTTAAATACTTATTAGAAGAAATTTTCAACCTACATATGAATCAATTAAGATCAATTAATTATTTCTCATTTTTATCATTTGTTTCTATATATGGAGAATTTACAAATTTATTTTCATGTGTCTCCCCTCTCATAAGATTTTTAAATAATTAATTGTTGTTGTCTTACATTCATCCCATTCCTTTAATCTTGTGTCTTTTAATTATAAATTTAATTATTTTGGTCATGATAGCTCCTTTTGTTCTTGTCTTTTGTGCAACCTCTCTCTCCATCCTACCTCCCTCTTGTCTTTCTAGTTACTTCTAGGTTTGCAATTCATCATTTTTCTCTTTCAGCTCTCTGCTATCCTCATGATGGATCACGAAGTGTGATCCAAAACATTGATGCAAAATTATCACACAATCAAATCTAGAAAACCATTCCAATAATAATCTATATGCTCTTTACCTATCTTTGTGAGCATGCATCATTCTAGGATGATTGATGAATAGGATGTTGCAATCCCATTAGAATCAATGACCACAATGTTGTTCTACCATTACACTAATCACTTGATATAGCAACTGAACATGAGGAAAGGGGAGTTGGTATAATTACATAACAAAATGTAGACAAAATGTAAGGATGTTTACTTATAAGGCACATTTTGAGCTATAAGGAGATATAAAGGAATTTTTGTTTGCAAATTTCTCTACAACAATGATGATTTGTGGGCATATAATTTTAAATTTTAACAATGAAAACATTGAACAATGTGGCATTCCAAAATACATAGAAGTTACTATGATGTGTGTGATGGTCAAAGAGAGAAAAACAAGCTTTCAATGTGAGAGCTGAAGATTTTGATTTTAGTTACATTGTTTGACCTAGGAAGGCCACTATAAATAGTTGGACAAGCCACATATTCCAATAATAAGCCACAACAAAAAAAAATTCTAGAAGCTCCTATGATTAGTAGGCTCTAAAATGAGAGAAGCATGAAAACATGCTCTCATCTCTCTTAAATCAACTTAATGTTTTCTTTCATTATTCTTGCATTCACAGAGGCTATGTTGATGCTTAAACTTTTAAATACATAAACATCAATTTATCTAGCTTTAGCCCTAAAGTATATTTCAAGATTAACCTTGATTCACTTTTTGAAAACTATAAACATGTATAGATGCGATATTTTGGCCTAAATGAAATATTTTCGGTGCTTTACTAGGTGTGTTGTGATATGACTCAATAAGCTTTTAACATTTTTCTATATCCTAGGGAAATGATTGTCTTGTATTTACATTTGTTGCCTTTTGTTTTGTCATCCACTACAACTAATTTTTATCCTAGAATTTGCATGCACAACTTGATGTGTTGACCCAATTGGTTCATCCCAATAAGTTTAGAACAAAAAATAAGGCTCTTGGCACCTTTACACAACTCTTAAATGACAATATTTATAATAATTTTCTCAACCTTTCTATAGTCAAATGGTGCGGAGTTGACAAAAACTTAGAGAGATTTTTTTTCAACCTTGCTATAGTCAAATAGTGTGGAGTTGACAAAAATTGAGAGAGATTATTTTGGAGGGACCCCACATCCACCTATAGGACTAAATGTAACCTATGTAGGCCCACAAACTCTAAGAACTACTTCATAATAGTTTGGAAGTTTTTATTGCTCTTAAGGCTCTTAAGAGACCTAACTGAAACCATGTAGCTCAAAGGGATCAAAACAACTAGAGAGTGAAAGATTGATTCTCCTAATATTCACCTACCCATCATGACCTATTGGCATAGTCAATTCAACCCCAAAAGGAATAGAAAAAAAATAAGGCTCTTGGAACCTTTATAATACTCTCAAATAAGACATTTTGTAAGAATCAATTCAATCTTGCCACAATCAAATGGTGTGGATTTAATAAAAATTGAGAGATGTTATTTTTGAGGGATCTGACATCCACCTATAGGTCGACACATAACATCCATAGGCCCCACAAACTCTAAGAACTAGTCCTTCATAGTTTGGTAGTTTTTTGCTCTTAGAGATCTTAAGAGACCTAGTTGTAACTATGTAGCTTAGAGGGATCAACACACCTAAGGAACAAAATGGACTCTCCTAGCATTCACTCACTCACTTCAACATGTAGGAATAGTCAGTTTGGAACCATGAGTCATACAATAAAAAATAAGGCTCTTGGCATATTTACATTGATACTAAGAATAAAACCATGGAGAAATATACAATAAAATGAATGAAAAAAACATAAAATGACACAAACATAGAGACATAAATATATGTGGTTCACTCAATATGGACTACATCCACCAAAAAAATCATTCCTTCCTTTTATTTTTCCAACAAACCAAAGGGATACAACCTATACCACATCCACTGCAACTTCCTCTTCTCTCTATCATAGTCTCCACATACACTACCCAATTGTAATACAATGCCCTAATAAAACAGGGTTTCCTTCTATGGAAAAAATGATAACATAACCTCTACCATCGAATTTGTGACCAATAATGAATGGTCCAAATTTACAATGAAAATTAACATTTTTATGATTTAACTATGTATCTGTAATTTGGTTTCAATGGTGTTATCCTCAAAACCACCATTGAGAGGGATATCACCTCTAGACCTTAGCCCTCTAGACCCCAAAGGGAGGAGGGGGCTAAACCCTCCTTCATTTCCCCCAAAATAAAATGAGCTATAAATGTGATTGCAAAAACACCAAAAAATAGACCTTTAACAAGATCAAGCTCCACTACCAACACTCTAAAATGATATTTTTACAAGAATTTTCTCAATCTTGCGATGGTCAAACTGTGTTGATTTAATGAAAAACTAAGATAATTTATTTTCAAGGGACCCCACATCCACTTGTAGGTTTGGACAAAGTCACAAAACTCTAAGAACTACTTCACATCCACTTGTAGGTCTGGACATATGTAGGTCCCACAAACTCTAAGAACTACTTCATCATTCATTGGGGTCACTAAATCATTGAGATAAAGAAAAGAGGTTCCACCAAAAACTAATAAAGAGTAAACTCAACTAATAGAACACTGATAATATAAAATTTTAAAAGGAACCACATGTTCTTGCATGAACCATAAGACCTTATCCCAATCCAAAAACTATCAAATCATTAGAACTCAAAGCACTAACGATCCCTACATACTAGAGGATTATTCTATGTGTAAACCTAATGCAATTATTATTGATTTGTGTATGGTTGAGTAACTAAATGTAGGGAACCATCACAATCAATATTTGTGTTGATGGATCTCCAAAATCACTATCATGCATGAAAATTTACACTTTGATTGACACATTTATTTTCATGGCATACAAACTTTGCATTATAGTTTGAATGTAGGTTTAAGGATGGAATGACATCATGCACCCTAAATATCAAGGAGAAGCCATACTAAAGAGTACATAACAACCAATCCTCTATGGGGAAATATGGTCTCCATATCACACTTATTCCATAAGGAACTAGATGTACCACATACTAGAGAGTGCACCCATTCATTCAAATACCATTGACCTGATCAAGACCTTTCAAATATAATTTTCAAAGTAAAGATCATTAAATTAACGCGTTATAGAGCATTTGGTCATGCCCTCAAATCTCTAATCTCTATTTCAAGACTATAAAATTTGATGTCCAAGGTCATCTACACCTTGGCTTCATAGTGGAAAATAAAGTACTATGTCATTGGGCTTAAGAGAAGAGTATGTGGAAGAACATTGGACATGTGCAATCTATTGATGTGTACATATACTTTTCTCTCCATTCTTATATGGCCTTGAAGCCCTATGGTCTTTAGTGGGATTGTGTTTGGGATATAGGTAAAGAGTACATGAATGAACCCAACTTGACACATGATTGTGCAATTTATTGATTTGTATTTATATGAGTATATTCTCTTAAGATGGGGATAAGACTATGATATATTTTCAAGGGAGAACCAAAATAACCTTGGAACTTTTGTTATGTTTCTTTTCACAAGGAACTTCTCTTTACTTTAAGAATATAAAATTCTCTAAAAACAACACCAACCACTCATAATAACTTAGTTTTAAAATACTCATAAGTGATCCTAGAATATAATAATTTTGGATGAAAAAATAAATAGATTTATTGTCTATAATATTTAATTCAATAATAAATAAGTCAATTATGTACAACATGACTTAAAATGATGAAAATAATCTAATGGTCTTTATTAAGTATATTATATAAAAAAATCATAAATAAAAAATGTATAATTTGATATGATTCTTCAAGTAAAAATATCATCCTACTAAACAAATAGTAATGGTTGAACTATCTTTCCAAATTCACTCCTTAAATAATTTATTAAAACAACATGACTATGAAATTTAGAAGATACAAGTGTTGATTTATGGTACATCATGGTTGGCGATCCAAGTTATCACAGGTTGAATGTACTGCTTTAATTTATATGTAATTGTCTAGATTCCTCTGCACTAAGGCTTCTAGACATTAAGTTCACTTTAAACTGGAATTGCTTTAGGTGATATTTGTGTATTGTGGATTAGGTGAATCTGTATATCAAATGAGCTTACTGTGGTTCTTTTTGTGTATGGATTCAGGGCCAAAAGAGTTCACAGCCTTGTGGAATGATCTCCAGGAATGGCGGGTAAGTTTCATTTCATCAAGACTATTGCTATTTGTGCTCTATTAAGGCCATTTTGCTCTGTTGTATATGGAAACTAATGTATTTTGAAACATGTTTTGTGTTGTGACGGTTAAATATGGGGTTTCATTGTTTCATTTCCCATTCCTATTCCATTTTAGGCATTTTGGACACAAGTCGTGACTGTGATACTTGAAGTACCGGAATTTAACATCTATTTCTTATTGGGATCGCTTCGAAATCATATTCTGGGTATTTCATTCGTTACTTTCAAATTTATTTGCATTCAAAGTTGCATCTGTATTCCAGGCAGGAGTGGGTTTGAGAGGAAGATTCATGCTTAAGGGGCACCAAAACATGGCATGCTATATGCACATGGCATGCACTGTTTGTTTTGGGTCTAGTATATTTAAGGGACAGTGTATTTATATTATATGTTGAATGGAAAATAAAATTAAGGTTATAGTCATTATACCAGCGCTTATAGTTGTGTCCTTTCTAAATCTAAGACTGAACCTGTTGTTACATATTATATTATTATATCAGACTGGTCCCAATAAGAAACCATACGACTGTAATGCAGAAGGTGTAGCCAACAGAGAGAGATCAAGCATGGTTTTGCCGAGTTTTCCTGTCTATAGTATAGGTTTAAGGGTAGGATATTATAAGTTTTCTTTAAGTTTTAACTTTGAATATTTTTTTTTTGAAGCTAAATTTTAAACCCTAATGAGGGTTTACGTGAAAACACGAGACTGCACGTAAAAGAGTAGGCATGCTTCATGACAAAACAACATGCAGTATGACTTTTTATAATTAGCATATTTATAATGTATAATAGTATTTTTATCTGTACACAAAATATTTGACATGAATAACAAAATTACTTATTTTTTCTTCTGTTTATAAATTAGTACATTGTTATTTAGTTACTGAGTTTTCGCTGGGTTTTTCACATTTCAAACCTGGGTAATTGAATTTCATTTATACTCTAAAAACATCATGTCAATGTCAAAAAATGGAATGCTAAGAAATGAAGTTTTGTTTTTTATTTGTTTTTTATTTATTTACAATCTCTATAAAAGGGGAAATTTGAACTTTCTATATAACATTCTAGGGCAGTTATTGGGGAAAATAAAAAGGGTTAAGTGGGGGTTGTACAAGGTGGCCTTTATAATGCAGATTGTGGTTCCGAATAGTAGATTTTCTTTTCAAAGTTAATTTTGTTGTAATGAATCAAGCCCATAAGACTGTAGCATGTAAGTTTTAAATCTGTAATTTCATTTTCTAAAAATAATTGAAAGTGAGCTATTTTTTTTCTCTCGCATCTTCTATGTTAGTATCTGTTGTGATTTTTGTGGGTTTTGAGCGGTGTGGCCCTCATCAGATTTTCAGGATGTCAAAACATTTTGTGGTCTAGCATATTCTGTCAAATTTAAAATGAATTGATTCAGTGCTATTTTTGCAGTCAATCTTTGAGAAATTTGATAGAGATCGTAGTGGAAAGATTGACAGCAATGAACTTCGGGATGCTATTCTGCAATTGGGATTTTCAGTATCACGGCCAGTTATACAGCGTCTGCTTGCAAATTATGACAAGACAGGCCAAGGCGGTGGAATTGATTATGACAACTTCATCGAGTATGTTCTTTTACCTTTCAAGTCCTCACTTTGTTCTTTACAACAGCTTACCAACTAAACTACTATTTTAATGATGAAAATGCCGAATACAAAAATATCATGTTTCTGAGTCAAAACTGAATCCTAGCTGCTATAGTTTTTTTCAAAAAATTGGAAAGTGTTTTTCTCATCTATTAGTCTCTCTATTTCAGTTACAGGTCTATATATTACTTCTCTAAGACATTTTAATTTGTATTTTCTATGCAGGTGTGGCGTAATTGTGAAGGTAGACTTGATAAAAAATGCATTATATTCCAGTTATATAAGGAGACACCCATTGTTTTATAAACCAAATGAAATTGGAGTCAGGAAAATTTTAAATATTGCTAGATATTCTACTTTAGCTATTTCTATACCTAGTTTGATGTCCATTTCGATATCTAATAAATATATCCACTGTTTAACTACAGGGGCTTACTGAAAAGTTCATGGAGAAAGACAAAAGGTACACTGGCAAAGCTACTCTGACCTATGAAGATTTCATGCTCACAGTTTTACCCTTCATTGTTGCATAGGGAGATCTGTGCTTGAACAGGGTCTTGTTAAAGTTACTGTTTTAAAATGGAAAAACTTTTATGCTACATATTTTTAGACATGTAAGTATTTATATAAGTAGACCTAAGAGATCTATAGAGCAGTTATGCTCTTTCTTATTATGGTTGGAAAACGATTTTACAGGGGTTTGATACCCATAAAATAAATCTCTGCCCAAATATGGGTCTATATTTTAGGACTGAACTCATTTACATACTTTCTAGTAGGTACTAAAAGTATGATGGGAAATTGAGATACAAAGTTAAAAAAATCTACTTTCATATTAAACTGGTGGTTAAGTTTGGATTCACCGTTCATTTCACTGAATATCATTAATGGAGTTCAATTTACATTAAAAAGGTTGTTGAATTTTGATTCATCATTCATAAGTTAATTGCACAATCATTGCCGAATCAAATTATTTTGGTGCTTTGAGGGGATGTTTCATTTTTTACTTTCATTATTCTTTACAGTGTTGAGGGGATGTTTCATTTTTTAGTTTCATCATTCTTTACAGTGAGCATCTAGGATTATTATAGAGATTCTACTTCTTTATTAGACATTGAAATAGCAAAAGTTCTATTCCAATGATCCTGTTTTTTACTACTACCACTATGTTATATTTTGTTTGTTATATTTTCAAAAGGAAACTTTTTTTTTTTCATTTTTTTCTATATCAATAACTGTGTAGAGAAATAAATTTTCTTAGGTCAATCAAATAAAATGCTTACAATTGGCATGGGGGGCCTAGTTCAATTGGCTAAAACATCCTCTTGTAGGCAAGAGGTCCCACTAGTCATGTGAAAAAAGTTTACCAGGCGCACTACAGTTTATAGGGGGGCAGATACCCAATTCCTGCAATCTAAAAAAAAAGATGCTTACAACTCAACACAAATCAATGAAAATTAATTAACTAAATAAAAGAAATCATTTCAATTTGTAATAAACAATGTACTTAGCTCAATGACTAAAGAGAAGAATAATTTTGTTGACGCATTAAATTTTTGCCTCCCATTAAGATTAGTAAATGTGCTATGTTCCATGGTGTTTTTGGGGTGGAGCAATAGGAAATGTGGGGATGTCTTTTTGGGATAGTGGAGAATGGTAGGCCCTTCTTTTGGGGTTATAAGGATACAAGAATAAAAAAGGAAAATATAAAAAAAAATATTTGAATGATATGATATTCATCATATTAATTATAATATGAAATATTATAGTTGGACTTATAATTTACATAAGTTGATAAATAAATCTAAAAATGATTTTTTAATGTTTATTGTCCCAATTTTCATTATCAATAGGTATACACAATAAAATGAAAGGATCTATATTACTCCATGTCCCTATGTGGCTTCTTAAATGTGTTTTTTGCTTAAAGTTAAACAATCTGAGTGTTTCCATGCAAAAAACAATATTATGGTAAAAGTATAATTGGAAATCTTTCCCTATTTTAATTGAGCGCCTACTGTAAATAAGTTGTGGAAAAATGGGGGTTGGAAATAAGAAACAACTTTATAATGTCAAAATTTGCCACATACCTCTTTTATAATATTTGCTTCCAATTTTTAATACATTTTTTTACTACACAGATTATTTTATAATACCATAAACAAAAAATTTAAGATGATTGCTTAAAAATAAATAGAAAAGTTAAATATTCATAGGTCACCAACTCTACAAATATTTTTTAAATGAGTAGTATTTGATATCCAAAACAAGGTCGACTTGTTGTGAAGTTCTTGTCAAATGTTGACAAGATAGTTTTATTAGATTTGATATGTAGACAAATTGAGAGAAGAACTGGTATAGTATGATCGTAATGGGGTTAGGCATGGGACCATTGACCATTTTCTAAATTGTTATCTATGTCGCCACTATCTTTGCCATTGCACCCCAACTAGTGGTTATAAACCTTGTGGAGCATTGTGTAGGCTATTGCACAAGAAGGTATGCCAAACAAGGTTTCTCCATTGCTCTCATTGCTACTATCTTTGCTTACTCTGTTTTTGGAAATAGCTCTACATCTTGATCCATGACTAGGGATATAAGAATCAATTGGTTTCAAAAATTACTTGCATTTCAAATATGACTATTATGAAAGTTTCATCGCCCACTACTACACATTAACATGATATCACTTATAGGTCAGTTGTTCTCAAAACTTTTTAAAAAAAATTGGTGTGACATTCTTTGTAAGCATGTAAATTTTACATTAATGTTTGAAATGAAATGAAAGTGAAATCAAGTTAAATTAACTAAAATCTTTTAATATTCTAAATCCTTCACTTTTAGTAAAAGAAAATATAACTGGTTTAGACTTAGATCATTGGAAATCATTTTTTATCATGGTTAAAATGTTAGATAAGTTTCTCACCTCCCAATACATGTTTAATCACATTATGCTCTGACGTTTATTCTTGCATATATATATCGAACCCTCAATATTTATCTCTATTAGTCTCCACCCCCTTTATCTAAATACTTTATCCATTTTTCTTTCTATATCTCTCCAATTCGCTTACCCTATCTCTCTTTATATATATCTTCTCTCCCTCCCCTTCTATCTTCATCCATCTTTTTCTTTCTTTCTTTTATTTATATATCTTTGTCTCTCTTCCTATCTCTTTACTTCGTTTTACTATTAATGTGGAGTGATTGTGTAAATAAAAACACTTCAAATAGTTATTTTTCAATATTTTTTAATCTATTAATATTTTTCATGTTAAAAACCTCAAATAATTAATAACAATATATTTTCATAATACTTTAATACTTGAGAGGTAAAACATATACAATAAAACTCATAGAACTATATTTACTTGAATTGCTTTATTTATTATGAATTATTTTTTAGCTTTTTTGTTTTTTTAGTTTGCATTCACAATACACCACCACCATATAATAAATCTATTTATTCTTTTATCTCTTACTTTGTTTCTTTTTAACCTTGTAAATAAATATGTTTAATTTAAGAAGATAATTTTTCTTTTATTTTAATTTAATCATAAATTCAAGATAATAATATATTTTTAATTATTTGAACAAGTTAGGATTTTCACTAAAATTTAAAAAAAAATCTAAATACATATGATACATATTCATTTCAAAGAACTTGGAATGTATTTATAATTAAAAATATTGGAAAAAAAACTAATTGCATCTATTCAATTAACATATAAGTCTAACTATATATAGTATTCTACATAATCACTAGCAATCACACCTTTGTGTGCAATAGGTACACTAAAGAGGTGTGGAATATCAATTAGGGAAAATTTAAGCTTATTTTTGCATGAATTTGTGTATTTCATGAGTTCAATTGGTTGGTCATTCAAAAAATGATATTGTTTGTGAAAAAAAGGGCTCTAAAAATGAGTGACAGAAAACCTCTAAATCAAGAAGAAAATGAAGGTATATGAAGAGGGAGGGGGGACAGATAGGGAGAGAGATGGATGGTTAGAGAGAGGGGGGCTTTTTTAGAGATGGATGAGGAGAGAGGAATATAGAGGTAGAGATGAATATAGAGTGAGAGAGGAAGAATAAGATGAATAGATAGAGGTAGAGATGAATGTAGAATGAGAGAGGAAAGGGGAGACAAGTAGATAGAAATATAGAGAGAGATAGTGGAAGAAATAAAGATAGAGAGAGATAAGGGGATAGAGGGGGAGAGATAGAGAGGAAGAGGAAGAGGGAGATATATGGCGAGATAGTGTGATATAAAGATAGAGATATAAGGAGATATATAGAGAGGGGAGAGGGAGAGAGATAAAGAGATAGAAAAATAGAGATAAGTGGAGAAAGGAAAATAGAGATGGATAGGGAGATAGAAATAGGGGGAGATAGAGAGAGAGAAAGAGGGAGAGATAGATAAATGGGAAGATAAATAAATAGATATAGAGATATATGGGAAGATAAACGGAGAGAGAGGTTGAGATATAAAGATAGATAGGGAATAGGGATGGAGAAAGAGAGGGAGATATGGGGAGAGATAGAGAGAGGGAGGGAGAGAAAGGGAGAGAGATAGGTAGAGGAGGGAGAGAGATAAGATGGGAAAGATGGGGATATATATAGAGAGGGGGAGAGAAGAAGAGTGGGGAAGAGGGAGAGGCAGAGGGAGAGGGAGAGAGATATAGATAGAGGGTGATATAGAGAGATAGAGAGGGATAGGAAAAGAGATAAAGAGATGGGGAGATAGATAGATAAGGAGATATATGTAGAGAAGGATATTAATAGAAAGAGATAGAGAGATGAGTAAGAGGGAGATCAACTAAGAAATAAAGATAAATAAATAGAGTACAGAAAAGATGGAGGGAGAGATGGAGTGAATAAGATAGTGATAAGGGGGCATTTCTAGAGGTAGGGAGAGAGATGGATGGGTAGAGAGGGATACATTTCTAGAGATGGAGAGGGAGAGAGGAATATAGAGGTAGAGATGAATATAAAGTGAGAAAGCAAGAGTGATACAAATAGATAGAGGTAGAGATCAATATAGAATGACAGAGGGAGAGGGAAACAAATAGATAGAGATATAGAGAAGGATAGAGGGGAAAATGCAGATTGAGAGATATAGGGAGATAGAAGGGGGAGATAGAGAGGGATAGATAGAGAGGAAGAGATAAAGAGATAAAGAGGAAGAGGGGGATATAAAGAGATATATGGAAAGATATCTTGATACAAAGAGATATAAGGAGATATAGAGAGCGGGGGACAGGGAGAGAGATAAGGAGATAGAAAAATAGAAAGTAGAGAAAGAAAATTAGAGGTAGAGAGAGATAGAAATAAGGGGGAGATAGAGAGAGAGAGAGAGAGAGAGAGAGAGAGAAAGAGGGAGAGAGATAAATGGGAAGAAAAAGAAAAAGATATAGAGATATATGGGAAGATAAAGGGAGAGAGAGGTTGAGATATAAAGATATATAGGGGATAGAGAAGGAGCAAGAGAGGGAGAGATGGGGGGAGATAGAGAGAGGGAGGGAGAGAAAGGGGGGGAGAGAGATGGGGAAGAGGGAGATATATGTAGAGAGGGAGAGAGAAGAAGAGGGGAGATAGATGGAGAAGGAGAGGGAGAAATATAGTTAGAGGGTGATATAGAGAGATGGAGAGGGATAGGAAAAGAGATAAAGAGATAGTGAGATAGATAGATAGATAGGGAGATGTATATAGAGAAGGATATGGATAGAAAGGATAGAGAGATAAGTGAGAGGGAGATTGAATGAGAAATAAAGATAAAGATATAGAGTAGAAGAGATGGAGTGGGAGATTGAGTGAATAAGATAGAGAGAGAAGAAGGGGGAGAGAGGGAAAGGATATAGATGTATAGGGAGAGAGATAGGGAGATAGATGTAGAGGTATATAGATAGAAAGAGATAAGGAGAGGAGTGAGAGAGAGAGAGAGAGAGAGAGAGATAGGCATAATGAGATATATCGAGAGAGGGGAAGGGAGGGATAGGGAGATAGAGATAGAGGGGGAAAAAGTGAGAGAGAAAGAAGTTGATTGAGAATAAGTAATAGAGAGAGGTATAGATAGGTGAAACAATAGAGAGATAAAGATAGAGGTAGGGAAGGAGAAAGAGGGAGTGTGTGTATATAAGTGAGAGAAATATATGGAGAGATATAGAGAGGAAGATATATATTTATGAATAGATAGCTCGATAGAGGGAGAGGGGGAGAGAGAGAGAGAGAGAGAGAGAGAGAGAGAGAGAGAAGTAGAGAGAAATAGAAAGAGGGAGGGATAAGGAGAGAGGGAGAAATAGGAATAGAGATAGATATAACTTGGGAAATATAGAAGCGGTGTGAGAAAGATAAATATATAGAGGAGGCGATGGGAAGAGAGACAAAGAGGGGGAGGGAGAAATAGAGATAGAAAGAGGGAGAGAATGAGAGAGGGAGAGATGGAAAGAGAAAGATAAAGATATAGGAAGTGATATAGAGAGAGAGGTAAAGAGGAATATATAGAGCGGGCAAGAGTGAGAGATATAGGTGATAGATAAAAGTAGTAGAGAGGGGGTAAAGGTAGGGAGAAAGAGATAGGGTAAGAGGAAAAGAGAGTGTATGTAAATAATATTTATATTTAATAATATGCATCACATTTCATATAATATGTAATAATAAATATAAATTGAATATATTTTTCAATAAATATAGATAAATATTAAACTTATAATATATGTAAAATGTTACATTATATTTATATTTAATAATGTATAGTGTATATAAATATTTAATATTTAATATTTAAATATTATAATATTATGCTAAAAATAATTAAATATATAAAATGTAATTTTATTTCATAATATTAAATTAAGAATATTCTAAAAAATTATATTTTATAATCTAAAATTAAAAAAATACTATAATATTTTTAATAAAAAAATAAAAAATATAATATATATATATATATATATTGAAAAGCAATAAAAAATATAAATTATAGCAACTTATATTATATAAAATATCATATAATAATAATAATATAATTTATACACTTTAATTAGAAACAATATCTAATTCTTTGCTTTCTTTGATTTTTTAGTAGAAATGTAGAAAGAATATATGATTATATGTTTTCAGTTTTTTATAAAGTGTTATTTTTTTAATATTATTGTTATTTATTTTATATTAGGTTCATGGAAAGGTGATATTTTTTTCAATAGTCAACCATCATTCTACCACATTCTCAACCATGATCATTAAAGTCAGTTGTAATGTTCCTATAGGAACACCTTCGTTGTATTAATTATAAAGATAAAATAAAATTGAACATATTTTTAAATTGACCAATTAAAAGTAAATTTTTAATAATGAGAAAATATCATCTTAAAATTGAACATATTTTTAAATTGACCAATTAAAAGTAAATTTTTAATAATGAGAAAATATCATCTTAAAATTTTACTCACTTAAATCCTAAATGCTAATACTAGTTCTAACCCTAATTTTTATACTAATTCTAATTCTAACTCTAAACATAATCATAATGCTTTTAAAATGATAATATTTAGAGTTATAGTTTAAATGAATTAATAATTTTTTTATTATTGATTAAAAGGGGCTACACCCATATATTAATTTTTCAAAAATAAGCATTACATTCAGATACATAGATCATCAACAGATCACCCAAACCAGTGATAACCCAGAACAAAAAACTATTTGATCACCTAGAACTAAAAACTAACCAAGCATTGAGACTCAAAATGGTGCCCCCAATCCAAAACCCTGCAACCATATTCAACACTATTACACCTAAACTACACTACACGTGAACCATCAATAGTAGCAAGATTATAAAATTTGCATTCTTTGTTCACCACCACAAAGCACCCATCCCATCAAGACACACATATTTTGATAACCCCACCCAATCCCCCAATGTCAAAGTGCTCTGACCTGGCATTCTTTACCTCAATCGATTTTGAATTATGGGTCTTCCCCAGTTGGCCATGTTGCCCTCATCCACCAAGGCCTCTATGGAAATGTATGTTTGCAACTAGCCTGCCCCCTCATCTATCTCCATGTCAACTTCAAAAACTCGATGCTCTTCATTGCTGCTGCTCGAAATTTGGGAAGGGAAATCGGGTCATTGGTGAAAATCAATGGATAATGCTCTGGAGGAAACCCACGATGACAAACAGATAATTGTCGAGTAACAGAATTCCCCGCCCCACCTTATAGTTTTTCAAAACATCCTCCAAACCAACTAGATACCCCAAATCAGGTTCTTGCAATAATTGAAATAATAATTAAAAATTAAGGTTATAATCAATTATTTGGATTATAATAACATTATCTTACTTTAATTAATGTTATACATCTAATTAACATAATCCTAACTTAATACTTAATTATTATTATTTTGAATTAATAGCTTTAATAATTAAAATAATTAACTATAAATTATGAAATGTCATATATAATTCATTTAAAGTTGAAAATTATGAAATATTATAAATAATAAATTCAACTATTTAATAGTTAAAATATTAATAATAAATAAAATATATAATATTAATAATTTTAATTATAATTGTAAACATAAAATAATTTAAAATTTTAATATTAACTTTGTTTTTATTGTTGAATGTTTTTGATTGGAGTTATGAACACCACAATAGTACACAACCTATGATTGCAATAGTCCAGTGGGAATTTGAACCTTTATGACAATATCCAACATACCACAAATTAACCAACACATTGCAAGATCAACCCCTTTCTTCAAATTTTAATATTACCTTTTATCTCTTATATTAAAATATTATAAAAATAATTTATTTAATATCTATGACTTATAATAAAATTTATATTTTAACTAATTTTATTTTAAAGCTAAATTTATAATTTTTATGTTATTTATTAAAATAATTATATGATTTTTATACAATAAAAATATTTTAATAATATTCTAAATAAAAAATTATATAATATTTAAAATCTAAATTAGTCAAATTTGTATATTAGAATAATATATTTAAAACATTATTTAAAATAATTTAAAACTTTCAAACACAAAATCATGTAAAAAAGTGGATATCCCAGTCCATGAAAATGTATTTGAAAAGTAAAACAAATTTTATTATAAGCCAAAAAATGGAAAATAAGTTATCTAGGCTATAAGAGTGGTTGATGAACTCAAGCACCCAATATCACCTACAAAACCAAGATAAGCCTTCTACACGAGAGCAGCAAGAGGATGAATTGTTGGAATATGGTGCAATAATAGAATGATGATATTATCACACTCAAAATGATACAATATGCGTTAGCACTCCCTTGAAATGACCGAGTTGATATGAGCTCATTTGGACTAGATAGAAGGGAGAGGTGAGTGTTAAATATATAGCATATTATGGGCATATAATTCCAAGAGGGTTAATAACTCCCAAATAACCAAATTAGGTGGGAATTATACCTACTTGGAAAATGCCAAACATGTGGCATAACCTACTCAAAAGGAGATAGGATAGTGGCTTTGTGAGGTGGCATATAAGGCCAAAAGAGGGTGTGAGACTCAACCACCCAAGTGTGGGTGAGAGCGACACTTGTAGTCAATGGATTACACCACATGTCCTCACATAAACCATGTCTCACATAACCTAAGTATGCTTAATAATCTGTAGGAAAAAACAAATATTAAAAAACCTACATTAACACCCCCCCTTAAGCATAGCTTAGGTGGGTGAAAAGACACAAGGATGGGTCCTGAATACTAGGCCATATTAGGTACCCATGTACAAAATAATCTATCACAACCAGAGAAAAGGAGAAAACCCAATGGGACAAAACTCCTCCCTCAAAGAGAGAAAATAAAACAAGTTTCCCAACACAAGAAATGATCCCATGCAATGAAGAAGTCCCCTCCAAAATAGAAAGGATAAGAAAGACTATGTATCCTTCCCTCAAGTAGTCAACTATACCAATGGTTAATGCTCAAAACTAGATGTAGAAGATGGTCCATAATCATCGAACAATGTTCCTACCCTTAGGAAGAAACAAAACCACAGGTGCATGAAGAATTTCTTCCCATTCCTGAAAGGAATATAAAGGAGGAAAGCTCAAAATGTAAGAAGCCTCTGAAAATTGCTCATCTATCTCCATGTTGAAGCCGAAAGCTACCACCATCAAATCAGGCATTCTAGGCCATAGTGATGAAGATGACAATCTAGAACCTAGTAGAGATGTATTTAGAACAAGATCCAAAGACTCTAATATCTCCTATGAAGACAAAGATGCCTCCCCAAAATGTTGCTCAAAAGTATCCACAATCATGTCAAACTATAATGAATGATCATGTGGAGAATGAAAAAGAGGATCCAAAGGTTCCTTTACAAAAAATGAAGAAGAGTCAACTTCAGCAAAGAGAAGATGGATGTCATGAATAGTGTCTTCGAAGTCTAAAATATGAGACTCCATAAACAAACCTGCAATATCTGTCATGTAGTCATCTGAAGTAGCTATATATGGAAGACGATGTGTATCCTCCTGCACTGAATCACAAGAATCCATGAATGTAGAAATGCAAGTAACCTCAGAAGAAATAGTAGATGGAGGAGAAGGAATGCAAGGCTCAATAACTAGATCACATGTGAGAATACCAAAGTTCAAGTAGCCAAAGTTCTCCTCAAAATAAAACCTCACACTGGGAGTGTGATCAACAACCAAAGGATCAGTACAATCATTAGGTGTAAAGTTTGAAAAGGTGTATAACTAAGATGCATGATCAACTATCCCAATAGCAATTATCTCTCTGCTCTCCAAGTCTCTGATGATAATTGAATCAGGTGTGAATTCCACAATCTTCCTTATTCCACCATGAGCGATTTGATAGATGGAAAGAAGATTGTTTGAAAGATGAGGTACACACAAAACATCATTGAAAGTGTCATCCCAAATATCAATAAAATATTTCTGAATTATGTCCATGTATGTATTGTTTCCCATCATAATAGGTGACATAACACAAGGCTCAAAAGAAGAGAACATAGACTATGTAGAAGCCATATGATGAGAAGCTCCAGAATCTAAGAGTCATCTCCTTGATCCAAGACCTATATAGGCACAAAGAGCTTTACCTTTTGATTTACGTCCCCTGTAGCATGGCCTTTTTCCTTATTAGATTATAAATGTTTTCAATTTTTGGAATTAGAAGAAGAAGCTAAATCAACCATTTGAGAAGGAAAACTGATTTTTTTCTTCTCATGAAGATGTTTTAGTTCATCAATATCCTTCTTATAACAAAAATTTTCTTCATGTCCACTCCTCTTGCAATATGCACAAGTGGGCTTCTCCTTCTTAAATGAATCCTCTTTTGAAGAGAATTTAGAGTCTACTTTAGAAGTAGATGAAGATTGATCTGAATATTTCTTTCTATCTCCTTGGTTCCTTTGTTTCTTGTTTCTCTTATTAGTGCCTTGTTTTGCAACCAAGCATGAGACTTAGAAGATTTAATAATTCCCATTTAAATCAATTTATCTTGCTCCTTTGTGAGATCAGTTGCAAACTCACCTAGAGAAGGCATAGCAAATCCTTTTCCTAAGGCTCTTTTCATTGTGAAAAATGTAGAAACAAACACTACATAATCAGGAGCAAGTTTTGCAAGAATACTCAAAATCAGTCATGAGTCATCTTTTTTAACTCCAAATTGCTCCAACTACAATCTTATGGCATTCAATTTAGTAAAAAAATCTTGAATGGTGTCAAAATTGCATGGGCTCAATTCTATGAGCTCGTTCTCCAATAAATGTGCTCTCAAATCATTCTATTTACCAAAGAGAGTATTCAAAGTATTCCACACTTCATTTGATGATTTTGTAGACATAATATGAAAGCGTAGATCAGGAGATGGCGATGCATATAAGGTGCCAAAAGCTTCATCACATTTGTTGAACCATTTAGAATTTTCTTCATCCTCTATAGGTTCCTTATCAATACACATTGTTATTCTATATAATTTTAACTTTCATAAGTGAAGTTCCATTTCATTTTTCCACTCAAATTAATTGTATGATATAAGTAGAGGAACCATTTTATCCATTTTAGATTATTGTTGCAGTGTGAGAGAAAAATGCAAGAAGAAACACACAGAGACACCCCCCCTTTTCACTCAATAAGGAATCCCTACCAACAAAAAATGATTTGGTACTTATAAATCAATGCATTTACAATGCTAGAGTTATTTTATAGAATTTTACAAGTGTCCAAAATGGACCCAAATACTGAAAGTACAATACAATATCAAAATAAAAACCTCAAAATAGCACCAATGTGTATTGCTCAAAAAAATATCAACTTTCAAAAAAAGAGTCACCTCGATCTAAGGTCATATGTGAAAGTTACAACCATTTGAAGTTCAAAAAATGAGAACTATCCTTCAGATCTACTGAGAAAACTGACTTTCTAGAAAAACATGATCACTTGAGAAAAAATGGATCCCACCATTACAAATCCTATGAAATTCTATCCCAAATAAAAAAAATTGCTTGCAAAATAAAGCCCGGATGACTGAGTTAGAGGCCTCTGAAGTTTGACTATGAAATCAAAAATGCAAATGAAAAGGGGGTCCAAAATTTTCAAAAGGGCGCTGAAGTCAACAATTCAAGGGTCTAAATTTGGTCACCAAGGGCCCATCTAAAAAGAATATTCAGCCCCTATGAAGAATATTCACTAACTCAAGGTATAAAATTGACGTTCAATGGAACATCGCCAAGTTTTGTTGGTTATCAGTCGAGATCTTGATGACGATCGAAATATTCGTTAACCTGGTAGAATATAAGAATCTATGATGAATATTTAAGATTCCCTCCAGGAATCTTGGTAGGAGAATCTTCATTTAATATTTGAGCGTGTATTTAAGAAATTTTTGGTCTGAAATTGAGTTTGTTGGTTTTCTTTTAAACTGTCGTTGTTTTTAAAAAGTGCTCGTTGGATTTGAAACCCGACTAGTCATTGTGGATGAGGGGCCTTCCTGGTGAATAAGCGGCTGCCACTTGGCAGTGCTACAGGTAGGGTCTACGGGTAGGTACCCTATGAATCTGTAGGGTACGTCCTACAGATTCTTATCCGCAAAATTTTATTTTCCTTTTTATGTTATTATTATTTTTTTTTCAAAAAAATTTTCTTTTCAATTTTAAAAACAATGATATTTACAAAAAAAAAACCTTCCAAATATGATTTTTGAAGACAAATAAAATTTGTAGGAAAAATTAAAAATATTTTTTGAATTTTTTTGGAAAAATTTCACCTCCAAATGCATGCAAGGGTATTCAAAAAAAAATTGGTCCCCAAATTGAATTTTTTTCAAATCGGACAAATTATATATGAAAATGGGGTTTTTTGGGCCTTTTTGACTTGATGGCGTAGTCTATTTTGGCTCAAAATGCTCCTAGTGAAATCTCAATGCTAAATTCTCCCAAATTTGAGGAGCTTGCAGATCTGACACTCTAATACCATGTAAGAGTTTCTGATGAGCTCGAGCACCCAGGTTCACCTACAAAACCAAGATAAGCATTCTACACGAGAGCAGCAAGAGGATGAATTGTTGGAATATGGTGCAATAATAGAATGATGCTATTATCACACTCAAAATGATACAATATGCATCAACACTCCCTTGAACTGACTGAGTTGATATGAGCTCATCTGGACTAGATAGGAGGGAAAGGTGAGTGTTGAATATATAGAATAATATGGGAAAATAATTCCAAGAGGGGTAATAACTCCCAAATAACCAAATTAGGTGGGAGTTATGCCTACTTGGAAAATGCCAAACATGTGGCATAACCTACTTAGAAGGAGACAAGATAGTAGTTTTGTGAGGTGGCATATAAGGCCAAAAGAGGGTGTGAGACTCAACCACCCAAGTGTGGGTGAGAGCGACACATGTAGCCGATGGATTACGCTAAATGTCCTCACATAAACCATGTCTCACATAACCTAAGTATGCTTAATAATGTGTAGGAAAAATAAATATTAAAAAACCTACACTAACATAGGCATCATTAGAAATAACCTTATTATGCCTCTAAATAATGTTAATCTCTTCTGACATTTTGAACTAATACAAACATGGCCAAGCATAATGGAGAAAAACAATTTTTAATTACCTAACCTAAAAATGCTTATATACATAAACTAAAACATTAAAATAGATTTTATGAAAAGAAAATAAAGAATTTGATTGGCTTAAATTAAAACATTTAATCACTAGTTAAAATTTGTCCCCTCCACTATAGTTCCATAGTAGGAACTAATAAGCTAAGTAGTTGCATGGGAATCTACCTTTACATCTTTGTTGGTATGATTTTACCTCATTTTTTCCTAAATCAAAATGAGTTTACATACTACTTACCACAAATGTGTCTCATTTAGTTGAAACCAAACTAATCCCTCGAGTGCCTAATTAAACTATGCAACATCTCATTTTACAATTGGATTCCATTGATACTTAGAAGCATGTTGACTTTGAAGTTACAAGGCATCATGCACAACCACCAATTAATCTATAGCATAGGAAATGATAACCTATAAAAGGAGGTGCATGAAAAGCATCCTCAAGACTTGCATTCTTGGAATGCCATGTCCACTATGTAATAGAGTTGGGTTGATGTGATGTAGGCTTATTTGTGTTGAATACACAAGAAAACTAAGAGGTGGATGAATCAATTGTACATTAAGATATCAAAACCCTCATAAACATTCAAATCCACATCAACTAAGTAATTAACCCTTAATTTGTTAGAATAATTTAGCATGAAAGAAAATAACTGAAACTAGAACATATCAACGTCATGCACAATATAACACTAGATTTATGTGGAAAACCTAAGAAGGGGGAAACCATAGTGAGGATTAGTTCACAATATATTTAATAATTGTGATATCAAATACAATAGGCTCACTGCTAAAGGGATCACTGAAAAAAATAAAAATGAAGAATGTTATAGTGAGAGATCCATCTCATTGCAACATAAAAGTCCAACACAATATGACCAACACATTCACAAACTTTCTGAAGATTGTAGATACCCTTTTCTCACTGCTTCCATTAGTCTAACTCATTAAAGCTCGCACTGCACTTCACAAATTCACACTTCACAGCTCTGCAATTTGCATCACACTGAAAACATTTTGCAAGGTCATCTATGCACCTTAACTATGTAAATTCAAATTAGGTCAGTACCAAAATATTTTTTGGTGGAAAGGAATGAAGGCAGACCACATCACACCTTAACTTGGACCTAAATCCACTCATACATGCAATGCCATGCTTCCACAATCACCAAAGAAAATCCACAATTAGTGTAAACACCCAAGGTTAGTTGAACCTACGTAAACACCATTAAAAATTTTAGTACATGCTTCCTCAAATAGAAAGATGACTCATTGAATGTACACACAATATTCAAAAAAAATCTAGAATATTCCAAAAACACCCTGAAATCCAACAAATTCCTTTGCAACAACTTTCACCTAAAGAATGTACACACCCAATACACTCAGACAACCTTCCATACACTGTAACTCAAGAAATAAACTTGAAAAGCACCAAACCACAAACAATTTCAACTAAAGATAGATATGAACCTTATAAACACACTTCTAGAATCACAAGACCAGAAAAAAAATTGTAGAGAAATGCAGAGAAAAACCATTTTTCCTAGACACCAGAGTTCACACATTGGTGAACAAAAATTTCTCTACACAACGATCTAGACCAAGAAATTTTGGATATATAGAACCTTTGAACACTTATAACTAGCATATCCAAATTGCACAAGTAGATCTTCAAGATAGAAGAAATCCAGAGACAAACTAGAACACCACTTTATACATGAGAACACCACTGCAACACTTTATTTCCTCTTTTATTCAAATTTTCTCAAAAGAACTTGGAAACAAATCATATAAAAGACACATTCTCATTATCTTTATTACTTCCTCATCATCACCAAACCAACAATATCCATAAATAGAAGATTATCAAAGCAACACTAGAGGTTGACACTAGTAGCACTTACTGAAGACAACATAATGAAATTAATCAGAGCATCATCACAACTTATCAACCATTACTAGTTGGTCACATCTACAACAATACAAACATAAGCTTGTTGACATCAATGATAAAACCAACTACTCGTACTTGCAAAATTCTCCCCCTTTATCATCGATGGTAACAAATGATGTGAAAAACCATCAACAACAAACATAATAGCTTTGATCATCAACACACTGCTCCATATCAACTCTTTCTCTTTCTCAACAAATCCTTTTCATATTTCTTCCTCTCCCCCTTTGACATCAATGGAAAAGGAAAATGCATTTGTATCTCTTTCCCCCTTTGACATCGAACATATATACTTTCTCTCTTTACTACTTTACAACTACCTTTTATTTTTATTGCTCTACAGTGGAGGCACAAGGACCTTCAATTTTGGCATTAATAGTTCAACACCCTATGGGCTGACCAAATCCAATGGTAGTCGTATAGAGCATTCTAATCGGTAGATGACCGCAAGTATTTACAAAACCTATAGTGTGAAATTTTTTTGTTAGGTCATACTGACTTTATTATTATTCCCTCTTATTGGAAGAGGGTTATGAGATAGTTCGATATTATAAAAATCATCTTAATGGTTGTCCCATCTTACACATGGGATGTGAGGAGCACTATGAGGCTAGGTGGTCATCAATTTCTAACCATTGTCGACATTGTCCCATCAGATGATGAGTCAGATGATAGGGACTAGCATTTGATGGATCTCATGGATGATGTAGGCATCACTCACGGCTTCAAGAGCTAGTGGATGATACACTAACATACCCTAGTTTTCCTATTGGATGCTCCTAAGGGGGAATCTAGTGTTCAGGATGAGCTAGTGCAAATGAGATTAGGAGGGGATGAAGGAAAAGAGTAGAAATAGTAGGGTGAGGAGGCAAGCATAGCAATAGTGAGGCCGAGGAAATGATGGAGGTTGTCATCTCCTCCACCTACCATCCTAATCTTAGTGGTGGTATCAACAGTATCTATTTTCCTAGTGGTAGCCTCAACAACAGCATTCGAAGTGGGAGGCGTACGACCTAGCGCCACTCCTCCCCCTAACTTGTATTGATAGGTCGGGGACCTAGGTACGAGAGTTGTTTAGACCATTTCTTTTTAGTACTTTCATTTTCATCTCATGTAAATACTCATGTTTTGATTTATGTATATATATCATGCAATATTGATGAGTCCACTCTCTTTGTGGCTGCAGTAGACATGCAAGGGTGTATTGCACTCATCACTCAGTGCATATCAAAGGTGTCCTCCACTTTGTTTATTTAGGGGATCATCCTAGAGGCCTACATGTTAGCTTCAATAGGGCAATATGCCCATCTCTTCAAGTCGATTGCATGCCTTTCAGAAACATATGAGGAGACACAAGTAGATATTTTTTAGAGGACTACCAACACTACTGCTACCATTGGACCAAGGTATTAATTGTGGTTTGATATATGGATCACACTCTATGAGAGAAATGAGGTGAGGATGAGAGTTGAGAGTGTTGTGGAAGCACATGATGCTCTTCAAAGACAACTCGTTGACCTCAAAGGGTAGGTAAAAGTTGTGATTTTGATAGGTGATCCACAACTATATAAGGCCTTGAGGAGAGTAGAGCTATAGATAGCCTCACTATAGGGAAAGATCATATGACTGCAGGTAGGGATGTCAGCCTTGCGATTGCATAGATCCCACTCCATCTCCATCATCTAGCCTCAAGTACAACCACCACTAGAGATTGAAGGCTCAAGAAGCCATGTGCCTAGCGCTAGATGCCTTTTCTAATGTATACCAATTTCGTACCAATGAAATAGATATATTTTGTATAGCTTTATTCTGTATCGACATGTATAACACATATATAGAGTTGCCACTATTTTTTTATAGCATTGGCATGATATATGTACATTTGATACACATATATATACATGAGATGTTGGTTTCGATATCATGGTGTTCATTGTTTGATGTGTATGCTTTTTACTTTCATGCATGATTATGTGAAGGATGTTATACTTATGTTTGTATGTTTAGATTAGATGTTATCACGATCTAATAAACACACATGGTTGTATATTAATTAAATATAATGATGATTTGATTACCTAACAAAAATATGTAATGTGATGCACAACATAGTAAAACACATGTATGTATGCCTCTCACACAATGTAACATCCCTCCTCTTAACACTCGAGCAATCTCAAGAATTTACTAGAACGTAATTAAACTTAGTAAACATGAGAGATAAAAAGAATTTCCTTTTTAAAAATAACATTTTCATACTTGCACAAGAAATAAAGTATAATCACAATTAGAAATCAAAGAGAATTCCTTACCCTTTTCATTTATATTACATAAAATGCATGTGGAAAAATGAATAGTTTTACCTCATGATTTCAATTGTCATATGCCATAACATGGAGTTCACTGCATGTGGAATATTGATATCTATATTCACAAGCCTTGGTGAGTCCTCTGCTACAGAGGGAGAGCATCATCTGAATGCTTTTCCTCCAACCGCAGGCTCAAGCAGTCCCCCGCACACTTCCTAACTAGAAGTGGCCCTTCCCTTCACAAAGGCTATAGATATAAGGAGCTACCAAGTTTCTTCATTTGAGTCCTAGTGATGTTTCCTACAAAACTCAATCGACCATACAACTCTAGACCTCTTCTAGCTAAGTATGATCATTCTGATTGGTCATGCCATCTAGACACACACCTCTAACTCGTATTAGAATTTATCTCATCCTATAGTTTTACTTACTTTATTTGGTACTCTAGACACAAACTTGTCAATACTGAAAATCCATTCTAGCCAATCTGACTTAGAACTAATCCTTAATCCAGTATATACATGTAATATAAAAAAATTAATTATTTCTAACATTTTTAAGAGTCCCTCATTATATACTTGCAATATCTAGGGTTTATGACTTTCTATCATTTTACTCTCTAATTCAAATATCAAACATATTTGTTGTATTAAAACGAGTTTCGACATTAACATAGAATTTCTCAAAGTATTACAAACAATTCTCTTATCTTGATCTATGGTTTTCTTGACTTTTCATTGTCAGCCAAATATGGTTTTCACAACCTTTCATTGTCACTCACTATAAATACATACAATGTCATATCTAGCATAAGAGTTAAAGATTTCCTATATCCTCCTTATTTCAATACTAGGGTTTAGCTTCTCTTAACCTAATACATGGAAATAACAAACTTCCTTGTTTCCCAAAAGTAAACATAAGCATAACAAAACATAAGAACAAAGTGCTTCTAGTCTCTCCTAGACCACTTGGCATTGCTTAAGTTCAGATTTCACGTAACATGAATAAGCATAGTATTTGAGGTACTTCCTCATTGATATAATATCTAAAAGAATACTATCATTACATAACGCTCAAGGTTAGATATTAGGAACCATTAGGTTAGCCATCAGAGTATCTGGTCTTATGTCCTTCCTATTGTCTCACGATCACACAACTATAGATATAGTTTAACTATGTATGACTCTACTAAAGACACTAGGCCATCTAGAGCACTAAGGACCGATAATGCATGCAGGTATGCTTGTATTACTTTGGCCAAATATTTTCATGCATAAGCATTATGCATTAAATGTTGTTGTATGTCTACCACCCTAACTCAGTTTAAGCTATCACGTCCAACAATAAGTTTAAATTGACCTTTCACTCTAGGTTCAAAATAAGTGAGATCCATTCGAATCATAGCACATACTAGGGCAATCAACTCCCATCTTGGGTTTATTTTGACCATTGGGTTAATATATTAAAGGGGAATCGTGACTCCTTGTCACCTTATCCCACTTTTTAACTTATTACAAAAGTGACCATAATCACCACCCTAGGTCCTTTATGGTTCACAAGTTTGATTTATCAACCTTGAAAGTAAGGGTCATAATCTTGACTTTCTAGGCATACCTTGCCTTAGATCGAAAGATTAGTTTTATAATGGCTAACAACTCATATTTACCTGTGTGAGCTTTTACTGTTAAGCACTATCTTAGAATTTTCATTCATCATAAAGATACATATTAATCCAGACTTGTAATAATAAACTATGTTCTTGAATTATACACTACCTCATATCTCGAGGGTAAATTAAACATGGCCTTAGTTATCATTAACCATACTACCATCATTGGTTTCATAAATAGAATACATTGAGAATTTCATCAACTAAGATCTTAATGACCTCTATCACCTTTTGAGGTGACTAAAATGGTTATATACATGTCAGCGAATGAGTAGCTATAGAATGTAGTATTTTGCATGTCTGTGCCATGAGCACATATTACTCATCATTTTTGTGAGTGTTGGCCACTTTCAATTCTTAATCCATATACTTAGTTGGTAGCATTACATTAAAGGATAGGTGCTCATCCATAATGGACTCGAACCTTAAATATAGAAAAGAATACATTTTTGTAGGCTCGGCCACAATGGCCTTGAGCCATAGTCATTACAAAATCAAGTTTTATAGCTTGGCCGATGCGGCCTCAAACCATATTCACAAGAATAGTATAAATAATTTGAACTCGGCTTATACGGCCTCAAGCCATCTGAATATGAAATATTAAACAGGTTCTCAGCTCAACCTATGTGGCCTCAAGCCTTCTGTTAAGTGTATTTTTTTACAAGATTATATAGGTTGGGTTATTCAACCCCAATCCATCACATACAAATAACTTCAATGATAATCCTAGCTCGCTCATTTGACCATGAGCTCTTTCTTAGAGAATACAAAAAAGTAAAATTGGTTCAGCCATTCAGCCTTAAACCATTCCTTAAGAATATACTTAAATCATATACAGGCCCAACCAGAGTGGCCTGGAGCCACTACAATTTAAACATAAGATTCAACACAGAGATAACTATCTTATCATATGAAATCAAGAAAAACATTGTGTCAAGCCTGGCTCTCTTTCTACCTAAAAGGAGAATGTCAATGTCGATAGTTCCTATTAAAGGACTTCTTTCTTACGCTTGATGCCTTCTTCCACAGTGCAGAGATCCACTCCTCCCTTGCCCTATCAGCTCATAAGCAAAAATATGATGAATCCTTCAACCACTGAACATTATTTATCTTCCTCTCCCCCTAATGAACTATGCCTCAGGAGCATTAAATACTCCCCTACAAAGTTGTTAAGAAACTACCCAGTTAGTTGCGGGTAACTGAACTCAAGGTTGTTAAAGATTCCACTATTAAGTTGTGGTAACATAGGCAGAAACTTTTCCTAAACTCTAGCTATATTAGCATGCACTACAAGTGGAGTGGTGAGTCTTTAAAGATCACTTCTTTGTTTAATAAAAAGCTCCTCCATTGCACTAGATACCCAAACAAAATGGGAAACTCCTTTTATTATCTTAACATGAAATTTCACGAAGACCCAAGGGTTAACTTCACAATCATTCCCATCTTAACCTCAATTAACTAGCCTATAAAAGCTCTTACTCAACGACTTGCAAGCATAAATGGAGTTACTTGTCATTAAAGACCTTTCCAAAAAGATAAAGCTTCTCTTAGCTCAAGCATATTTACATTATAATCATCTAAAAACATATGTATTAATATCCAAAGGGTTGAGACATTCTTCCCTTCATGTATAGAAGGAAATGACATCGATTCTAATTAGACTAAATTTGGATTTCGACATCAAAACTACTAACAAGAAACATATTATCCATTAAACCAATTACACGATTGAGGTCACAACATAAACTCATTTATGACATAAGAAGTGACATGTTCGACAAAAAGTTGTCTTAATCACAAAAAAAATAATGTTCAACCTTGATGACATCACTGTCCCCAAAATGATTAGGTTGGCATTAAACAACATGAAAAAAAAGACTTTTAACGATATTGACAACTTGTCAAGTCAAGAAATAAAATTAGACCAAAAGGGTTGAGTATCACTTACCTGACTTAACTAGGTTCACCATTTTGCATCAACACTAGACCCAAGATGGCGACAACCTAGTCTTTTCCTTATATCTATACCCTTCTCTCTGATGATGATCTCCCTCCCTTTCTTGAAGAGGCAAAAACCTGCTCCCTAAATGCAACTTGGAATCAACAACACAAGACTAGTGTATCATTAATTATTTCATAATCCTTATGAAATCATCACATCTTGACAAATTTTAAACACATGTCAATTATAGTCAAATAAACATGACTCATGAGAACATTGATTTTTCTAGACATTTTTACTAAATATCAATATCATTGAATCATGTGTAATCATCTACTAGTTACTTCAAAAGTAAAAAGTAAAACATAGTTAAGCTTAGGGGTGTAACGTATCTCCCCCCATAAGAGTCATCATCCTCGATGATCCAATACATTTGAAAGGTCTTAATAAGATAAAAAAAAAAAAAATTATCCTACAAAAGAGTAAGCAATTGAGAAAATATTTGATATAAAATCATGGTAAACTTTCCATGTCATATTACCCTCTAGATACTGCTCCCACAGGATCTTGCATTTGAGAAGCTCGATCATGACCACTCCCCAGTCCTATACCTGTAAAACATTCTAAGAACATAATTATCATCTGTTATATACTTTTCAAATATAGTTCATAAAAAGCATTATACCTCCAAGTAATAGCTGATAATAGAATGATTTTGTAATCAATCGAATTGATAACTTCAAGAATTTAGAAGAGTCCTTTATATCTAGGAGCTGGTTTGGAATACATTCCTTATTTTATGAAACTTTTCTTCTCTAGCTGAGAATTGTGTTAGTGTATGGTTGGAAATTGCTTAGCTTTTCTATCTATTATTAGCTTCCACCAATCTTTTTTGATCGGTTTAATTGTTTTATCCATTTCTGACAACATTTTTGGACTAATGCTAATCATATCTTATAGATTACCCAGCTTAAAGGAGTCTGGAATCTTCTTCTATCCAATGTTTCAAATGGAGTCATCTTGATAGTAGAATTATAGAAGTTGTTATAACAAACACCAAAAAAGATGGATACTCTTCCTACGTGTAGCAATCAAACACTTTTAACATAGGTTTACCAATAGAATTTCACCAAAGGTTAACAACATTAAGCAAGGTACCACTAGTCATCATGTAAGCTACAGCCTAGGTAACATCAACCTTCACTTTTCTAGCTAAAAAGGTTATTCATGAAGTACCAATTTCATTTATTTCATGCATTATTAAAACAAGATGATAAGTAAATACAAGAGAAAGGATCATAATTCCTTTTCTAGTTCAACTTTCCTCCAAAAATCGGCTTGCCATTGATAAGAGGGAAAGCATCACTCATTTTTTTCCTTTCAACCATGGACTTAAGCGGTTTCCCCCCACACACTTCCTGCCTGCAAGCAGTCTTACCTTTCAATGAAAGGTGTTTTGGAACCCCTCTTAGTTTCTATCTGAGCTCTGGTGTGTACCCCAACTTAACCAACTCTATCATAGTACTAACGATACCCTCCTATTAAGTATGACAACTCTAGTTAGCTAAGTTTCTAGAGTATGGTGAACTAACAAGTGCACGTAGTGGAAACAACACTCACTATGGCCATAGTTTTTATATACATACATTTTTCAATGAACATAATAATGGTTCACCACCCTACTCAACTTGGAGATACTATTCAACTGGGCTTACTAGACTACCTATCCACCCACATCCATAACACAAGGTTCAAAAGGTGATAACAACCCAAGACCTCCACCTGGTAGCTTACATATTAATTATATAATCCTAAAAATGTTTGGAACTAATTTCCTTCCACACAATGTTTCTTTCTTCTATAAAGTTAAGGACATACTAGGTGCATTTTCTATAGTTTACTCCCTTACACAATCCATCAGAGCCCCATCCAATGCATGATAGATATGAACATTACATCAAATATAGTGAACAACCAAATTTTTCTTGTATATCCACTATAATAACTTAACTCAATATCAAAAAATAAATAGTTTTAATTTCAGCAATAAATCAAAAGAATGAGCTCATTTCCAACAATAAATCAAATTTTGACTGACTGGCCATAAGATAAAAAATCTTCAAAATTTAGTGGCTAGACCATTTCAAAATATAAGAAATAAAACAATGACATTCCTAGCTAGTATTAAAAGGAATTTTACCAAAAATCCAAAGAAGTGTCAAAATCTAGAAGAACACTTATTATGCACTAAGTGACTTGACTAAATCACTAACAAGGGAGTAGATTGCTGCCATGTACTCAGATTTCCTACAACCTACAGTGGTTAGAGATTGTTCTTCAAGTGCATCAACAAATAAGTCCCTTATGACTTTCATCATACTCAAAAAATTTGCAAATAAAAAGTTTAAAACACATCAACTCCTATTTCCTGGAGTATCTATCATTCATTGCTTAGATGATATTATAAGATTGTGCACTATAGAAACACACAAAGATTATAGTTCGAACATAAACTTCTTTCCTTCGTTCCGCTTAACCAAAACTCTAATTTGTACCTCATTGAATAGGTTACATGTTAAAACTTAAACAATTTGACTAAATATCTCGGTGACAATTACATTCACCAATGCAATTGTAGTTCTAGCTCTACCAAAGAAAAAGTACTTAGTTCTCAACCATTTTTTTTTTAGTATTCTATGCTAGTATAACACTACTCATCCTTTAATGGTCCATTTATTCCACTTGGCTCATTCCAAACCATCTAGAAGTTAGACTAGAACCCATTTTATCTAGGTGTTGTTGATATAGTTTCAAGGATTTCCAACACTCAGATGCCCCTGCACTTGGTTGATTACTTTTAGATCTTCCCATCCTTAAGTTATTGAGAAATAAGATTGATCTTGAATTCATATAGACACTACTCTACCCGAGCTCTTAGTCTGATTATTAACTGATCAAGGTTTTACCTTTCTAGTCAAATTCTCAAAATCTATTTAATATGCAACCTTAATATAATTTTTTTTCTCTTAGAGTTTTAACTCCTCAATTGGCTTTCTCTTAGCCATTGACTTGGGTAAGCGCTGGAAAAAATAGTCTTCTTGAAAGTTTTCTTGGTTTTTCCTTATGCCATTTTGTATCAATCCCATTTCAAACCTTAGCAAATTTGTTGAATGTTTAATGAGTTTTCTCTTAATGAGCTCATAGGTCCGTGCATTGAACCCGATTAGCTCTAATACCATATGTAACATCCCTCCTTTTAACCCTTGAGCAATCTCAAGAATTTACTAGAAGGTAATTAAACTTAGTAAACATGAGAGATAAATTATTATTTTTCCTCTTTAAAAATAACATTTGCATAAGCACAAGAAATAAAGTACAACTTTTCTAAATAATTTCAAACTTGAAAACATATATAATTGCAGCTAGAAATCAAAGAGAAGTCCTTACCCTTTTCATTTATATTACATAAAATACATGTGGAAAAAAAATAGTTTTATCTCATAAGTTCAACTGTCATATGCCATAACATGGAGTTCACTGCATCTAGAATGTTGATATCTATCTTCACAAGCCTCGGTGAGTCTTCTACTACAGAGGGAGAGCATTATCTGAGTGCTTTTCCTCCAACTGCAAACTTAAGCAGTCCCCCGCACACTTCCTAACTTGAAGTGGCCCTGCCCTTCACGAAGGGTATAGATATAAGGAGCCATCAAGTTTCTCCATTTGATTCCTCGTGATGTGTCCTAAAAAACTCAGTCAACCATACAACTCTAGACCTCTTCTACCTAAGTGTGATCATTCTAATTGGTCATGCCATCTAGACACACACCTCTAACTCATCTTAGAATTTATCTCATCC
This sequence comes from Sequoia sempervirens, assembly GCA_007258455.2. Taxonomy (NCBI): domain Eukaryota; kingdom Viridiplantae; phylum Streptophyta; class Pinopsida; order Cupressales; family Cupressaceae; genus Sequoia; species Sequoia sempervirens. Next base: position 482,864,133 of record VDFB02000003.1, on the reverse strand, counting down.
TATAGTTTTACTTTATTTGGTACTCTAGACACAAACTTGTCAGTACTGAAAATCTATTCTATCCAATTTGACTTAAAACTAATCCTTAATCCAGGATATACATGTAATAGAAAGATTTAGGTATTTCTAACCTTTTTAAGAGTCCCTTATTGCATACTTGCAATATCCAAGGTTTATGACTTTCTGTCATTTTACTCTCTAATTCAAATATCAAACATCTTTGTTGTATTAAAACAAGTTTCAACATTAACATAGAATTTCTCAAAATATTACAAAGACTTCTCCTATCTTGTTCTATGGTTTTCTCAACTTTTCTGTTATGAAATAACTTGCACAATGGAAGAATATGATATGAAATATGCTACAAATAATTGATAATAACTGAGAATAACAAGCCACTTCGAGGGGGCAAACCTCCAAATATCTCTAATGAGAACACACTTCACAACTTGATGATGAAATAAGACTCACAACCTCCTATATATACCTATTTATGCCAAGGATATCACCTAGGCCGACCTAGACACACCTATATAAGACTTAGGCCGACCTAAACAACTAAATAACAATATACTAATGATAATATGACTTAATAGAGAGTTAAGATAGCCACAAGCCGACTATTCATAACCCGATGTACAATAATATTAAGGGCATAGCATGCCCCCTTCTTCAAAGAAGCATTGTCCTCAATGCTAATTAAGTTTGGAAACTTTTGAATGAACTCATCATCTTCCCATGTGGCATCTTCAACTGGTAAATTCTTCCATTAGATGAGATACTCAGTGATAGTTCTATTCCTCAGCTTCTTTGTGCGTGTTTGATGAATGCACTCTGGTTCCAAAATGATTCTCCCTTCTTCATCCAGCTTAGGAAGTTTTGTTTGAGTGGGAATATTATGCCCAATTACCTTCTTCAAACAGGAAACATGAAAAACTGGATGTATCTTTGTTTAGGTGGCAACTCAAGCTTGTAGGCAACACTACCAAACTTCTGCATGATTTGGTATGGACCATAATACTTTGGTGACAACTTATTATTCTTTCTTTGCTGCTTTAGTGAGATTTGCTTATAAGGCTGCAATCGCAAGAAGACCCAATCCCCAACTTCAAAACTTCTTTCACTACGATGTTGGTCTGCCTGTTGTTTCATTCGATTTTGTGCCATGGCTAAATTCTCCTTGAGTCTGAAAGTACTTGTTGTTGATAAAGCAAGTGGTCTTCTACTTTTGAACTCTTGGGGACACCTTAATTGATGATGTGATGGAAGGAGGATGATATCCATAAAGTGCCAAAAATGGAGACATTTTTGATGAGCTATGAAAAGAAGTGTTATACCACCATTCCAAAGTGGTAGCCAATCTACCCAGGATTTCTCTGAAGTGAAACAGCGTAGATATCCTTCCAAACACTTATTAACAACCTCTATTTGCCCATCTGATTGAGGGTGGTATGAAGAGCTAAGAGCCAATTGAGTACCCAAACATGAGAATAAATCTTTCCAAAAGTGACTAGTGAAGATGGGATCACAATCACTAACAATAACTTTAGGTGTACCATGTAGCTTTTGGATATTCTCCAAAAAAGCTCTAGCCACTACACTTGCTATAAAAGGATGTGCTAATGCAATGAAATGTGCATATTTAGTGAGCCTATCAACCACCACCATGATGACATTATGACCTTTAGATTTGGGAAGCCCTGTGATGAAGTCCATGGATATTTCTTCCCAATGCTGGCTAGGAATAGATAAGGATTGCAAGAGACCTAGTTCCTTAATTGTCTCCCCTTTATGCCTTTGACACACCAAACATTCAGCCACAAATTTTTGAACATCACCTTTTTGCCCTTCCCAAAAAAAATCTTGCTTGACTCGATGATATGTCTTCAAAAATCCTGAATGACCACCCACTAGAGACTCATGAAACTCTGTGAGAATCTTGATTTTAAAGGTTGGAATTCTTAGAGATACAAACGCTCTTTATACCAAAGGTATCTCCCTTCCAACAAAACTTATCGAACTACTAGGATCACTTTTTAATTGCTCGATGAGATTACTAGTCGCAACATCATTTTGCCACTCTACTTTGGCTTCCTCCACCCAATTTGCTTGTAATATTGAAGGGCACACAATAAGGCTTCATCTTTCTCATCCTTCCTTGACAGTGCATCTGCGACAATATTTTCTTTCCCTTTCTTATATACAATCTCAAAGTCATATCCTAACATCTTAGTGACCCATTTTTGTTGCTCTTCAAAAGATAGTCGTTGTTCCAAAAAATATTTTAGGCTATCATGATCTGTCTTAACCTTGAAATGTCTACCCAATAGATAAGGCCACCATTGTTTCACTGCATGGAGTATTGCTAGCATTTCCTTCTCATAAATAGGTTTTAGTAGATTCTTACCTTTTAATTAACGACTCTCAAAAGCAATTGGTCAACCTTCTTGCATAAGCACTGCTCCTATCCCATTTCCAGAAGCATCACATTCCACAATGAATTCCTTGGTGAAGTCAGGAGTGGAAAGTACCGAAGTTGAATACATATCCTCCTTCAATCTCTCAAATGCTGTATTGGCAGACTCATTCCAATGAAAAGAATCCTTCTTCAATAGAGTGGTGAGAGGTGTTGCTATACTGCCATAATTCTTCACAAATCTTCTATAGTACCCTGTCAATCCCAAGAATCCTCTCAGTTTCTTAATGGTTTTGGAATAGGCCATTCCATGATAGCCTTAATTTTGTTAGGGTCCACCTTTACTCCTTCATGTGAAACTATGTGTCCCAAATACTCCACCTCTGTAAGACCAAAACACACTTGGATGGCTTAGCATAGAGTTTATGATCTTCAAGTATTTGTAATGCTTGGTCCACATGTTGCAAATGTTCTTCCCAATGCTAAATCAATATATCATCAAAGAATACTAATACAAACTTTCTCAAGAACTTCTTAAAATGGAATTCATCAAACTTTGGAATGTAGATGGTGCATTGGTAAGACCAAATGGCATCACCAAAAATTCATAATGACCTCATGAGTCAAAATCTGTCTTACAAATATCCTCCTCCTTAATCCGAATTTGGTGATAACCAGATCTAAGATCTAACTTGGTAAAAAACATAGCTCCATTTAATTCATCTAGCAAATCATCAATGAATGGAATTGGAAACTTATCTTTAATGGTGTACATGTTGAGCACTCTATAATCTAGACACATGCGCCAAGTATCATCCTTCTTACGTACCATCACCACCGGTGAGGAGTAAGCACTTTGGCTATGCCTAATGATTCCTACCTCTAGCATCTCTTCAACAATTTTTTCTATCTCACTCTTTTGTATGTGTGGATACCTGTAAGGCCTGATGTTCGGTGGCTGGCTCCCTAGGACTAACTATATGGCATGATCATGATCCCTCTTAGGAGGAAGTCCTTTAGGCATATCTCCAAGAACAAGCCGGTGACGATCAATTATAGCTTGCAAATCTAGATGAGTAGGAGTAATAGATTGAGAGACTTCTAATGAACATAGTTGGGCCACAAATCCATCCACTCCTTTCTTAAGCAACTTTTGCATTTGATGAGAGCTTACCATTTGTGGAGATTTTTCCTTCAACCCCTTAGCTCTACTAGCCTTCCTTCTGATTGAAATCTCATGAATAGTTCTTGGAAGTTCATCTCAATTGTTCCCTAATGTAGTAAGCCATTGTACTCAAAACAATATCTTGCACCCATGGATATCGCATACATTGGGGTATCAAGTTGATAATCTCTCATGGATAATTTAATGCTATGACACTTCCCTGAACAACTAACTGTACCACCATCTACAATCAAAACTTGAAACTCTGGAGCTGGATATATGAAACAATTTAGAAGAGTAGCTAACTTTTTGTTGATGAAATTATGAGTACTACCTGAGTCGATCAACACTGTTACCTTCTGCTTCTTTAGGAACCCCACCACCTTGAGAGTTTGTGGAGCACTAAAACCTAAGAGTGCATGACAAGAAATGATTGGTTGAGAATCATGTGATTCCTCATTTGACTCCCTTTCATCCTCTAGTATGGGTTCCTCCTCTTCTTCCTCACTTGGACCTTCAATATAGAACAATTTCTTTTCACTGCATTTATGTCCTCGATTGTATTTGCTATCACAATTGAAACACAAAAGCATTTTCTCTTTTCTCCTCAATTTTTTGTCCAGCAATAGGTTATTGAATATCCTTTCTCTCTTGTCCTTCGCCTTCCGAATAAATATTTCTCCTCTACTGCGTGCTAAAATAAAACTCATTTATGGAACTAGGGCTAAACATGTACCTCATGTGAATGTGATCCTTAGAGACCACCCAAGAATAAATCATTCAATTTTTCCTCCGTAATTGTATCCACCCATAAGGATAGATTTTGGAATTGTTGAATATAATCCTTAACTAATCCATTTGTTGAAGTTTAGTAATTTAGTGAAGAAGTTGTCTATCACTATTGCTATATTGTGCTTGGAGTTCCTCTGTAAAAATTGACCATGAGGCGGTGAGCCCCTTTTTACCTCAATGAGTGCAAAGCCAACGATACCAAATGAATTGATCTGGTTCTAAATATAAGGAAGCCATCATGACCTTTTGTCCATTTGGGATTTGGTGTACTTCAAAAAAATTCTCCATTTGGTTTATCCATGTTAGAGGATCCTTACCATCAAACTTGCGCATATCCACCTTGGGAAATAAATTCCTAGATCCCATAGGAGTACTAAAGCTTGTGTTATTAGTGGCTGACCTAGAATTCTCACCTTGGTCACTTGAGAACTCCTTTCTTGATTCCGCTATGTAGGTGCTTATCATGTTTCGCATGTCCGACATATCTCCTCATAGGTCACACATATCCATCTTAATTGAGGAAATTTCTTCCTTGACCTTATTATTAATTGAGGAAATTTCTTCCTTGACCTTATTGATTTCTTCATTATGAGTAATATCCTCGATTGTTTCACCATCCTTATCAGGAGTCTTCCCCGGAGTGACAGCATTCTTTTTACCCCTTGTTGTAGGCCCTATCATGATGGAAACCACTAATGTTGAAATAAATCACACAAATAAAACTTAAATTCTCTCAAATTTTTACTGTAATCTCCTTTAGTATATCTTCAAAAACCCAATAAAAATCATACTCCAATTCAACAAGATGTGCGAGATATGTAGATTCCAAAAAAATAGTGTAGAAACCCTAATTCTGCAATAATTCACTTAATTCTGCTCCAATTCTTCTAAAATATGTACTGTAGCTTCTTCAATATGTTCTTCAAAAACCCTTTAAAAATCAGAAAAAAAAATTGACAAATTCTGAAAGATATGCTCTTCCCAAAATCGCCTCCAAAATTGAGAAAAACCTTCCCTCTATGGTGCCAAGATCATGCTCTGATACCACTTGTTATGAAATAACTTGCACAATGGAAGAATATGATATGAAATATGCTGCAAATAATTGATAATAACTGAGAATAACAAGCCACTTTGAGGGGGAAAACCTCCAAATATCTCTAATGAGAACACACTTCACAACTTGATGATGAAATAAGACTCACAACCTCCTATATATACCTATTTATGCCAAGGATATCACCTAGGCCGACCTAGACACACCTATATAAGACTTAGGCCGACCTAAACAACTAAATAACAATATACTAATGATAATATGACTTAATAGAGAGTTAAGATAGCCACAAGCCGACTCTTCATAACCCGATGTACAATAATATTAAGGGCGTAGCATTTTCACTGTAAGTCAAATATGGTTTTCATGACCTTTCACTATCACTCACTATAAATACATACAATTTCATATCCAACATAAGAGTTATAGATTTCCTATGGGTAAGTGCACCAAGATGGTCACACTTTTGTGGCCAAAAAAGTGAAAAATGCGACATAACGCATACACATTATAACGCAAACGCATTATAATGCGTACGCGTTATGGCTTTTTAAAAGAAAAAAAAAAGTCAATCGAAATATCATTTGTAATTTGGTTTTTACTGGTTTTCATCTCCGCCTGCGGCCAAAAACCCTGCATTACGCGCTCACATTGTTGGGGAGGTGATTTCTTCACATTTCATCAACTTCAGTTGGATTTTCTTCAAAAATATGGCACCACGACGACAAAGAGATGCAAGAGGTAAGTTTTATTTGGTATTTGTTATGAATTTTTTTGTTTTAAATTGATTTTTTTTGTTTTAGTTTAGAAATGAATGATTTTTTTTTAATTTGTAGGAAATCCTCAACCAAATCAACCTCCCCCACCATTCTCTCAATACCCTCCTAGCACTCAAGAAAATTTGAGGAGTGAAATTGAAAACAATAGAAAATAAGTTGAGGATCTTATTAGTAGGTTGAGTGATCAAAATTCTTCAACCACAGAAAGGATACATCTAGCAGATTCATTGAAGGATTTGTTAAAAATGTGGATGCAATTACCCAACAAATATCTGGATGGCAAAATAGGAGGCAAACATCAAGGGCATATTATGCAGATAAATTATCATATAAACAAGTTAAAGATTTAAAGATTACTAAAGGCGATTTGTGTTCTCTATTCACTGACCCTAGAACAAATCAAATCACCCTCAGTATGAAAGGTTTCTATCCGTGGTGCCACCACCAAGAGATTAGGAACCATTTTTATAACAGATGGTATATGGTCTTTGATAACCCACCGTGCAATAACTGTGAAGTCCCCCAATATTTTCTTAGGAAATTATACTGTGAGTTTATATTGAACCAAATCCCGAATTATTTTGATATGAGG